>JAOQGH010000012.1:14972841-15011797 GCA_025769975.1 Gallinago jamesoni | reverse complement strand
GGTTGCTCAAAGCCCCATCCAGCCTGGCCTTGAACCCCTCCAGGGATGGGGCATCCACGACTTCCCTGGGCAACCTGATGGGAGAGGTGCAGAGACAAACCTGACAGTCTCTTCAATATATATCTTAACACCTAAGATGTCTTAACATATATCATAATCAATATATCTTAATCTTTGTGTGTTTTATTATTATAAATTTGTTTAACTATGTCATTATTATTATGAAATGACTGCTCCTTATTATTTCCTGCTTCACACTAACCCAGTATTTATGACTGTCTTTAGACAAGAAGGTTATACCTACTTAGCATCTAACAAGAAGTTCAGCTTTCATCCGATACTGTTTTGCATCTTGCTTCAATACGTTCCGATTAAATATGGCAAGCTGAAATAGTCTTTCTAATACTGGAATGATGCTTTTCTTATGAAAGGATCCCAGACGGTCAGATAACAGAAGAGCGGTCTCTTACACTGAAATGAATAGTAACTTAAAAATTGGAGAATACTAGTCCCTAAAATCAAATGGCATCTTCTAATGGCAAAGATAGAGAAATGACTGTTACCTCATCATCCTTGTATTCTCAGGCTCCAGATCAATGTCCTGATATTAATGAATGCCCATGGGTTTTTTTTAGATCATATCTGTAAGTAGGAGGTAGGAAGGGCTCTACATAGTCTGGTGATGGATGGCAGTCAAGGAGCACTGGATCCTCTTGAGGAAGCATGAGCTTTCCCGTGACTTCAGGAAGTGATGGATCTCTGTAATGAAGCAGCGTGATTACCTTTCAGAAACTATCCAGGAAAACACAGGAAAAGCCATATGGCATCTCCTAAAATTAGATATCATTTAACACAGTGCCTAATTGTAAGGCCACAGAGCCTACATCTGTTGGAACTGGGCGTAGCATGAAATGTCAAATGCATATTTAGATCCAAGTAGGACTGCAAAAGGGAAATTAAGTGGTTTTGACATTCTTTTAATTGAGGAACAAGGAGCTTCCTGATGAATTTGTTGAGATTCTGATGGGGAAGAGCAAAAGGTTTGGAGAAATCTGAATCTTTTCCCAGCAGGAATGCAGAATAAAAAGTACTTGGAGTTTTTCTGTTACCTACTTCCCCATGCTAGGCCCCCACAGAGATGCAGAGACCCCTAGCTGGCAGCATCATAGTAGACGATGTTGGAACAACAAAGTTCAAACAAATCCTCACTCTTCTTGGTACAGGAACTTCCCGTGTTGTGACTTTGGCTAGTTTCTCAAAGCATTTGGGAAGGCAGCTCTGATGTGTGAAACATGCCTGACATGATGTATGACCTTACGTATACAGCACATCATATAAATCAAAATCAAATGTAAGCATCTTCACAAGTGAAGCATTAATATTTCCATTTGGTAATGCAGCCATCCATGCTGGATAAGCCTGGAGCAGCTGAAAACAACATTGATCATGCAATTGGAAATGGTAACCTCTTCAGCCACTTCGAATAATGGGGGAAAGACTGAGTCTGCAGCTGCTGGTCCAGCATGGTAATTTTAATTTGAACTACTGCTGTTTTCAGTTTGCTAATACACAGGGACTTGTGTACACGGGGAACGGCAGCCTGGCTGTGGTGGTGGTCATCTCCTGGGGAGGGATAGGGCCAGCAGATGCGGGCATAACCAAGCGATCACAAATCTAGGCCAAGCCCATGACTTTGTGACCTTCCTAATCTTTAAAAATAGCTTTATGCATGTGTGTGTGTACAAACAGATGCAGTGTAGTAACAGACACACAACATAAGTGTTATCTAAAATTATTTTTCATAATTTTTAATATTCTGAAAGGTAAGTAAAGCTAGTGAAGAAAGGCGCCCTGAGCTCTCATATAGTAGGACATGAGAGAGAGCATCAAGTAGCAAGCAAGAAAAAGAACACACAGATGAATTTACAGATGTTTCTGTTTCAGTTTAGCCATGGGTATTGCTCGGGTACAGTTGCTGATCCCTGTCTAGCATTTTCTTCTATGTATGAAGAATGCTCTGTTTGCTGAGGTTGGCATTTCAGTTCAGGCAGTCACAGCAATGGACAGAGCTGGCTGTTTGCTTTTTTTTTCTTCAGTCTCGCCCAAGTCAACAGAAAAGGTTATCCATCACTACACCACAGGAAAAGTAGGCTGAGAAAAGAGCACCAAAACCGTTTGCTTAGGACTCATATCAGTATGCATCACTTTGAGAAGAACAGAGACCAAAGCAATGCATATGTCCTTAAAATGCAGTTTCAGGGGCTGCAAAACCAACATAGTGCATTACTGTTCAAGAGAAAATGTGACTGATTTAGTCTGAGTCAGATTAAGACCAGACAGTAGTTTAAAATGTCTTGAAACAGACTCTGAAAAATAGCTGGGCAGAAGCTACCTTTCATATGGGAAACTAACAGTAGTTGCAAACATAATTTTTCAGACCTTCTGGAATAAAAATTTAAGCGAGCAACAATGTTAAGATAAAAACATCACAGAACCTATAAATACGATTTAGGAGCAGTGTTTATGAAGCAATCACCAACTAAAGATAAAGCAGTCTAAAGGTGAAGCATGCAAGTAGTCTTGGATTCATGGTGAAGAATGCTGTTGCAGTGAGGAATTCTTCCATTTTGCAAATTAAGCTTACACCTAGAATTAGCAATGAATCCCATGAAGTTCATTACATTATTTAGAATAAATGGTATGGCACCAAAGTACTATTATTAATAACAATTAAGCAAATTTCTTCTCTCTTCTTCAAGATGCTGCAATGATGAATCAAAACACAAGCACACCTGGCTGCAGGAACAAACTTGGAGCTTTTGAATTATACATCTTTGCAGAATGAAGTTTTCACAGTTATCCTCTCTATGCTAAGATGGCCCAAATGTTTTATAAACATTAATTTGCAGGTGAGGAAACAAATTCTAGGACTTTTCACCCTACAAAACTGTGAGTAAAATTCAGAGCAGAGAGATGAAGTCATCTCCATAAACCCCACAACCTCATAATAGGAAAACATATCTCACTGGCTGGACTGATGTCAAGAGATGCGGGGGGATGGATTCATCTCACAACTTTAGATGCCTGTGAGGTATACCAGGCTTTTCTGTGTAGATCCCCACTAACTACAAAGGCAGCCTGCAGGGACTAACCCAGACGTAAAACTCTTCGTAAGGCAGCGAAGTCCCACGCATGATCACCTACTACAGTTACCAAATATGAATTAGTCATTGCCTGCAAGAAATCAACTGCTTCAATGAATGCCCACCAACAGCTACTGAAATAGGTAATGAATTTTTTAAATAGGAATAAAATTACCTAAGGCACATCAACTTTTTTTTTTTATCCAGATAGCTTTTGTATTTGCAAAACAGATCCTGTAGGCATCTAAATACAAACAAAGCTCTCCATTACTGCTTTCAGCTTCTAGCTAATCCTAGTTACTCAGGATTTTTGAGTTAAATTCTCCATGCATATGAAGATCTGCTTCTGGTCATCCCTACAGTTGCCAAGCTCTTCACTCTACCTAACAACCTGCAGCTCTTCAAGCTCAGCTTTTCTCTGCCTGGCTGGTCTGTAGAAACTGATTTGGGCCACTTAGAACATGCCCTGTGTGCATGAAATGTTGGGTGTAATCCATCTTTAATATGAAATCCCAGTAGTCACTGAGTTCCTCCAGGGTATTAAAAGCCAAGGTTTGATTCTATCCCCTCCTCAAAGAAATCTGAACCATCATCATTCACCAATGATGCCAATTCACCTTCCTAAAGACAACAACTCAGATGCTCTTTATCTGTACTGATGAATAGTTTCTGTTTGTATAAAATACTTAAAACAGGTTATAAGCTTTAGTTCAGTTACTAACAGCCAGAACATCCAAGTGGTGAGAGTGAAGAATATTTCAAAGTACTTGTCTAAAGATGACACAGGAACTTTTGCCCTGCTTCCAGAACTTACACTGTTAGACAGTATCAATAAGAGAAAATGAAAGTTCTTCAGAATATCTAAAGCCACCATACACATCTCTGTTCAAACCTCCCCAGTAAGAAGAGGTAACTTTTTAATAAAGGGAATTTTCAAATCATTTGGTTCATGGAAACCCCTGGACCACCTGCTCTGCTTGTAACAATTGCTCTAATGCAAGTTTTTAATACTTGCATTAAAAAAAAAAAAAGAAAGACATTTTCTATTTGATCCCATATAAAGTCTTCTTAGGCTTTTATTTGCACAAGGGAAAAAAAGAAGCATTTATTGTTTGGATGGATCCAAACTAGGCTATTCTTGTTTGATCTTGCAACCAAAAATTCCTGATATGCATAGCCTTACATGAGAATCATAATCCCTTTCCAATTCTTTATCAACACATGATCATTCTTGCACTGAACTGTTTTGCTCCAGTAAACTAAACTCAGATATAATTACACTAGATTTTACACAGCTCTACAGTGCCAACAAATTTGGTCTCTGCATCTGAGTTTCAAGCATACTATTGTCCATTTTAACACCATATGTTTGTATCTACCAGACAGACCCCTGCCTTGCCAAATAGGAGAATCAGACCTACTATGCTGAGCACACCAAAGCTTCAGTTCACATCTCAGAAAATAATCATTATAGTATCTGCTTTTTTTCTTAAGGCATTGGCTGATGATTTGTTGAGGTCTCTTAAGCAAAATTAGACTTTTGTATTCATGTGTCTGTCTTGATAGACTCTCACAGTCTTTCTTCTCTAGTTTTCTTTATGTTAATTCTGCATATTCAGAATACACACTGCAAGTGCCAAAACTACACCAGCTCCAAAACAACAGCTTTCCTTTATGTATTAACAAACATTTTGCACTTTGCAGTGATGAAAAAAAAAAGACAAATGAGAGATAACAAATTAATAGCATCTGACATTAGACTGTGTTCCAGCAACTAAAGCCCCCAAGTATAAATGAGAAGAATATGCAACGAAATCATTAAGAAATCAATTTTAAGTTGGGATTTAAAGAGCTGAGTGAGCCAGCTGTACAGATATCATAACAAAGAGAATAACTCCAAACGAGAGCCAAATGAGCAATTGCACAAAACTGTTAGACAGCAAACAACAAGAGGGCTGGGGAGCAGAACTAAATCAGAAGCAGAGTGTAAGTTACAGAAGGAAACAAACATGAACCATATGGAAAAATATTCACAATACATTAGTGTTTAATTAGATAGTATAATGGATAAGGACACTTGTGCAGAGTCATCATAAACAAAGATGAATGGAAAATGTGCTACCAATAAAACCGGGAAATCTAACTGCACTACAACTGTAATTTGATCAGTCACAAGTTCAGATGTAATTTAAAAACAAAAATAATACTTTGAGACAGTATTTTGCTACTGCATCTAGTAGTAGAAAATAAAGTATTGAAGTAGACATTCTCAACTCAAGTTCCAGGTACTTTGAAAACAAACCAAAAAATCGCAACTGTTTACAATCCAACACTTGTAACCAAATTCGCATTCCAATTCCATTTTGAATGGGCAAGATTTGCCTTTTGTATGAAGAATGTTAAATGACCTTTTCAAATTTTTTCCTTTTCTAAAATAATTTTTTGCCTGTGTGAAGGCTCTGAAACAGAGAACACATCTAAAATTAAAATTAGCATAAGAATGAAATTGTAGGTCCCGGTTATGTTTTCATACGTTTATTTTACACAGCATAGCAACTTGACAGGTATCAGCACAGGTTAATTGCTTTAAAGGGAAAACCAATATGCAACAAGTAGGGCAAAAGGAGAGCAAGAGAAACAAAATGGTTTTGAAAGCCTTTGTGATCTTCACAAACACTTTTTCATAACAAGGAAGACTTTTGAAAAGTTAATTGCACATATGCAAGTCATTATACCTGTATATAGCTATGTACACATTTATGCTTTATGGCAGTTTACATCCTTATACTTAAATCTCTTTGCCATCTTAAGTCACGCAAGACACGACAGTTTATTAAGAATCATAGCTTCAAGCTTTACATGAACAAGTAAATTCATGGTACAGAAACAGAAAAAAAAAATAAGCTGAGGAAAGTGAAAAAAGCGTAATTTCTCTTGATAAATATTTACAAACTCTGCTCTAAGTGAATGTGCAAATTTCAAGCGGCTTTACCATTTTTTCAGACTGTACAACATCCCAGGGTACACCTTCAAAGCTTATTAGATTCACTTAGAAGCAAAAATAGAAATTGAAAGACCATCTGGAAGGGCACTAAAACCGTATGTTGATATCTCTAAAATCCACATTTTATTCAAGATTAGTTCCTCAGCTAGCTGTAGCTGCTTATTTCTGGGCCATTGTTCTCCTAGTAAATCTTTCAACTACAATTTCTATAGAGGAGCAAAAGCATATTTACAAAAAAGAAAAGAAACCATCAACTGAAAAGTAAATTTTAGGAACTGACATTCCAAGAAAATACATGGAAGTGAAAATAAAGTTTCATTAATGGAAATCAGAAAATAAAGAATCTCCACAAACCAGAAATGAAATAAGAAACTATTCACTGAGTCATTTTCCACTGTAATTCTAAATTCATTCAACTAAATGAACACCATTAAATCCAGAATACTCAAGATGGGACGTGAAACTTCATTTCATAAACACGAATAAGAAGTAAGCATACAAACAGAGGACCGAATGCTTTTATTTAATAACACATACTCATAAACCATAACATGGTTTATGGTTTTATGATCATAAACCATAATACAACATACAAGACTATTTTTAAAACAGCAAAACCTGTCTGTAATAATCATTAGCTGGTTTTCGAACATCCATACTCCAGTGTGACTGTTGAAGTATTTTAATTCCTATCTTCAGTCAATGGAAATAAATTTCAAAAAAGGTGAAGTAGTACAGCAGCTATGAAATCTGACATTTCAACTACATTATGCCTATTTAGGTTGCCTAAATTCCCACACAGATAAGGTCACTAGAGACAAACTAATTGTTATGGCTGACCACTGTCTTAGAATTCCTTCTTTAAAGAAACATATTCTCAAGCCTGCCACATTTAGGAGGATACAGAAAATATACTTCTTTACCAAGATTTTGCAAATTAGTACTTTAATTAATTCCTGTATCCTTGACTGAAAAGTCAGATTGAAAACTATGCACCATAAAGAAAACCAAGACTTTTCATTCTTGCAACACAAACCAGTTTAAATTACATGTACAATGTGCTCATATATTGCAGAACACTACAAAGATAGCAGGAATTCTAACTAGTGGGTTTGCATCCGGGATTAGAAGAATGTATTAGGTCAAAACACTTTAACAGTGGCTGCATCCTTAATTGTTATGCTTTTTACCACAGTAAATAATGGGAACTTTGTCTACAAAGATGTGAAGCGCCCAACTGCTTGGACCAAAAATATCAAAGTTTAAAAAACAAAACCCAAAAAAATCATCCACAGATCTGTTTGCAAGTTGTGAATGAGATGCTTTTCACAATGAAGAGTGATTGGGGTAATCAATAACTTGATGCAAAATACCGCACTCTGCTTTTTTAGTTCCTAGTCCTCCTTGGTATCAAAGCAACATATACAAAGATTGCTTTGGTTTTCTCTTCTCATTTATCAAAACGATAGCACTGTAGAGCTAGTGATGCTCCTGCCAGTTTCAGTTCTGCTCCTCAGAAACTAATGGGCAGCAAGAGTTGCCACCGGTTTCTCCTGGCTGCTTGGAAATCTCAGGAGACCAATGCTCAAACAGACATTTGGCTATTTGAAAAAAAAAAAAAAAAAAGCAGTAACAAACACCAGGAGACTGTTTCTCTCCTCATTCTGTTAGGAAACATAAACTGCTCAAAACGAAGAGATAAGAATTCTTATCCAGAGATGAAAAGTGACAAAACTCAATGAAAACAAGCTACCTGAAAGTTGCTTAGAGAGAGGCCTGGAATTTTGTGGGGATATTCAGTAGAATATTGTTACAAATCTAGGAATACTTTAACAGATACCTTATTGTTTTTATTTTTGCAACATGACAAATTTTAAGGAACTGAAAACTTAGCATGAAAATCTGTACATGATATTTTGGTTAAACTAATCCACAGAATGATGAAAACATCCAAGAATTCCAAACCACCTTCAGCTCTCGTGTGAAAGCAGCTGCACAGCCACAGGTATCTTCTGTAGAAAAACTTGACAAGTAAGGATGTTGAACTATTAAAGCAGGACAAAAACAAGGTTCCGCCTTCAACTTTGCAATTCACTCACTCAAAATTTTGCTGACAAGTTTAATTTTTATCTTGTAGTTGGTTTCATGTTGCTGTTCATAGCTACCTTTGTATTTGGCATTCAGTACTCCCAGCTGAATGCTTTTAAATTACTTCTATTAGTCCATCAAACACTTTGTACTGTTTGATTCCTTACCCTTCTTTTTAGGTAGATCTCCATTAAGTTGTTGAGTCAGCAGCCAATTCACACTGGCTAAAGATACATATGTAAAAACACTACACCTAAGTTTACCAATTTTTGTGAGATATTAGCCAAATGGTTTGTACCTGTAAAGAAAGACAACTGTTTTTATGTTCTCATGTCTCATTTTTCTACCCAATCCATGACTCGTGTTCCTTTCTGAGAGTCTTTACCAAATTTTGCACGCTTTTTAGCCCTATACTGCTTTTCTAAGCATTTCTGATTGTACTGACTTTTGGGGAGGCTTCAGATACAAGGTACTTTCACAAACTGCCAGTCTTCAATAGCTCATTTTCTAGAGACGTGCTATTCTGTTTCCATAAGGTGAGGTGATATGTTACAGCATGTGAACATATGAATGTGGAGACAATGTACAATAGCTGAAGGCCTCAAATCTAGTAGTGTATCAGTTACTTATTAGAAGTATTCCATTAACTGAAATTTAATTTGTTTGGATAAAAGAATTCCCCAGTAGCACAGAACTATAAATTCTACAGAATCATCTCAGGAAAAGAAAAAAAAAAAAAAAAAGGAAATAAGAGAGCCTAGAAACAAATGGAAACTTGGAAACTTACTAAATTATTTTATTGCCTGAAATGAAAAGCAAGAGTAAATAAATGAGTGTTTGATGGTAATGCTTTCATTTTTAATACACTGAATGTGTTTATTAAGCCCAAGTGAGGTTACTTATTACTTATCCGTGAAAAAAATCGGCTCCCTTCCCTTTTTATTTTTAGGGCATAGGATTTTCTACCTCCTCTCCTCTTCGCAAAAGCGGGAATCGTGACTACGGGAAGCCCGAGAGCGGCAGCTTCCACAGGCGGCGGGCAGAGCATCGCCCTCCTCCAGCCGTTTGTCTCCCACCGGACCTGCAAGGCAAGATGACCGTCACGACGTGAATGAAGCCAACACCGCGGCGCTGCCCTCCCTACCCCGGCCGGCTGACGGTAAGGCAGCCCGCGGGGGGCCAGAGCTCGCCGCTGCCCTGAGGCGGGTGCCTGGGGGCGAGGGGAAGCGGGGCCGCCTCAGGCTCGCCCCGCCGGGCCCGCTCGCCCCCGCGGTACCTGGGGCCTGGCGCCGAGCAAGGCCGCAGGGCAGCGGGGCGGGAGGCACCTGGCAGCGGGGCGGGGAGTCCGGTCCCTCAGCGCGGCGACGCGGAGCGGGCGGAACTCCCCGACGCCGGGGATCCCCCTCCACCGCTCCGCCGGCCGGCGACCGACCACCGACTCCCCTCCCGGTCTCCCGCCCCCTCGGCCCGCCCCGCCCCGCCCCGCCCCGCCCCACGGGGATCACCCCCCACCCCCCCCCCACTGCCGCCGGCGGAGGGACGGGGGACCGACCCCCCGTAGGATTGGGGGGTCCCTGGGCGGCGCCGCGGCCGCCCCGCCAAGACCCTCAACCCCCGGCCGCGGCCGCCGCTCCCGATACCTGCGGCCACAACTTTTCCCCCGCCGCCGTTCAAACGTCCTGCCGTAAAGCGCCCGTCTCCCCTGGCAACAAGGTTCCGGCCGAGCACTAGGTGTAGGAAGGTGATGTAAAAGTAAAACCACCCAGTGTCGTAAACCAGGTCCGGGGGGGAGGGGAGGGGAGGGAGGGGGGAGGGCGGGGGAGGAGGTGACTGGAGCATTTAGACACAAGCGAGAGGATCATGGCGGATGGCCCCAGGTGTAAGCGCAGGAAGCAGGCGAACCCGAGGCGCAATAACGGTCAGTCAGCCCGCGGGGCAGCGGCCGGGCCGCGCCGGGGCGACGGTCGGGGCCGGGGCGGGGGCCGGGCAGAGCCGTCCCGAGCGCGGAGGGGGGGGAGGTTGGGGCGGGCGCGAAAGTAATTCCCCCGCCGCTCCTCGCCGGGAGCCCGGCTCCCTCCGCACCGTTATATCCGCTACCTGGTGCCTCCCTCGCCTCGCCGCCCGCCTCCCTCCTCCGCCTAGCGGTGCCGCCGCACTCCGCCGCCTGTCCGGGACCGTTACACGCTGCCTTCCCCCACACGCCCCGCGACCGCCCCGCCGGGGAGCGGGATCGGGGGCTCCCCCCCTCCCCCCTTTCCCCCCCCGGGCCGCGCCGCCGCCCTCCAGCCCCGGGCTGGGGGACGCCGAGCCCCGCGGGGAGCGATGGGGGAGGCTCCGCCGCCCGGCCAGCCTCGGTAGCCCCAACTCCGAAACTTGTTACCTGCGCGCCCCGGCGGAGCGGGGCCTCCCCGCCCGCTTCTCCCCCCCCCCCCCTCCCGCCCCGGCCCCGCGGGCGGGATCCCCCCCGCCGCCCGCCCCGGAGCGCCCGCCCGCCGGAGTTCCTCTCGCTCGTTCGGCCGGCGCCGCGGGGCGGGCTGGCGTTCGCCTTTCGGGGGGCGGCAGTGGGGGACACCAGCCGTCACCGGGAGGGGGGGTAACGGAAGGGGGTGGGGGGGCACAGCCGGCGGCGGGGGTGGCACCGACGCCTCGGCGGGGGCAGCACGGCGCGGCCGCCCCGGGCCGGCGGGAAGGGACCGGCGCCCCCGCCGCCCGTTCTCTGCTTTTTCGCCGCCGCCTCCTCCTCCTCTTCCCCGCTGAGAGTTGGTCCCCGGCGGCGCCCCGCGGCCGCGCCGCCTCCCCGCCCCGGGTCCCGGTGGGGAAGGGAGGGAGGGAGGGCTACTGCCGGGCGGCGGGGGCGGGCGGGCGGCGAAGTTTCTTCCCTTCCCTCTGGCTTTGGAGGTACCTGTTTGTATAATAATGGGTGGTAACGGTTTGGCCGGGGGCCCCCGCTCCGCTCTCCGTGCGTGTGTGACCAACTGCTGCAGTCTATATAAGGAATTACATTTACATTTCAGAGTTAAGGGCAGCTGTGGGGCTGGGTTGTGTGTTGTGTGCTTTTTTTTTCTCTCTCCCCCCCCCTTTTGGGTACGTGTGTTACTTTAAGATGCATTTGGAAGGTACACGGCAAGGGGGGGGAATAAACGCTCGTAACACCCGCTCTCTACTTGTTTTCTGGAAAATGGAGAAGTAGTTCGGTCCTCGTTGGCGACTCTTCGCAGTAGGATGTAAAGCGGGAGGTTTTGTAACCTTCCTTGGCAATTTTAGGTTTTATGTGGCATTTCCTGTGCAGGGTCACAGATAGGAAGGCTTTCGCCTGCGACCCGAGATGTTTTCATACGCAGTGAACGCTCTCCGAAATAGATCAGAGTCACGATCGGTGCTTCTCCTCTCTCTCTAATCCTGGCTGCTGCGGGCGGAACGTGGTGATAAATAACGGCCTTCCCGGGGGCTCACGGGCTCATTTGATTGCTTTGAACTTAGGAGGGGTTTCTTATTTTTGCTGTGTGCGTTTTCTAGCAAGTATTTTTGTTTGCATGCTCGCGTTATTAATTCCCTGTATTAGAGTAAATATTGATATTTAGCTCGCGATTTGGCTGTGCTAAAGGTAAGTTTGGAAAGTGCTTTTCTCTTTACCTTATTAAAAATGTTGATGATCAGAGAAAAGGGGCTTTTCTTGTTGCTGACGACATGTGTGTGACATGTGAGTCTGAACCACCCAGCGTCTGTGCAGGAGCTGTAAACATGTTTACCTGAACAGGAAAGAAAATGGATTTTTCTCTTAAAGATCCAGTGATGTGAATATCAAACTCGTAGAGCATATCAACAGATGACTCGAGAGAGAAATTTTCTTTAAGCCTAGCTTTTGAAATCAACGGCAAAAAGAGGTTCTTGATCGCTGCAGCAAATGGCAACTTGTGCAGGTAGAAAAAAAAGATGGTGTTTAGTTTTCTCCTGCATGCATGTCAGCCCCCTCCTGTCTGCTGCTTTCGTTCTCAAGGGAGGGATTTATTTACCAAGCTTGCTGTCAGTGTTTTTCCTTTGTGCTTAATATTAGAAAACCAGATTTGAGGCTGTTTAGCACCAAACGTTTTGTCTGCAGCATGTATCGCTTGCAGAAAACAAAAGGTGTATAAGACGTGCTATCATTCCAGGTATCTTTCATTTTCATCACTTTTGGACCTTATTGCTGCACTCATTTTATTACAAAAAGCCTCTGAGTCTTTATCAATGAGTTCTGCAAGGTAGAATTGTAGGATGTCTTGTTTTAGGCTGGTTTTGGTTCCTTTTTTGAGGAATTAAAACCAACTTAAGTCATTGTGCCTTGAAGCATCAGGAATGGTTAGATAATAGATTCTGGATAATAGAGATTTCTCAGCAGTGGGTGTATGTTTGACTTGCAAATGTTTACTAAAGAAAATGGCCAGAAAAATGTTAACCCTTTAGCCTTTACAATAAATAGTATGAGACTTTTTTTTTTCCTAAATGCACTTTGCTCTTGCAGATGAGTATCATCTGTTAATGAGACATCATACAGGAGATGCTTCAGCAGCTGGCTTGTTCATAGTATACAGTAAACCAATGTTATGCTCTTCTCGTTGCCTTTTTTCTCCCCTTTACCACTGAATATGAGTTTATTAGGGAGAGATTGGACTTGGTGATTTTAAAGGTCTCTTCCAGCCAAAATGATTCAATGATTCTATTGCACTTGGCATCCGGTATTCTGCTTAATAATACTGGGTTATGGCATTTGGTTACTACACTGTAAACTTTCCTTCTGTTTATTTGCTGATAAACCTAACACAGGTATTCTTGTACTGAAAACTCTTGTTTCTTTTTTTGTTTCTTTTTTTTTTTTTTTCACCCCCTCTCCCTGTTTGGGAGCCAGAACTTACGGCTGCTATCCTGATGCATTAACTGTAGCTGGAAAGACAGTCTTATCTTAGCTCTAGAGCTGGTTCCTTTTCCACCTTGTTTATTGGTCCCTACAGGAGATCAGCAAAAGAGCTGATTGGTGCTGCCATTAAAGCTTCCACTTACAAGAAAATCTGTGACTTTATACCTGAAGAAAACCGTCCAGTGTCATTGTCCTTACTTCTGTCCAGTACACAAAACCATCTGCTACAGCAAAAGAGTTAGCGAAGTGTTGGGACAATAGCAGTGTTCTGATAAAGCAGGAAAGTAGCGCTTGGTGGAGTCTCTCTTTCTATGTGTCTTTTCCCTTTCTCCCCCTCTTTTGATAGAGAAGTAGGGAGGAAAAAAGAGTGATGTGATTTTGCCAGTCATCTGCATTGCCACACTATGTGAATCCTGTGTGGACTTTAAATAGATTCAGTATCAGCAAAGGTTTTCTTATTCTGAGTTGGCATGTGGGATCAGGCTTATTTGCTTTCTTAGCATCGCTCATATATATTACAGGATTGTCTTAATTCTTATTAATTAGCAAAACTAAAAGTAACATATCTTGTTCTTCAGCAATGCAGTGAAACAAGTGAAATGATCAAGATATTTTAAACTTCCCTTACTTGAGGGTTAAAAAGATATCAGCCTTTTATATTGATGTTCTGAAAATACTGTAAGTATGCCTTCTGTTCTTCATATGCATATTTAAGGGTAAAAAGAAGAATGTATGAAACTGAGTGAATTCAGCATGCTATCGGGTATAAATGAGGCAGGCTTTTGTTTGTTTGTTTTTAGCCCCTGGTAACAGTGAGTAAAAGGTTATATAGATTCACTTGTTAGGGTGCTATTTCAGTTGCTTTACAGTTGGATTTCTTCTCTTTGTATTAGATAATCATTTCATATAAAGTTTTGTTACAAAGCTAAGGGCTGCAAGAAGATCAGAAGTGCCTTTGAATAAGGCAAAAGCATGGCGTATTTCTGTTATCTCCAAGGTGTGAAGTACTGGCAGGATGTCAGGTGTTAGTGATGCTGGGGATACAACATTCCTTGTCGTGCCTTTCTTCTCGTGGCCCCCTCCCTTTTCACTAGGTATCATGTTTTCACTCCAGCATTAATTTAAATTTGCAATTTGGGAATTGAGGAATGTTTCCCGAGTTTAGATTCCAGGCACAGTGAACAGGTCTACATGGACAACTGAATTAACTGTTTGAGTCCAAGGAAATCTTCTCTTGTATAAAGAAGTAATACTTCTGTTTTCATGTTAACTACTGAAATATTATGGGAATACATTTAAAAATGTCATTGTCCCTTTGTTTTTTCTCTCAGTAATCAGTGCTTATTGTTTTAACAAGTAGGGTGTTTCAAAGTAATTAGCTACCCGAAGTAGAGTTTTCTAAGGTGGTGAGCCTGAAACAAGTTTTCCTTGCCTGCAGGAAAGTGGCTGCTGAAACAGTTGATGGAAAGTAGCAGGTAGATGAGACTCTTCCTCAGACGTGGCTTCCCTGTCATAGAAGTCACTCAGTTTAAATTTTTTAGTTAGAAGTCTGAGGATTTGACTTCTGTGAATTCAGCCCAAGTTTTCTGTTGAACGTTTTCTGTTATACCAGATATCCCTCACTATTGGGTCTTTCTGTCGACTTTGGGATTTACGACGGGTCCCGTGAGTAGCAGCGTTGCAGACTTCTGTTAGGCCCTGGCTCTCTCCAAGTGAGCTCCTTGGTCGGCCATGCAGGGGGAAGGGGCTCCACAGCCATCCTCTGCCTCCCTCCCCGCTGGCACTGACTGGGGTGCAGGTATTAACCTGTCACTTCTTGGAGAAGTTTTACGGTGGGAGGAGAGGCTGGAGTAAACTAAAGTAAGAAAATATCAGTGCGATGCCTTTCTTCATGTGGAAACATCTGTTTTAATAGGGTTTAAAATACCAGTGAAGGATGGCAGGCATTTTTAACATGCATGGGACTCTATTACTATATTAAAGAAATAAAACGAACTTCTGTGAAGCCTGGGTTGTGGGGTTTTTGCTTGTTTGTTTTTTAACTGATTTTTGATGCACAGAAACTGCTGGAACTACAGTATCTAGCCAAATGGCTCATAAGAATCCCTACTTCTAAACTCAGTCATTATTATTTACCTAAAATATAAGCTCATTGCTTTCAACTCATTAGCTGTTTGTAGTAATTTCAAAAATTCTAACTAATTGATATTGCAAGGTGATTAGAATATCGTGTGCTTCGTTGACTGTAAATCCAATATTTAACAGCACATACTGCATCTCTGAAGATGATAAAGATTCTACTTGTGATAGGTTTCACACAAATACACAAAACAAGAGCTTGAAAAATGATAATAATTCTGGTTTTATGTAGTCTTTCATACCTGTTTTTAAAGTACAGTTCCAGATGAGCTTTCAGGTGCTTTAATATCAATATTCCTGAAGTTCTGGTCATACTTCTGTACATTTTTCAAAAAAGCCCACTGGGTAGGATCTTCTCTTCTGTTTCGGGTAAGTAAGCAGGACCTGGCTTACATCTGTGATCTCAGAAACTTTGGTGCTTCATTCTGGCAGCTGTAACAGGCCTGTTATTTTTGAGAACTAAATTCTCAAGTGACTTACCCGAGGTCACACAGGAAGTCCAGAGCAAGTCTGAGTCTCAATCCATTTTTAATTCTTGGGACTACCCTTGCATTTGGCTTGATCTAGAGCCTTAAAGAGAAAGAACACATCTATCATGCAGTAGTTACTATTCCTTCAGTTTAAGTATTTAAACTCTTTCATGTTTGTCTTAAGATACTTCTACTTTCAACAAACAAGTGGCAATATGCAAAACAGAATTATATCTTTAGTCATTTTTAGATGATATTAAGATAGTATCTTCACTGGTGATGTTTCCTGTTTGCATAGTCAATGTTGAGGTAATGATGTGCCAGAGAAGTAGGATTTTGTCTTCTGGTGGTTTTTGTGTTCCCAAGTCTTAAGATCGTGATCTGTAGGTAGACAAACATAGAACACAGCCAAAGGGAATTGGCTTAAGACCTACACTGTTAACATCAACATCTCTGATGTGTGGGGTGTTTAGATAATGGTTTTGTTGGAACAGTAATAACTAAAGAAGAGTCTCAGCATGTGGCTGGTATTTCTAATATTCAGAAATTATTTCTGGGTAAATTACAAAGCTTAAATCCTCCTTAAAGCAAAAATTCCCCCAAAGCATGTAAATAAATGTTGGGCCTAGAAAGTCAACTTGACTGGATCAAACACATGCCAAGTCTTGGTTTTACCACCATCACCATTTGTCACAGGGGCCTGCCACTGCTGAGGAGGAGCCACGTGGGAAGTGGCTATGGCTGTAGGAGGGTGCTGCTCCTGCCTGGGGTGCCTGGGCAGTGAGAGGCACTGTGGGTGGGGGAGCAGTCTGGTACCTTCATTAGTGAAGATGTGTGGTTAGCTCTAGTCACGAGATGGTGCGATAGAGCAGTTATGATGGGGACTCTTTATTGTTGAAGGAAACACTGTTTGAAATAACAGTAACAAAAAAATCAACTGGAAACCCAAGCAGCCCATGGAGAGCAGAGGGATGGATGTGTGGGTGGGCAGGGTGCGTGGGTGAGGTGAAGAGTGTGTGTGGGAAGGAGGGAGGACGGGATAGGGAATGGAGGAGTCTGCTGCTCACTGAAGGTGTGATGCCTTATGCACCTTGGTGGCCTTCCAGGGAGCAATGCATCTGGTCCCTGGTTGGGTGCATGAGAAGATCACAGTGGGAAATAGCTTTGACCTCAGTTGACTAGGTGATGCCTTGATGCACTGGAATTGTTGGGGGATTCTATAGGGAGTTCTGTGTGCGTAGCTTTAAGTATTGCTTTATGTTAGCCTGTTTTATAAACCTCTCAACAAGGCATTGTCTCTGATACTCTGATCGAGTCAATTTCTTAAGCTAATTGTCAATTGCAGGGATATTTCTCACAGTCTTGGTTTGCTTTTCTGGCTGTATAATTCCAAAGGTCTTATTTTTAAGTTATTGGAAAGAGTATCAGAAGTTTGATGTTTTTAAAAACTGTTCACAGTTGTAGCTTTTTAATCTTTGCTTGCCCTCCTCTTTCAAAGAAGGACTGGAGTTATTTTCATTTTTCCTTTTGTGCTGAGCCTCAGTTTGTTTATTAATGATCTATTTGTCCCTTTCTTGCATAGGTAAGTAGAATTCCTCTGTGACAGCCAAGGAAAATGGGAAGCACAGTCAAGAAGAGTGAGAGTTGGGTGGATAAAATACTGATTGCAGTTAAATGCAGTACAGCTTTATAAATCTATTTTGCTAGTCCTGAGAAATACTACCCTCATCACTATGGTATGTAAGGACCTTTCAGGCAGTAAAAATATATGTCCTGAGTCTTCTTTTCCTATATCTGGGCCTGTACATCTGATTCCTGTGTGAGTTCCCAACAGCTTATGTTCGCATGTTAGGATGATAGGTGGTGGTAGAGCAGAAAGAAGAAACTTGTTAAGTTCATGTCTTTACACGTGGAGCAGCTGGGCAATGACTCAAATGTTTCAGTTGGTTAGTGCTGAAAATATTAAGCAGGGTTCTTTAGACTTGTACATTTATCCCTAAAGGAACCTTAAATTGGGAAGAAAGGAGGCTTTTTTACTTGCCTTACTCTGTGCTTGTTTCTGATGCCATTATTGTAATGTAACTGTATCTTTTATTTTAACATGCTTTTTCTAGGCAACAGAAGTTAACTAAAAATATGCTTTCTCATCTTTGAGAAGTCAGTACTGTTTGAAAGCAACCTGTTTCAGTTCTCTCCTTTTCAGCTGTCATTCCCAGCTGTCACAATCTCTGTGAAGTGAGGACTTTACCCCTGTTGTTGCAAAGCAGTTTAGTTAACAACTGCTGTCACCCAAAGGTTAAAACTTGAAAACTGGCATCCTTTGTTGCTTCCCTTACAAATGTTTGCTTTCTGTTTGGTAGCATCTCCCTCGTTGCTCTGCTTTCAAAGTGTTCAATTTGTTCCAATGTGTCTATTTTTGGGGAACTATGTAAAACAAATGAACTTGTCTAATGATGAATGTATTCTTCCGGATGCGTTAGGGGGCTCAATTATGACAGAGAGAGAATAAAAAAGAAAAAAAGAAATTTTATCCTGTTCTGAGATGACATTCCATCCTATCCAATTAGGATCTGTAAGTACGAGTAGCAGTCCTTCTTGGGTAAAGTACATGTAAAATTACTTCTTTAAATGCTAAGAACCCCGTATGATATTCGAGTGTATCAGAAGGAAAAGAAACAACTCCTCCTTAACTCTTTTATGTGTGACTTTTAAGTATGTTTTTGGATTTGATGCAGATATCCTCTGTCTTTCTATAAGCTCTTTGTTTTTTTTAGCTTCTCACGAGTCAGGCATTAGATCAGGAGCATTGGAGGAGCTGGCAAGAGCGTGGAGATAAATGGATTATTAACCTGGCCTTTCACTGTGATCCTGAGAGTGACTTTCATAGACAACACTTGAAATAAAGGGGTTAAAAGAGTCTGATGTGGTAGAGAGAGTATTTTTACCTATGAACTAGTGTGCCTGTCCTCATTAGGATCAAATGCTACTTACGCCAGTGACACTGGGGAGCACCTTCAGTTATTGTGATGTGAAATGTTTTCATTATTTCGGCAAACATCACTTTTCAAATTCTGTCAGACAATTGACAGACACTGAGGGCAGTCTTCTGTTCCAGTTTCTAGAGACATCTGTCCATGGAACGTGTATGGGAGAAAGCAAAATGAAATTACAAAACCATCACAAATATGGCATGATTGAAAAAGGCCTGGGGAAATTTATTCTATCTGAAAAAGTGCAAACTGAAGAGCAGAAAAATCAGAGTTTAATTACAGGGATTAGGTTACTTTTTTGCGAAACTAGTAGATTTGACCTAAAGAAGCAGGTTGGGATTTTTGTTTGTTTCTGAACACCACCTCCCTCCCCTGATTTAACATAATTTTTCTTAAGGCCCCAAAACATAAGGAAGATGAGTTGTACCTTTTTCCTGTATACACTTGCTTTTAAACAGTTTTCCTCAGTGATTTGAGGAATTTCTGTCTTGCGTCCTTTCAGGTATGCATCAGATCTTCCTTCTCCCCACCTTCTAGTCCATTTTATTCTTTCTTCTAAGTTGCTGTATGCTATCTACTGTGAGTCGTGTGAAGTTCTACACTGGAAAGGGAGGTACTATTCAGAATCTGTAAGCAGTTTATTCTTCTGTCCTGTTTCGTTCATGTCTTTCCAGAGCCTTTCCTTTTTTCCCTAGTATTGCTGGTACAGCCATTCAGTAAACTCAAGCGAAATAGAACTAGTCACATACTACTGGATTCATTCTTCTGTTATTGTTCACAGGAAGGACCTAGGTACAGTTGGCCCCGCAAAGATCATGAGGTGGTGAATAAGGACTTTGAAGCAGATTTGGAGCTGTAATGACTGGCTTCCTTCCCTGCTGCTGTCCCTTCCCCTTCCTTGCAAAGCGTTTTCATTTGAAAAACTAAGGTGTGGTCATTGGGCATATCTGTTCTCAACTTCCAGTAATTTTTTGCTCACTGCTGAGCTAAACTGTAATTACATATGCAAATGCAGTATTTTTTTCCTCTCTTACCTTGTACATGTGGGAGAGAAAGATAAGGTTGCCGAATACCGCCAGGGATGGTGCTGCTGTTGAGGAGGTGCTGCAGATGGCCACAGGAGAGAACTACTCGTTCTGCAGGACAAGACTCACGGGGCATTTCAAAACTTCTGTGACTCAAAGGCAACAAGAAAACGCTGTTCTTGCCAACTTAGATAGGAGCAGATTGTTGGACGACTTGTTATAGCAACCTATTTTGATACTTTGTAGATAATGAGTGTGAATTTCCATTTCCAGTAGGAATTTGTTTTGTAGACAAAGATATGCATAGTTATACATCCAGTAATTTAATCTATTAAGCTGTCTTGAATTCTCCCTGCAGTAACACAAGGTAAACTTCTGTTGTTCATAACAGTGTTGTAATGATACTAAAACCACAGAGACTAATTCTATGGAAAAGACTATTCTGACAACTTCTGCTCTTCATGGTAAGACTTACCTTGTACTTTTTCCAGATTTTAAATTGACTGACATACTATATTCCTGAAATCCTAAATATATCTTACAACAAATAGTAAAAGTAAGATATAATCAGTTCTATACTGCAATCAAAATGCTGGGAGACTCTCTGTGTGCAGAATTGGAATAATAACTTAAATAGAAATGAGAAGCGAAATTGAATTGGTAGTTGTAGCACAGGAAAAGGGAAATAGTTCCAATGACACACAACGCTGTATAACATGCCACAGTTCTCTGTATTTCACCACGTGATTAATCATGCCTTCAGGGATCAGCCTGCATAGCTGATGTGGTAGTTGCATGATGGAGAAGGACTTCTTAAAAGGATGAGCCAGGTTTGTACCTCAGCATGTGAAGGACTAAAACTAGCGGCAGACTTTCTGTTTCTGTGACCTAAGCCAGTTCACACAAGAGGGACAATTTTAGCTTTCCAGCTGCAAAGGATACAAATAGACTTAGTTGAATAAAAATTGTGACACACAACAGAGGTTTACGATCCTGACAGAAAATTCGTACAATATATTTGATGCAAACTGTTGCCTGTAGATCTGGCTTTCAAGAAATATTTTTACCAGTACTGCCTCTGAGTCTGGTGAGATGCTGTCCTTCAGAAACAAAACAAGTAAGGTAGTTAATTCCCGTATTTGCTAAAGTTCTTTTCTTTATTTTGGTATGAAGTGGAAAATCTTCTCCATTTAATTACCCCAAACTCTTTTAAAAAATAATTAGAAAGCTTCTTGGTTTTCAGTATGATATGCAAAAACAAATGCAGTGAAGTGATTTGCATATGTGTGGTGTCACAATAGTTTGGGATACAGGAAAGAATCTCTCTAAAGAACTCAGAGTTCTTTTCTAAGCAGGTAAGAAAAAAAAATTGAAAAGTTGCCAAATCTCTTGTTCTAATAGTTTGCAACTGCTTATATTTAGCCCTTATTTTGTCTTTCTATCTTCTGCCAGTATATTTTAAGCATTTTGAAGGTCTTCAGAATAGAAGGATATTTGTGATTTTTCAAGTTCCAAGATGCTCACTCAGTTAGTAAAGCCTTCCAGGTTTGTGCCTTAATGTTTCATAATAGGCATCCTACTTGAGCTTCTTTTTTAAATTATTTTTTAAAAAATGTTTTCCCTGGCCTATCTACCTTTAAAGAATTTGTATGTCTCCCTTTAGCCACAGAAGCATTAAGCAGGACCACAGTCAAATGTGTCTTGTTGGTTCTTGGGTCTACTGTCGAAGCACTTTGTAGCTGAAGTGTGTGTGCACACGCGCAACCATGTGTGCTGTTTTCCTGCCTTTTCCTTTTGTCTGTCAAGCTTCTGCCTGATAGCAGATTAGCCATCTGAATGTGGGCAGCAAAGAGTAATGGGCTGCACAAAATGCCTGAGGCTTCTTGCATACAATAAAATGACTCCATTATAAAGCAAAAAATGACAAGCCTGCCATGGAGGATATCTGTATTGGGGAGATGGAGAGAGTAGCCTTTGGTTTGTGATCACATTAATGGGTGTAAAATAAACTTAATTTTTTTTCAACTGTCAAAAATATTCCTAGGTGCTTTGCAGAGTAGTGCTGAAGATCCTTCTAGCAGGAAAATACAGATGAGCTAAATGGATGATGTACTACTACTTGCTGTTCCTGGTTGCTGTATACGTGTGGGGGAAGGAAGGGAGTAATAGCATGATGGCTCAGTTTCATTTTCACAATGCAGGTGTATTTATTTTTTTCTTTTTGTTTCAATTTTTTTTTCCCTCATGTTTTGATTAGTTACAGGATTACATAATCTGCCCTGCAGAAGTGTGTTGGGTTTATTAAGTCTTTTGGAAGATGTGCTAATATAGATTTGGAGGAAACTGGGCCAGAAACATGGCTGACTGAGACAGAGGGAATCCAGATGTTGGGGAAGGATATAAAATATAAAGCTGTAGTGAGTTGGATCAAGCAGAGGCACGAGTCTGTGCAGAAGCAGTAGCAGGATAAAATAGCTAGGATTCCTATCAAGGCTTTGACAGCTATACTTACCCTCTATAAGAATCTGGTGGTTTTTAAAAAAAAAAAAAAAACACAAACCAACCATCCCTCTCAATTGTTTACAGTTTACTTTATAAGCAATAACGACTGCTTTTGCAGTCTCAACTTCGTTACAGCTTTCAAAAAGATTCTTTTCTTTGTTTAATGGCATGCAAGCTCTAAAAGGTGCTCTCCCCACCATAAAGGTGTGCTCTGTTCATTTATGCTAAATGGAGGATCTTCCTGGATTGCATCAGCTCGGGAAGTGAAGACAGCTGCTGATAAACATGGTCTTCCAAACTAACTGGCAAGTCAGCATAAAAACAATTTGGTATATAGAATATGGAGGAATTATTAAAACATGGAAAACTTGTCCTAAAATGCTTAATTTTCAAGAAACCTCTTATTTATTGTAGTCTGTCTCACTTGTTGGAATCTGTTCAATATGTCACTGTGGATATAACCTAAGTGGACTCTGGAAATCTGTGCTTTAGCAACAAAATGTACAAATTACAATTTGTAATAAATAAAATGGGAATACTTTTTGAGTAAGCTGTGTGTTATTTTTCTCATTCTGTCAACTGCTGCCAGGTCTCATTGAGGCCGTTCTGGATGTATAATCCATATGGACCATGTCCCTTGAAGATCTCCTATTAGCTGCACTTCACAAACTTAAGTCTTTCCCAGTCTCTTGGATTGATTTTCCTTAAGGGAAACCCTTCCTCAAAATGTGTCCTTCTTTCTCTCCCTTCCCTTCCCCCAATAAAGTCTTCTACCCCCAAGAAAAAGGAAACAACTAAGAGTGATTTTTCAGACCAGAGCTCTACAGATAGTGATCATTTTACAGCAGTATTAATTCATTTCATGTGCATTTTTATTTTGCAGTTCAGAATTGTTTCTGTGATCATACGAGTGGTGCTGTGGTGCTGAAGACTGTAGCTGCTTATGAAGGAAACTGGTGATAAAAGCTTAGTTAGCTATCTCTGACGGTGGCTAGTCTGTAGATGGTAACAACTAAAATATGTTCAAGGCTAGTTTAAGAGAGAATCTGTGGGGTTTTTCCTCCTCTTTCCTTGCCCCATGTGATTGCTGTGTTTTATAGTAGAAAGTCACTAGTTCCTGCAGTCATAGGTGGAAAGGTAGGTAGTCACTGGTAGGTAATGCAAAGATGTTTGAGTAAAAATAAGGGAACTCTTTTATAGGGGGAAGGAGGTGGCTACACGTTTTACAGATCTTCCAACATCTAACTTCATTTGCACTACTGAAAGCAGTATGTTGCACATTAATGAATAAAAAAAAATAAATCTAGAACTATTCTTGTGTCTTATGTGATTTTTGTAATCATACATCATACTGAGAAAGGTATTGCTGCCTTGGCTTGGCATGACTACAGTGGTGTGCCATGGCTGGTTTTCTGGACAGATTTGGGAAGTTGCAGAATACCAAAGACAAAGTGGTAAAAGAGTTGAAAGCTTGACTTCATTTAACTGGAAGGAAATATAGGAAATAGAGTTTTTGTTGTCTTAAAGGCATTTAGATAATAGAGAAAAAATATTCTTTTGGCAGATAGTGCTGCTGATATGTGGAAACTTGTAAAACAGTGATTGGCTGCTGTTCCCTAGTTCAGGCCAGAACCATGTAGTCACCTCTGTTTTATTTGTCTGCTGTTTTCAAACATGTTTCTGCAGTAGAAGAATAGAGTATGTGGTTTTATTACCTGAGATACCGTTTGTTTTCATCTTTTCTATGTGTTGTAGACCTTGTATGAATCCTGGTGACTCCGGTTTTGTGGGATTACTTCTCTGTAAATAGAAAGAAAGAGTCTTTTAGATGTGCTTCAGAGACAGATGTTAAAAAGCCTCATGTTTTTTCCTTGTCTTAGAATCGTGTAGTTCTTAGGGACGTTAAAGGCTCTCCTTCCTGGATGAGGTAGTGAACTCTGTCATGCTATCTCATCCAGCTGTCCAAGAACTTCAAGATTTTAAGATATGCAGAGCTACAGTGTATTTTCATCTCCTTTCTTTCCCCTCCTCCTCTTCCAAGCAAGACTATTTTAGAGGAGGGAAGAAACCGCTACCCAAAACCCCAAATCCGCCAAAAAAAAGCCAAATCAGTGTTTTTGAGCTTAAATGAGGCTTATGATTATCTCTGCTGTAATAACAAGTGGTTTAAGTTTCATGGAGCAATTTTGCAAAACAGGTGTGACCATTGCAGAGTACTTCAGTGGATACTGTCAGTTATAGTCAGGAACTCCTTAATTTGGGTAAATTGCAATGACTTGCAGCAGATCAGCCTGTAGTGTATGACAAGGAGTGTCAAGCTCTGTTTTGGAGGAAGTTATGCGTTCAAAATCAGATTCATTCATGCGTGCTTGCCCTTAGATTTCCTCTTGATTCATAAGGGTGTTCTGGAAAACCACATAGCCAGAAACACGATAATATTACTGCTTTGGATACTGCTGATGATATCTAATCAATATCTCTGACGTGTGGCTGGTTGTTTTTTTAATTGAATCTTATTCCTCTGTTCCTCACAGATTCCTAAACTATCTGGTAGCCATCACAGCTATCTAGAAAGTTCAGAATATTCTAAAACTAATAAGCAGTTGTGCCAACATGACAAATCTGTTGGCTTAACGCAGCATGATAGAGTAGGAGGGTTTTCCGTTATCCCGAACACGACCTGCCAGTCGTCAGGAAAGCTACATGCTTTGTTCCCACTGGGGAATGGAAGGGATCTGGAGAGAAGTGATGCCTGCCTTGCCTTGTGATGTCTGTGTTGTCATCCTCATAGTATCACATGAGGAAGAACAAGGGTTTTTTTTAAGTCATCTCTCCTGTCCTTGTTTTTGGTGTTTTTCTCCATATCTGCAAGCTGGTCACTCATGGAAGGCTGTTACATGCGGGTTTCCATTTAGGCATGAGAGCTCTGGAATAAAACATTCGGTCTTTGAGATGATGTCAATCTTCTATTTAAATCGGATTCTTAGTTATTCATGGGGGAAGGGTGCAGATGAAGTCCTGTTGAGCATCTGGAGGACTGAGAGGGTCTATTTCCTTAGCCAAAAAGAACAAGCACATTTTGTGCTTCTTTGAGAGGGTTTTTTCCCCCCCGTTTGTCAAAAGGATACAGGCTGTCTTCTGCCCACAGGTTATTTAAATTGATGCCTGAGTGTGTGAGGTGAGAGCATGTAATGCAACTGATCCCTGCTCACTAATGGCACGCATCTCACTAAACATGAGCCGTCTTGTACTTCCCTTCTCTTTCCTTGAGAAGCAGCCAGTTGTGGGTCCTGTGTCTTTCGTTACCAAGCTGTGTGCCTTTGGTGGAAACCCCAAGGAACAGAGACTGCTTTTTGGCAGATGCGCTCAAAATGCCTCGGCACAGGCGCTAAAGGTGATGGTAGGAGATGTCAATGCCCTATCATTCAACTTTGGGGAAGTCTGGATTGCGAACAAAGAGACAGAAACCTTATGTGAAACCACCTCCTGTAATAAAGTGAGGTTTGAGATTTTCTACAGTAAAGAAGTCTACTGATGTTTACTGGTGGCAACATGCTGTATTATATGTAATACATAAAGGCGTACAGTCGTTCCTAGAAAAACATTGCCTCGGAAATGTGGCTTTTTAGCAAGTAGACCTCTTCATCAGCAGTAAAAACAAATAACAACTTGTTTGCTGAACTGTGACCTGTTTTGGAGTGACAGTCTTGCAGCTTGCTGAATCGACAGCTGGGCTCACCACTGTGCTGCCAGTAGCTGAGAGAGCACACTTCACAAAGGCTTTGGAAGAATACATTTGTTTTCCTGTGCTGTTGTTATTTCTCAGCAGGTTTTCAGTTGCTGCTCCCCTACTTTTCATAGCCCTGAAGCTACCCAGGCTGCTACTGTTTCAAGTTAGTTTCTAATGCACCTTCTTTAAACATACTTTAATGAAAGGTGGGAAACTCAAATAATATTTGATAAAATGATAAAATCAATGAAAAGTCATTTAGTAAAGCTTTTTGAGTTCTCTGGTATAGCTAAGTGATTTAAATGTGACTTTTTTTTTCTGTTTGAATCAACTGATCAACCTTTAGTTAGGTAGAAAAAAACTGTGGAGGTTTTTTAAGGGGATAGGCATATAAATGCTTTATTCAGCCCTTCTTTCTAATAATAATTTTGTATTCCGCAGATGAGTTATGCGAGTTGACATCAAGAATCTGGCTAAAAAGGAAAATTACGTGTCTTTTCTAGATGAGATGGTGCCAGTTGCGAGGATTAAATGTTTGTCCAGACATTATATTATCTCTGAAGTAAATGTTGATAAACATACTATAAAACATTCTTGGTTGGCACAAACTATATGTCGGTGTCTGTGGCAATGGAGGTTTAAACTAGTTTATTTTCAATCCTAGCAAGCAGCAGCTGAAACACTGCTGAATGACCTTTGACATAGGGACCCATGAATGCCCCAAGTATGATTTCACTTTCACCACGTTCTTTGTGAATCTGAATGCTTGTCAAATCAGATGTGTGTTTAGACCTTTTCACTGAATGTGCTTGGAGGGAAAGAACAAAGCCTGGGGTCAACTTGGCATAATCCCTGCGTTTATCTTTATTCTATTATAGTGGCTTGTGGGGGATGGAGTAACTATTCTCTACGAGGTGAAAGTGCAAGTAGAGTGTAGGTAGGCTATCCGTCTTTTCTTCCAGACTTTCCCAACAACCTAGCTGGTCTCCCATGATTTACTTGAAATTAATGTACGGCTGACTAGGCAGATTGCTGGTTGATCCATGTGATATGCTATTTGCTCTACCCATGGCTATTTTGTCACTGCTACACCTATCCGCTGATGGAAACAGACACATACAGCTTGAGCAGCACACACAGAAATGGGTCTGTGTTACACAGTGCTTTGTTCTCCCCAGTGGAGATGGGACAGGAAATAACATGGATTTTTATACTACAGATCCTTTTGCTGCAGTGAAAATCATCATCTTGTTTCAAGAGAGCAGCAGCTTAATATACTGTATGGTACATATGTATTTTTTTGCTTTTGCATGCTGTTAGTCATACTCAAGTAAGGAGTGACTAAGTCTGTTATTACCCATTCAAATTGGGAAAGCCTTTGTCTCTTAGGGAAGAACCGTAGAGTTCTTCTAAATGATTGTTAGAGACTTTTTGCAGTATTTTTAGATTTTACTCCTGTGGTAGATTCACTTCACAATACAGGATTGTTTCTATGTGGAGCTGGAGTGGTCTGAATCTGTAAACGAGCTATTGTGTGGTAAAGTACAAGTGGGTGGAGGAACTATATGACAAAAGGCCTAGTTACCTTTACAGTTTGTTCGCTGTACCTCATACACTTTGTTTCAGAAGAAAAGCACTATTCAAAGACTTGAGTATAAGGAGGCAGTCTTTCACACGAGGCTTGTGGGAAATTTCTCTCCGACTTGTGGGTTTTCAGCTTGTGTAGATTTACCCTGCGCCTTCTGAGGCTTTGCCCGAAAGGGCTCAGGGCAGCCCTGAAGGCCCCGCACCTCGCGGGGTGAGCGCTTCCGAATCTGACGCTTCGGACAGTATTTTCCACCTCACATGTGCACTTGTTTGTTTTGTTTTTTTTTCTGTTTACTTCTTAATCAAAGGTTGCAAAGTTTATTTTCAAGTAAAGAGGGAGTTTTGCCGGCTTTTAAGGACTTCCAAACTAGACTGTAACTTGCCCTCGTTAGCTTTAGAGATTAAAAGCAACATTAAGCAACAAGGAGATCTCTTTTCCTTTCTCTCTCTTTTTTTTTTTTTTTTTTAAACTAAGAATAATTTTGGAAGTGTGAGTGAGCTTTTTTATTTTTCAAACTAAACTTTGAAACTCGATGTTCTCTCTGTTAACTCTGCAGTTCCCTTCAGCTTCTTTCACACATTTCACTGTTTACTTTCCCTTTTCATAGCTTAGTGGATAAATGCTTAAAAGCCTGCTCATTCTGCTTGAAAACAAATGTGCTTCACTCAGCACCCAATTTTCAGGTGTAAAACACTTTCACACAAAGACTTGCTGATGAGCTGGATGGTTTCTGGGTTTGTGTTTTTTAAAGGGGAATTGAGTCATTTCGGTCCACCTTGGAGGAGAGGAGGAGGAGTGCTCTGGGGAGAGCAGGGCTCTGCTTCTCTTGCCCGGCCCAGGCGAGCTGGGGTGGCTGAAGAGGAGCAGCTGCTCTGCTGCTGGACATGAACCCCCAGAGCAGGGTCCTGCTTCTGTCACAGAAGGAACAGGAGTCCTCGGCCCCACAGGTCACAGCCCAGCACATCAGCTGGAACTAACAGGCTCCAGCCCAGCAGAGTAATTTTAAAATGAAGTAGCAGAGGCCTGGACCTTTGCCTGTGTTAGCTGTCTGTGCTGTGGAGGCAGCAGCCACTGGCAGGAGGGCAGAAGAGGTATTTGGGGTTAGGAAGCAGTCTGATAGGGTTTCAGTAATGGTTTTCATTCCTGGTCAGCTGCATCCCTTCAAGTTTTGCATGTTGGAGAGAGACGTTTTCAGCCTCCAGTTTAGTGCTACCAAAAGCTCATCCAGAGTAATTCTGGGGAACCTACTGTCATTGTCATCCCTTGCAGCTTTAAGGAATAAGTTTAGAGCTTTTGTTCAGCGCTGCCAAGATAATTTTGCTCAGAATCTCAGACAGCCTGAGGAGCATGGTGTGCTTTTTTGTATGAGTTTCTCCGCCTCAGTTTGCTCACCCTCCCCTTTCCTATCGCAACCTGCTGTACTCTGCTTCTTTAGGTCTTGCACTGACATACCTGAGTGTCACCAACCTGCATCCAGAAGCCTACATATAGAGCTGTAATGTCTTCTTTGCATGCTTAATTTAATTGTGTAACATTAATGGCAGCAAGAACTTGCGCCTTAAAATTCCCTTACTCTTGCAGGCTGTAAATGAGTAAGTTATATCTAGAATATCCACCTACAAATATATGCCACAATGTTTACTGTTTCACAGTGCAATAAAACTCTGAACAATTCCACCATAGTTGAGTGAAACTGATACATGTTTTTCAGAGCTGTTTATGAGCTCTCATCTACTAATCCTGGGTACTTGTAAATAATACCAGAAAATCTTTTGCTTATATTAATCAGAACTAAAAGGCAACAGTCAAGTGTTCGCTTTTGCAATATCAAGTTTTTTTAATTGGTAAATCAAACCTCAGTT
This sequence comes from Gallinago jamesoni, assembly GCA_025769975.1. NCBI lineage: Eukaryota > Metazoa > Chordata > Aves > Charadriiformes > Scolopacidae > Gallinago > Gallinago jamesoni. Next base: position 14,982,362 of record JAOQGH010000012.1, on the reverse strand, counting down.
TCTTAAAATGCCATTTATATTGTTATATAATGGCAGCTTTTCTTCTCTTATTTCTGCCTCCCTCCACTTCTGTCAGGCTGTGAAACTACATGCTGTGTAAGAGTTTCTATTTTCTTTATGTTCTCCTTTTCAAGACTGTTTCAGTCTTGAGATGATAAGGGAGGTTTTCTAGTAACTAATACTTCCATGGCTGGTCTATTGGCTGCCAAATCTGCTGTGTTCTCTTGGTTTTTTTTTTTAACTTCTACTGGAATTTGGAGAAGCAGCTCTACCAGCTGTGAAGTGATGAAGGCAGAACTGGAGGAGTGATGCCGAAGGAAACAAACCTGCTGTTTGATACCTAGTTGAGAAGTAGTACATCTCCAGGTTGCTCTTAGCATCTTCCAAGAAGGTTAAAATAACTGTGTTCCTTCTGCCAGCTTCAGGTGGGAAGACAGGCAATAGAGAGATGAAGCAAGAGAGTAAATTAGTGGCAGAGCAGGCAACAGACAATCAAACCTGCTATTAAGCAGCATTTTTTAAGTGATGTGAATATTAAAGAGGCAACAGCACTCTTGTTTTTAGAACTTACACAATGTTAAAGATCCATCACAGAAAAAGCAAAACAATCTAGTGTGTGCTGCTGCTCTAATTTCACAATTGATCACAAATGCAGTTTAGTTTAAAGAGGCAGCTATGCACTTCAGTAATACCAACAGCTGACAATTCAGGAATGTAAACTTAACATGTCTGATCTTACATTTCTCTTTCTGTCCTAAACACGAGTGCCTGGGAGAATAGATGAACTCTAATGTGTCTTAAAGGCTGTCTAATTTGGAATAGTTTAGACCATAAAGGCACGGGCAAAAGTGTGTTCAAAGCCACAGTTCTTGGCGGAATTGCTGACCAGAAGCCTGCCATGTGGGGGTCCTTCAGCTCATCTGCCCCTGCAACTTGCCATGCTGCAGAATCTTAGTGCTAATTTGGAAAGCCTGCCTTCCAAGGCCTGGAGCCCACTGGTTCAAACCCCTTCAAACTGGGCTGAAATCTGTATTTGCAGTATTGCTACTGTGCCCCGCTATAGTTTTGAGCTCTTGAAGAATAAAAATGTGTTGAACATGAACATCTGAAAACATGAAAGAAGTGGTTTCCCTCTGCCTGGGGTCGGTGGAGTTGAGCACTCCAGGATGCCTGGCTACTGACAGCCCTAAGGTTTTTGCTTTTACTTTGAGCTTTAGCTAAATATTACCATTTGGTTATGTTGGTAGTTATAATTTAAAACTGGCTTTGATCCTATTTAAGTAGCAACCACTAAAGACTTAAATGAGCTGACGGCTCTGCACCGTGGAACAGTTTTCTGGGTGTTTTATTTGTTGGTTCATTTTATTTTTTCCTCAGAGCCAATCCCATCCCAGTAGCTAAGAGGGAATACAGGGCAATCAAAATAATTACAAATTCATGTGCTCAGGTGAAATGACAGAAAGGTCGTTACTGGGAATGACTTGACAAAGCATTAGATGAAGGAAATAAAATTCTAATAAGCAAAGGTTTAGGGAAAGTGTTAGCTCTGGTGGTCCTGATGAAACCTTAGCAGAAGTGTGGAAATGGCAGCTTTTGTGAGTCTTCAAGAAGACAGAACAATGCAGAATTAATGTCAATTTATTTACAGCAATATTTCATTCAAATCTCCCTGTACCTGCTGCTTGAATCTATGCTTTTACATCCTGGTCCTTGACTGAAAATCATTCCTGGTCAAGCTGCCAGGCATCCTAAAAGAGGAAGAACTAATCAGTTGTAGAGAGAGGTGTCAGTCATCCTCTACCCTGGAGAGAATCGTGGTCACCAAGAAAGCTGTGGGTGCAGATGAGCACCTCGTTAGACCAGACGTTGGCATCTCAAGGGTCAAGAATGTAGTCTGTGCTTTTGCTCTTCCGTCCTTTTCTGCAACCATGTGATATTGAGGGACAGAGAGAAGGTTGTTACCCTGCACATCTGTCAAACGTGTGGTCACAGCATTATTCTGTGGGCAAGCAATTGATGTGATCCTTGGCTCTGTCAACAAGTGGATCTATGGAAGGCATAGGATGCAGAGGTTATCCTCTGTATTTATTTTGTCTCTCAATTGGGACAGATTAAGAACAAGTGGTCACTTTACAGCAATTCAGGGAAGTGGTACTTCTTTGTCATATTGTAGCATCTGAGCATGCCCTAACTCAATTTCTTCTGGCTTCTGTAGTGTAGGGTTTGGTTTTTTTAAAAACATTTGTTTTAAAACAATTATTTTCTTTTGCTCAACCTTTATGTATTTAGTTTTCTAGTTTCTAAGTTCAGAGCTAGCTACATATATATAGCAGCTGGTGAAAAATATGGCACAACTATAATGCTTGCTTATTAAAAAGAGAAATCCTTGTCAGCCCTTCCCTGCTCACAGAGTTCATGAATGAGGGATATTTTCCCTGACCAGTTGTGTGCTGGAAAACATTCAGATGTGTTGCTATTTTTGAAGACAACTTTTGTAGGGCAGAATCTCTCTGTCCTTATGTATATCTAGAAACCATTTGCCTTTCATGCAGACTGAAACTTGTATGGAACATAGTTCAGGAACTCAACTTGTGCTCTGTTAGCAGGTTTTCTTATTATGGCGAATTGCATTTTTCTCATGAGAGTCCTTGTTCAGCAAAGGGTTTTTTAAAGGACCATTCTCTCAGCAGTTGCTTACAGCATGTGTATGTTTGGCCTATCAGCATGCCCATGTACTTTGGCTGTATAAACTGTAGGGTTGGCTCGCAGACTGGAGCACCTAAATTTAGATGCCAGGGTGTGAGCTCATTGCCTGTGCTCCCATTATAGTCTGCGGAGACCTAGTCAGTGAACCTGAAGAGCTGTTCAGCTGACTGAACATAGGTGTCTGCTTTTGAGCAGAATAGTTCTTTAGATACCATTGATTATAGGAGGAACTTAGGCAGCTAGTTGATGTATAGATTTCTAAATACAGGTTTTGTTATCTGTGATCTGTATCTCACCCTAATGCTTTTTTTTTATTTCTAAAAGCTGAAAAATTGTTTGATGTTCGTTTTGCTATTAAAACTCCCCTTATGAGTCTCTCCTGTGTTACTTTCCTTCAAAAATTATAACCATGGTTGAAATTCCTGAGTGCTAAAAGCTACATCTTGAAGATGATACCTATTCAGTCCTTTCTCTAACAGTATGATCTTAGGTATCTTTCAGTTCTCTGGGATGCATATATCTGGTATATCTGTTCAGCTGGGAAGCAGGCATCCTCCTTCCTGCCCCATACACCTCCCTTCAGAACATCTTGGTGTTGAGCTGTAGCTGACCCATCTGACTCAAGTGAGGTTTTTGCTATCTCATAATGGGAAATGAATGAGCTTCTTGCAATCAGTACGCTATCTTGAAGTCTTGCTAGGAAACAGCTATAAAATTGTTTTGTTTTCTCCTATTCAGTTGCATGTGCTATCAGAGTTGGTCACAACTAGTTTTTAATTTAAAATGTGAACTTCTGTTGATTACTTAAATAGTGCTTTTGTACTGAATTGATGATCACAAGTGAAACTGATATGTGGGGCATTGGAGCGGAGAGGTTTGGTAATGCAAAAAGCCTGCTTAAAGTGTGAGATCTCACTATGAAGACCTAAGATTACTTTTTTTTAATAGCAGTGAATTTTTCAGTGCAAATGCATTTGAGTTCAATGTGGTTGGAGTGATTTCTAGTTGTTTCAGATCAAGGAAGAGTCAATTGTCTAACTGAGCATCTTGGACACAAAAGTGTCTTTTCTTACTCCCTTGTTCTTTCTTCCTATTATATTAACACTTAATTTTTAAGGGTTTCTTCGCAGCCAGAGAGGGTCTCTGTGGATATGCAGACAGCTTGGATTTTGCTATGTCCTCAATATTGAGAGTGATCACTGACCACAGGATATAGTCTGTGTGTAATTAGTGAAGTGATGGGGGGCAGGAATGCCGACAAGAACCTGAAGAACGGTGCTTAAACAAATAGATGGCTTTAGTTTTGTGCAAAGCTCTAGCTGAAATTCCTCCATCTTTTACTGTTTGTACTGTACAGTGGGTTTTTACAGTCTTTTTGATTTTATTTATGGAGATGAAGAGATTTACATTAGCAGTAGGTTTGCACCATTGCAGTAAGGTAGTACACGCAGTAGGTATCCTGTAGGAATTCCGCTTGTAACCGTCTCTTGTAAAATCTCAGATTCTAAGGTTAAGTGATGGGATTGGTTGAACCATCCCTTCAGGTGTAGATTTCTCAGGAGAAAACTTAGAGGGGACTGTAACTTCCTTTTCTCTCAAACTTCATGCTGTTTTTTTCCCAGTTTTTTCAGCAGATACACATTTGTGCAGCCTGACAAGTATCCTTCTGCTTCCTTTTCTTCCTTCCTGTAACTGTATCAGGAAGTATCTGTCTACTTTGAAACAGTGATTTTTTTTCTGTTTCTTCTGTTGTGGCTTTTACTTGGGAATTGTAAGGTGATTTAAAATTCCACAGGAGCTAAGTCCATCTGCACAACTATATTAGACGTTTTACACTATTAGTTTAATTTCATGGACTAACCATTATATTAGTATATTTCTGTAGAAATCAAAATCTCTTAAAGTTCCCCAAGATCTATTAAAAGTCCCCACATTCCTTCAATTGTCCGAAAATTGTGATGTTTGAGTGAAAATGGTCTATGCAATGTGCTCTTTTGATCCTCTTAACTTAGTGTAAATTTTAAGAAGTCTTAGGAAATGCCTTTTTTTTTCAAAAACATTTTTAGTTTTTGCATTCCAACTATGCTTTTGAAGAATTCAAATCCACGTGTTTGATAGCTAAATGTATGAAGTGTAATATAAAAGAAACTGGTGGCCCGAAAATAATTTGTCCAGTATATAGCAGTAAGTGAAGTTATCTGCTCAGAAGGAATCTTCGCTCACTAACTTTTCATATTGAGCTTTTGAGGATTTCAGTCTTGTATAGCTAGCTTCAGCTAGAGTCTAAGTACAGAAAACACTGGAAAAGTCCTTCACACCGTTGTTGCTCCCTGCTGTTAATGTGTGCGTACCTTAGAAAGGGTGGTCCTGAAAGGTGTTGAGATTCGTGGTGGCCAGCTGATTGTGAGCTCCCAGGATTCTCAGAAGTGGTTCCTTGTTTGCAGGAAAATGCTAAGGAAGTGGCACTGCAGATGTATATATCACTAGGGAAGACCAGAGGTAGGATATCATGCCTGCTTCCTGTGCCAGCTCTTTAGAATGGTTGCCAGCATAGCATGGCATGCAGGAAAGATTGTGCCTGTGTTCATAATAAAAAGAAAACTAACCAAATAAAAACCAAAACCACCACCACCACCAAAAAACTTACATAAAAAATGCAGTAAAACTATTAGTGCTGAGAATAAAGCAGCATAGTTTGAGTTTACCCAAAAGGGTAGGAAGTTTTGCGGTAAGTCTTACAGCTCAAAGGAAGGAAGATGTGAAAGCTGAAGTTGGGTAGTTCTACCATGCAAAGGTAGATATTTGTTGCTTCTCAGTAGTTATGTTTAGCATAGCTTCTGCTTCTACATGCCAGATCTTAAAAGACAGTTACAATTGGGGAATTTACCAAAAGTTGGCTTGCGAATTTCAAAGTGAATTTCTTAAAAGGGCTTAAAAAAAAAAAAGACTTTCTAAATAGTAGGTTTCAGATTAACCAGAAACTGCAGACGTCTTGAGTTGGTGGGTGAAACTTCTGTGATCTGTGCTACTCAAGATATAAGACTAGATCATCATGCTGGTAACTGTTTTTTAACCAGGGATAGGGACAACGACATTCTTTACATGTTTATGAATAAATTACAGTCTAGACCAGTATTTTTGTTCTGAGAAACTTTTCCAAATACTGGTTACTTAAGAAAAGTTAATAAAAACTTACTCAGATGCAGTTTAGTTACAATAACATGCATGCAATGTATCTCAAACTTTGGAGAATATATGCAGCCTTTTTCTTAAATATTCTGTTAGAGGATAACTTGACTGTATATGTTCTATACTGTGTCTTTGTTTAAAATGAGTATGCCTGTGTCCTTCTTCCATGGTGAAAGTGCATTGCTGTGAAAGACTTGGGGAGTAGCATTGGTGTCTGTCATGATTTTCCATAGATAGTACTGAGGAAACCTGGGAGATGTTAGAAGTTTGTTATTTGCCCCAACAGGCAAACTGGGAAGTGAATTAATAGCTGCTTCTTACACCACTTTCATTGTTGTGTTGTGTGTGATGTCTAAAGAGTTGAAGAAGGTTGTCTGGATTCTTGGGTTTATATCAGGAGAACAGCAAGTAAAACTTCTACTCAGGTAGAACTGTAGGTTATTTCCATTATTTATCTGTTCAAATATCAAAACTCTGTATTTTTGAATAATGCTCTCCTGTCTGTACTTTCTCTAGGGGCTAGATGCTGCCAGACTCACTTTCTCTGTCACATATGCAACAGACTGCTCGCAGTAAGCTGGGGCTGCTCTTGGTCTACACCTGGTACCCCAGACTTCTTTCAACCAGAGTGTCGTATGGGGAAGAAAAACAAATAGTCCCACTGTACAATGTATCAGTTGCTGTTGGCTGCTGAACACTCAGCAAGGAGTGCACTGTTAACATCCCTCTGTTACAAGACTATTTTTTTCCCCCCAGATATTTGAGTATTTTTTTTAAAGCTTTAAACATGACATGTTGTTGACTGGGGCAGAAGGGGAATGCATGCATTGCTAATACTGAAGATCTTTTCTGCTGTTTATTGAGTGGAATAACTGATGAAGGTGATTGTTTGATCTTTGCTCGTGTGCTGATGCACCTTAAACCTCTGCCACTACCAGGAAAGGCTGCAATCTCACTAGCACTGTGCAGAACTAGTACTAGATTGTAAAGCAAACTCCATCAGCATGTCCCCTGTGTGTGTCTGTCCCATCAGCTAGATACTGCATCTTCCAGAAGGGAGGAAAAGCAGTTGCTGTGCTTCAAATGGATGGGAAAGGAACGTGCTGGTAGCCAGCATCTCTGCAACTCTGCAGTTGCCAGTTATTGTGCAAAGTGATGATGATCATAATGTGAAATTGTCATCTTTTTCCCATTCCTCTCTTGAATGCACTCTTCTATAGGCTCTCGCTAGTGCAGTTGGGAGCCAGTGTATGATGGATGTAACCTGCAGTGCAGCAGATCCAACATGTTTGTTTTCCTCTGAGCTGTTTTTCTGCTGAATGTGTATGCTCTTTGGTTACATACTCTGTGCTTCAGCATACCTAAGGTGCCTGGCCTTCTGCAAGCACAGCCCAAGCTGACCCTTAATGCACAGCTGGCAAATGGCACTGGTGTTGGCCAGGATCAGCTTTGAAATGCTGCCAGCCCCAGAAGCCTGTCTGCTTTCTGTATTGTGCAGTTGTCGTCTGGGGGGATTCTACTTGGTGACAGTAATGCTGTATGAGATTACTCCCCACAGATCAAACAACGTCTGCTTTACTGGATATGAACAAGTAATATTTCATAACTTTACTTTATAGCATCCTCCTGTAAATGAAACAGAACAGAGTTTTTTGGGAGGAAGACTTACCTGATGAGGAATATCCACGTGCAGTGCAATTCTGTTCAATGTAGAATGTAGCTCTTTGCTGAAGTCAGTGAAAAGTTACACTTAATCACTGGTTGCACCTCTACAAATTACTTTGCCGCAAGCAACAGTTACAGTTACTTTGGTTCAGGAAATCTGCTTCTTTCCTAACTTGATAAACTTTTGAAAAGAACAGATTTACTTCAGGTCTAGTCTAGCACACACAAAACACACCATCAGCTTTCCACAACTGCACCTTGTTTAAGTTGGAATCTCCGTAGGAAGTATATCCTATTTGAATTTATTATATTTTTGTTAGTTTTGGGAGAGTGTTCTTTTACTTTCTCAGCTAAAAATTTGCACTTTCAATGGTATAATCCAAAAATATTATCAAGTTCTGGATGTTGTAGGGATTTAATGTATTTCTTCTGTCTCGTGTGTAGGGACATACATGACAGCAAAATTTGTTTTTTGTAAATTGGTTAGACTTATTCCTTCTTTTGGGGGATTTCACCTGTTGTATCCTTGTTGTGGTGGTGTGTAACAGTATTGAACTTAATCAAGGCTAGCAGTTCCTGATGGTGTAACTCCAGCATTGAGGATTTATCAGGTGCATGGAAAGAAAATCCATGATCTATGCTAGAAGAACTCAGCTCAAGTTTAGACCATGCTGCATCCATTTCATCCCAAACTTTCTCTTAACTAAATATTTCCTTGTGTCTTTTTGTTTTTGTTTTTTTCCTGTTCTCCTAGTTCTTGTATTCCTGCCGTGCTTTTTCACTGATATTTTTTTGTTTGTTTATATTGCAAAACTAATGACAAGTGGATGCTTTTTGGGTTTGAGGCCCAAGGGGGCCTTACTGGTTCTAGAATTATGTGGGGTTTTTTTTCTCTTTCTTTCCTCTTCTCCCAGTGTACTCTTCTCCCTCCAACCCTCGTTCCAGCTTAACTGGGATGTTCAGGGACAGGGACATCTGTATTAAATAATTGTTTTAATGGGAGTTTATTTGAACTAGTAAAGTACCTTTTGTTACTTTGAACAGGTCAGAAAAATGTATGTTGTTTTTAAACTAAAAGACAAACCTGTTGCTTACAACTTCAGTATTTTAGTAGTTTCCTTGCTGCCAAGTAACAACAGCAAGTTCCTGTTGCCGTGGAATTGAGATAAAAAATTAAATAACGACAGTCTTTGTAACTGATAGGCATCTCTTGTCCTGTGACTGGATTAATTGCTAACAGCATTAGCATATCTGTCAGTGATTTCCTCTGAGGTATATCACGCAATTTTTAGTAAAGATGCCTGTTGTGGTGCCTACCGGAGTCTGGAAAACTGCTCACTATTTTCCAGTGGCTATTTTGAATCACCAAAGCAGAGTTACATGATGAGGGAACGTTTAAGAGCCGTATGATCTGCACTTATTTTGGTAAAGCTGTTTAGCCAAGTGAAGCATCTTTGAATGTTTCAAACAGTTTTTGGGTAGGTTTGAAGAATTTCCTGAGGAGTAACTTCTGAAAAGGGGTCCATAAGGAATTTCTTTTAAATGCTTAGCAATGTTTTTGATAGCCTGAGCTGTAATAGTTTTTTCAGTATAGAAAGCAGGGAACTGTTAGGCATGGTTTGGAAAGTTAATGAATGTTAAGGGAGAGGAAGAAATTCTATTCAGATAAGAATTTCTTATCCTAAAACTGTTAGCACTACTACAGATCCAGCCAGCCCCTGTGTAACCAATATGAGAAGCCTGGAACAAATGCAGGTTTTGCCCCAAACTTACAATGTGTAGAAGTCTGGGAAAAAGTCCCATAAAGAGTATTTCTATAGCTTTGAGCTTAAAAAAAAAAAAAAAAAAAAGAGAGAGAGAGAAACAAACCCAATTTAAAATGTGGTTGGGATAGATGAAACAAACCATGAAGCAAGCTAGTGCGAAGATGTCTGACAGTCTGTTTCGCAGCTCATTTCCAG
>JAOQGH010000012.1:14952961-14972741 GCA_025769975.1 Gallinago jamesoni | reverse complement strand
GTTGGGATAGATGAAACAAACCATGAAGCAAGCTAGTGCGAAGATGTCTGACAGTCTGTTTCGCAGCTCATTTCCAGGCAAAATGTGTGGCATTTAGCTGGTGGTAAGAAGGTGTTCAGACTCCAATTCAGTAATTCAGGGTTTCAAAATCTAGGTATTCACTTTGAGAAATAAATGTCACTGGTATTAGTTTTGCTATTTCTGATTCCAGGTTGCCACGTGCTATTGTTATATTAATAAGTAGCACAGCCAACAAAATATATTAAGTATGGCAAGAGGCACTATTAAAGGCTTCTGCTGTTATCCGTGGAGGCAAACTGTAAATGAACAGCTCAACTTGTGTTTCCAGCTGGAGAACACAACTTTGCTACTGTGCTTTCAGTGATTCAAACCTGAAAGCTGTTACCTTGTTGAGTCAGCAGCTTTTGGGGGATTGTAGTGCATCTTGTTAAAAAAATTATGTTTAAAATTACCAAACTTCTTGAAATGTTGTGATGCTCCTATGTTATTGCAGTATAAAAATGTGTTGTACTGCCTCCGTCCCTTCCTTTCAGTCTATCCATGAAGTAAGACAGGCAAAATCAGTAATTGTTTTCTATGATACTGTGCTATCAATAGTTTCAGAAGAGAGGACTACTGCAGTGCTAATTGCAGCCCTGAGAAGCTGAACTGGTTATGTTTTGGCATTTCTGTAGTATTTGTACAGGTGCCTTTTCGGCATATGCAAAAGGAATCCAAGGACTGTATTATCCAGACAATACTAATCTGGACATGGGTGGCTTCTTAGATGTTTTCTGCTCTTCCTCCAACTTATTCCACTTTTATGAATGTTAGTGGAGGAAGGAGAGAGAGAACTGCAAGGAGGTGAAGTTATGTCTGTTTTAGCTGTTGAACTCTTAACTTCTTGAGGTGTAGGAATGATACTTAGCCTTATCTTGAGTGGGCATTCCTGTGGTTCTTTTATTGTGCTCTAAATGCTTTTAGTGGCATACTTAACAATTCATGACAAACTTTCTGCACAAAAATATCTTCAGAAGCCAAGTTTTGTAATTTGCTTCTGTTATTTAGTCTCAAACCTTTCCATTAGATAAAGGGTAAGCAATTTCAAAAATAGCCCGTCCCAAAGTGAGCATATTTTCTACAGATAACTGCTTGGTCTTGTGTCAGGAGAGGAACTCCCTCTTTTAGGGCATCTCAGAAATAACTTTCAGCAAGATCAGGAAACTAGGCACTGTGATATATTCTCATTGTCCAAGTACTGTTATGTAGTCACTTGGAATAAGAAATAAGGACAGAGTTGGTAGAATAGATTGTAAACCCAGAATCTGCTGCTGCGTCCCAATATGTCTCCTCTTCAGCACGTATATGGCCGTATGCTGTATGGTTTCAAATAGATGTGTGTTCTGAAGGTTTTCAAGACAGAAAGGTTTTGTCTATTTCTTAAGCATTAGGCCACTGTAGTATTTGGCCAAAAAGCTTTGAAACACAGCCACCTGTTTCCAAGTTGCTTTATGGGACCAATTATTTCATATTTACCCACGTAGATATCTAAGCAGATTTATACAGCATATTATTACAGTGTGTCTTTCTAGTACCTAATAGCTACGGTGAGCTTAGATTCAGTCAATGTTCCTGTAGGTCATCTAGGAATGATCAAATTCAGAGCCATTAAGTAAACAAGATGGATTTCCTCATTCCTATAGTGTTGCAATATCTGTGCATTTCAAATTCTGAAACTTACTGGTCTTTTCCACAGTATGGAAGCATTCACAGACTTTCTTCAACTATAATTAAATATACTAAAAAATAATTTATTGTTTTTCTCCAAAAGGTCTGGCCAGCCTCGAGGTAGGAAAAAGTCCTTATCCTGGTACTGAAGTATTTATTGTAAAGTACTTGTTTGCTGACCTATGTGAAACAGAATGATTCTCTTGGTAAAGCTTTCAGTGTGATCTCTCATAATTGTCATCCCTGTTCTGTTAATATAAAGATTTATTGTGTTTGTTTTGAATAAGAAAAGAGATTTCTGCTGTTACATAAAATTAACTCACTTTAAATGCACTATTTAGAATGGAAAAAGTTAAGCTCAGTAGGCAGATTTCATTGTGAAGTACAGAAGACTTGTCTGTGAAGCTGTGGATTGGAGGGAAATGATGTTGAAGACGTCCGTCGGTACCTCATCCCAAAGCCCTGCTGTACTTCAGTGAAAGTAGGACACTGAAGCCGAGATAGTAGTGTACTGAGAACTCATCCTGGTTACAGTGGTTGGTAGGATGTGTGCCAGTGATACAGCTACGGGCTGTAAAACCTCCCTAAATCACATAGGAGTTTATATTGAGTAAACTCTGATTTTTCCTGTAACGCATTTGGAGTTACTAAGATAAGCCAGTAAATGTTATTAGAACTGTCCTTTTTTGAAGTGGACTGTGCAGGTCATCACTTGGCTGGTTGTATTATACTGGCAAAACCTTTCCATTACAAATTGTCCACTGCACGGAGTGGAACAGGGTTCTTGAGCCCATAGAGCATGGCCTTCCCTGCCCATGGGTCTGAAGGATGGTGTGGTGTGACCTCCCTTTAGTGCTGGAGATAACCCAGTGGTTGTCTAACCCGCTGGCCGTACGCAAGAACTGAGGGCTGTGCCCCAATAAAACTACAATTTTGGAGAACCAGGCTTTTCTCCTCAAGCCTGATTAACTGTTAATGTCTCATCAATGTAACTTCTGCTGTGTCATGCCCTTTATTTTAATAGCATGTGATTCACGATAGCATATTTTGCTCTGTTCAAATAATAGCCTTCGCTCAGTCATGGCTGCGGTTCTGCATCTAGCTGGAGCTGTGCGCGGTGTTGGGTTACTCACGAGAGGAAGGGTGTGGAGGAAATGTGATAGGGCTTGACAAATGGCCTGTAACCCTGTTAGCCTCAACCTGCCAGAACGTACAGGCATAGCCAAGGCCATATGCTGCTTAAAGATTATTGTATATCTGAAAAGAGAAGAGCAGCTGGCAGCACAGCTAGTATAAGGGAGTTCATGGAGTTGAGATGGCGCAGGCCTGAAGCTTCGGGTTGTGGGAACCAGCCTTGTCACAGGAGGGTTGACGTGACTTAAGGCTGTGCTTTAATTCAAGGGGAGAAAACCAGTTCTAAGGTTTTTTTAAAAGGAGCTTAAGAAAAACAGGAAGAACGATCAGAAATCATACTTTAAGGACAGGTGGTTGGTGTGGCGCTTTTTCTGAGGGAACAGTAACTGATAAAAGCAGAATGAAAACACTCCCGTACAATCGGAGGGGCTCATAATGCGTTTGAACATACATAAAGCCTGAATGTGGAAGAGCAACCCTGAGTGAAAATTGAAGGTGTTGGAATAAGAAGTTTTCTGCTTCTTGGCCAAACTTAGTTTTGTATTTTTCCCTAGTAAACCCAACAGTTTGATACTTGAATACTGTCATCTGTTTTCAGCTGATAGTAAGATGAACTCAAGCTGAGCAGATTTATGCTCTTAAGTGTCTCACAAAGACCTCCTGCCTCCATCATGCATTGAAGAAATGATCCCGGGCATTATGGCAACATAGAAACCCTAAAGTATATATGGAACTGTCCATAAACACTGTCGTGAGAGCTGTGAGCTTTGTTGAAGTCTCAGTGTTCCTCTGACAGCCTTGTTTGCCATCGTGCTACTCAAAGAGCAGCGAAGGGGATGACTTTATTAGGATGTGACCAGAAAAGCTCTAGAGGAAGGAACCATGTTCTCAAAAGCATTTACTGTGTGCATTTTACAACCATTTTCCGTGCACTTACCTGGGCTGAAGGTGTTTCTATGCAGCTGTTGGTTTATTGTAAGTTCATCCCCTACCACCCACAGTGGGCCTTCTCCTCAACTGCTTATCTCCTTTTGTATCATGCTGGGGGTGAAGGAGAAAAGTAGGAATATTTTCCAGTCTTTGGAGTAGATTCAGCCAGGAGTGGCCTTGGGTTGTGTTTCAGAGCTGCTGCACCCCTTCTAGGAAGGTGGGCTGCAAGTGAGAGGGGTGCACAGGGAAGCAGGCATGAAAGGGGACATGGCAGACATCCTGTGGGATAAGGTGCGGTAGTTTCATCTTCATTTAATGTGAAATGTGGGGGAAGGCTCCGGAAGGGGGTTGTAAGCTCTGTATTACATAAAGGTATAAGATCCTGGAACTTACCTTTGTGTGAAGGAAGCGTTATGTAACAGAATAAAATATTAATAGGTGATTTTCAGCAAGCAGAAAAATTTAAGATTTAACACAACTAACTCTTGTCATAGTCAGCTGCATTAAAACAACTGGATTTGTATGATTCAAAAATATAAGAACTGGTTGTTATGTTCAAGGCAGTCTCTCCCTGTGTGTCTTCTGTACAACCATCCTTTCATCTTCCATCCATTTCCTTCCCCATTTTTGGGAGGAACGTGTGACATGACTTTTATGGATTTGAGAGTGGCTTAATACACATAGATTTGCAGTAACTTATCGTAAAAGTTAACTGTTAATGATGGTTTCCTTCTCCTCCTGAAAATACACTTTACGGTTGGGCAACTTGTGAAAAAATTAATTTAAGTTTTCTGACAGTGATTTTTAATGCCTCATTTGCTGTGGGAGGGAGGGGGACAAAGAGGGGAAATCAGTTTGGCTGCGAGTTCCATGTTGGATGTGTTTTGCTAACAAAGGTCAATACGTACGTTTTCACTTCAGGAGTGTTTGGAACTTGTCTTTGCTAGACCTCTGGAAGAAGCAGTTTGTTAAGCTTCATTGCCTATTGAATAGGATTTTAGTGAATGGTTAAATTACTTTGTATGTGAACTATGACTCTTTTATGACCTGTTTAAAACTAATTAACACACCATGCTTGCTGGAAGCAACTTGTGAGTTTTGACTTTGAACAACAAAAAAAAAAAACTTCAGCAAGAACTAAACTCCTTCGGTTAGACCCTAGTCCACTTCAAAAAGCTTTCCTCTGCCTTAGAAGTAGGAAACCGACACCCTTGACTTTTATTCTTATTTTATTCATCCTTTTTTCTCAGTTGCAGCCAGTCACAAAAAATACTTTATTATGTTGTACCGTGTGAGGGATGGCAATAACAGCACGTGTGGAAGTTTGACCTTTAAAAGGTCCCTTCCAATACAAACTATTTTATGATTCTAAGGTTCAGGGCAGAAGCATATACAGTGCTGCTTCGTAATTCATGTCCAAATAAATTTCTCATTTGTACTCTAAAGCTTTAAGGTTTAAACTGTAAACAACTCAAATATAGACTTTCCATACTTCTGCATTAATAACGTGATTAATAACGTTACCCATGCTTGTTCCAAAGTAATGAATCTGAAAAAGTGGCACTTGACTCATTTAAACATATGATTAGAAATTACCTCTTTAACTGTTGAATAACTCTCCTATGGAAGTTAAGTCTTCTGAAGATTTTTATCTTCAGAATCTAAATTACTTGGTAGGTGGATCCTAACTGAGTGTCCCTCTCAAGAAAAAACCCTGCTGTTAAGCAGAGAACTTAGACAAGAGGAGGAGGAAAAAAAGTATAGAGTACTTTAAATCATGATATGAGTTGAGGTATGCTGTTCTTTAGTTGAGAGATTTTCATCACATTTGGTGGTATAGGGAAATCTAATTTGTAGCAAAAAGGAAATGAAGTATTGCTATCAAAGTTGAAATCACACTTGATGGGGTTCTGGTTTTTTGCTTGTTTGTTTTGGTGTGTTGTTTTTTTTTATCTTGTATGTTAGCTTCTTATTTCTTATATTGATAATTTTTGCAAGTCATGCATTGCATGATAAAAATAGATACCTTCAGTTTCTTTATCTAAAAATGTCTGTCTTTCCTTTTGGGCAATCCTTTGCCTAATGCATAAGTCTGCCTTCCCTTGTCTCAATGTCTGATTAGAACATATAATTTAAAATTGAGGTTCTTGTGAGGCTTTCACAAGCTATCTGTCTTTATTAAATACTGGAGAGTCAGTTCTAATCACTAGTATAATGGGCAAGCTTGCACTGCCTTCTGTGTTGGAACATGTAATTGTGGCACATATGCCAAGGAGAAATCTGATTTCCAGTAACTGAGTGACAAAGAGAGAGTCTGAAGCCACTACAGCTAAAAAATAAAAAACCTGAGGGGATGAAGAAAACTGTCTGAGTTACGTGTTGGTATTCCTTTTTCAATGCTCTTCTGACAAAAACTGAATGTATGAAGTTTGGAAAAAGTAAAGCTATCTTTTTCCCCAGGTCTTGAGAAATAATTCCAGCTTCATGAACATTCAGCACCCTGGATCACTCTTCTACTCCTGTCTTATTAAAAAAAAAACAACAAATCATAATATCGTGACATACAACTATGTGAAAATTTTTTGGGGGTAGGGGATAATATGAATTTTAAAGCAAAGATTGTACGTAAGTTTGAGATCAAAGTGTAATATTAACTAAATGCTGAAGGGTCACATTTTATGCTTCTCAAGTCTGAAAAGGTAAGTAAAAAATACTTGGGTAGAGCACCAATGTGTACATCTTCAGATTTAAGAGCCCTCCAGTGGCTAAGTATATCTTTCACTTATGCAGAATAAAACAGTGTGGACTAATACAGTTTATAGAAGTGGGACTAAATACATCTGTAAGATCTCTTGTCTGTTTAGGCTTTATCCTGTTTAGTGCCCTGTTGTATTGCAAAAGGAAAGGTGGCAGTAGCATTTTTGTTGTGGAGCTCTCCCCTCCCCACTGCCCTTCCCTGTGTTTTTTGTTTCTTTTAGGGTTTGCTGCTAAAGTGGCAGCACTTACCAAAAGCCCATGGGATAATTGCCTTTTTAAATAGTGACTTGCATGTATCGTTTTGTTAATGTCATGCTAGAGTTATGCTGAATCTCCTTGACTGTAAGACTACTGCCACTACCAGTCAAACACCGAGTTACTGCTCATGATGTAAGGCTCCCTCTCATCCTTACTAGGGAAAAATAATAGTTGCTTAGAGTTCCTTGCAATCTTCCCGTCGATTCCTCCATTTTCCAGTCTTTTCTAGAGAACAGAACTATGTTTTCTTTGCTGTGGTTTTGCATACGGGTAGGGGTTTGGGGACTTTTGTGTGTCTTTCAGGAACTTTTGTATATTAGAGAGCAACAGTAGAGACAGCTGGCTGATTGCTCCTGTGGTCTTTAGCAGGCAGATGGAGCAAAAAGCATGTCAGTCTTTTTGGCACTATTTCAGCTACACTTGCCCTTTGCACAAAGGACTTTTGTATTTTCCGTTGCACTGAGGATCCTTGTATAGCAAAACAAATCATGATGGGAAAATTAAGTATATGGGATATTTGTATCCCTTGTGACTCTTCACTATTGTAATCCTTCTGTTCAGCTTGTGACAGACTTCATGCTTTGAAGCCTTTGTTCTCTCTCAGAGAATAGTGCAAGGCCTCATCTTGCATCTTAGAGTGAAGCACACAAGATCTAGAAGCCTGGAGGTCCAGACTCCAGAAGAGCATGTTTCTTCGTGTATGCTAGGGAATAACATCTTTTTTGTATCGCTATGAAAAAAAACATGCAAAGCATCTAAGAATTTGGAAGCAAGGGGTGATGGAGGAAACTATTTATCAGGCTGTTTAAATATCATTACAAGGAGGTAATTTCTGCTAGACAGCAGCCTGTTATTTGGGTTATCCCAAGAGAATAGTAGGAATTTTGATAAAAGTGTGGGGTTTTCCCCTGCCCTCACTGTGTTTTAGACATTGAAGATTACTGTCCTCAGGTTTAAAAGGTAAACTGAAGATAGCATCACATCTGGAGGAAGCTGAGACTTGATCCTTTAATTTACAGTTTTTAATATAAGTTTTTATCACTTAAGATCTAGAAACTATGACACAGACTCAAGAAGTGGAGAGTGTTCTCTCCTCTTACGATAGAGGGGAAAAAAAGGGGGGTAGTAAAGTTCCAGAGTATTTCTGGCTTTATGTAAAAGTGAGATGTGTGAAACTATTTGTTAGGCTTTTTTGGCTGCCGCTGCTGTATCCATTTTCTGTTAGAAGCCTTTAGTGGGATCACTGACTATTCACACCTTGCTGAAAGCTTTTCACTTTAGAACAGTAATGCCTTTGAAGGGGATGGGATGTATCCAGAACCACTTCTGCATGTTGAGTTGTTTCACTATTTCCTGAAGAAATGGCCTTGTTTGAAGTTTCACAGGAGGTCATGAATTGGGAATCTGGAAGACAATTAAATTATTGTCTTTTTGCATGTTAACTACATCTTCATCCCACAGAATTTATTTAAATGAACTCACTGGAGGAAGAAATTTAGCTGAGGAACTTTTGTCTGGTGGATGGAGAACAGCATCTTCAGACAGTCAGAGTTATGTTTTCTTGTTTGTTTTTGTTTCTACTTTATTTTCTATTTCTCAGCAGAAGAAAGCTAGTAATGTTTTCTTCTGAATCTAAAAACTCATCTGTGTTTAACCATAAGCTCTATATTTCAATATAAGATAAACGGTGTTTTATCTAGACATCTCTTCCTGCAGCAGCTACAGAAATTAACCTGATAGTCTTTTTCTCTTCACTTAAATATTGAACTTGGGGTTCTGGACTTGTAAGTTTCAGGGCTGAATTTAGGAAACTAGAACAGAGTTTTCTATCTGTTTTCTATACAGCGTGAGGTCGCGTGTGCACACAAATTTTTACAGATGTGTATTGGGAATGGGAATTCCCTGTGCAGTGTATGTGTATATGTTGAATGGGTTTTGCTGTGGAATTACAGGGCCACAGGGGCATTGCTCCCATCTGTCCAGAACTTCTGTATAACTGTGAAAGTTGTAAAACATTTTAAGCAATCAGGCAAACTATTCATGCAGTATGGCTTAACTGAGCCTTTGCTTTAGGTAGATGCTCTCAGTAAATAACTGAAATACATATTCTGTTTGTGATTTTCATTGCACAAGATGTAAGATTAAAGTGACTTTAAACCTATTTAGAAAAGATGCACTGAAGAACTCAATCTTGTATGTCTACAATGAGACTTAATATTATTTTCCTGGAGCTCCTGGTGGTCTTCCTCACATACTGCTCTGTCCATCAGGTGCTTCTGGGACTGAATAATTGTAGCTTGAGAGGTTTTTATGTTATCTGTCTTAATGTATGGGCCTGCAAGCGGTGGGGTTGTGTGTGAGTGTTTTTGATGTTGACAAAGGATAACTCCTGGCTTACCTAATATTGAACAATGAAAACTGATAAGTTAAAGGATGAAGTATACCATGACCAGAGTTTTGAGAAAGCATCAAATGTAATGTGTGGTCAAATCATGAGGAGTAGGGGTTTTTCTTTTCTTGTATAATCCTTGTCACAAGGTATTGAAGCGTAAGTGTGGTACTGAAGGATAAGCATTCTTTTAAAGTAATTGTAACCAACCTATCTTTAATAACCCTGATCTACCCAATCAAAGAAATAAATGCCTTTCTCATATTACACACTTCTTAAATTTTAAAAGATGCAGAAGTTGAGCTCAACTTAGATGGAAGGAAGCCTGGCTAACCTCTTCAATATTTCCACACTGAATCTCACTAATGTTTCTGTTAGTCATTTTTCCACCCTCTTTCCCTTCTTTCTCAGCTAGTGTGAGAGCGTGGGTGAAGAAGTTTCTGACAAAGTGAAACAGGTGACTTTTTAACCTTGCTGGAATTGTCTGGTTTGAGGGATTTGGAGTTTTGGTGTGTGTCGTTCTCATAATAAATATTCACTGTTTCCTCACAAATTACACACTTGCTTGTCCTTGCTACTCTGAAAGAACAGGAGTGAGGAAGAATCCATCCACTCTATGGAGGAAAAATGAAATCTCATCTTCATTTTTCCCCTGTGTCCTTGACTCCTTTCCTGTCACCAGATTCAAATGGAATAGATGTGTTCAGGCTTTGGTGCTATCTAGCTCTGGTAATGAGTCTTTCTCTTCTGAATGAATAATTTTCCAGGATAATGGTAGATGAAGATGGTAAATGAAGAGTGTGTGTTTGGTTGGGAGTTTTCTTTTGGGGTTTTTTTGTGGGCTTTTTGTTTGTTTTTGGGGTTTTGTTTGTGTTTTTTGTTTGTTTGGGGTTTTTTTTGTTTGCTGTTTTTTTTTCTACTTTGACCAACACCATGTAGAGCATCTCCCACTTGTGCCTGTGGATATAACTCGGTAACTTAGAGCCATTTAGGTAACTTGCAGCCCCTGAGTGTTGTCAGCAACATCCAGCCCCTTTCAGCAGATGACTGTTAGGCATTTGGTTACTTTGGAAAATTCTGCACAATAATGATAATCTGCATCCTGTACTTATCAAAAACATACCTGTCTAATATTTAGGATATTACTTGCTGCTTTTGACTGCCATTTTTATATTATCTTTGAAAGTGCCAGGTAGGTTAATAGGGAATCATCTGATTGTTTTGTTGGTAAATGAAGGTAGTTGCCAGCTTCTTGCAGTAGAGTACATGATTGAGGAAGTTCCATGTGTCTAAATCAGAAAGTAAAAAAGGCATCAGAAGCTAAATACTGCGAAGTTGTTTCTAACAATTTCAGAGAATCTTCATTTCTGACTTCAGATTCCTTTTAGGTAAATACAAGAGCAGGACTTAAAACTTGGTTTTGGTGAATGGCGTTTTCTAGGCTACCCTGATTCCTTTTCAGTGTATAGATGTCTTTGTTGAAAGTTCAGAGAAAAGTTGTAGGACATGTTATAACTTTACTGAAGGAAGCATATGCAAAAGATGGTAAAATCTTCCCAGGCTGTGGAAAAAATGCTGACTGCATACAGTGAATGTACTGTTAAGTTAAATTTTACTGTTTATGTAGGGGTAGTGATGGACTGGAGCCATTGGGAGCAGTCCCTCAAGTACAGCCATTTTGAAAATTGATTATAATTATTTTAAGCTTTTTGCCAAGACTGTTCCTAGTTTATTTTGTTTAACTAAAAAATTAAGGTTAAAGCACTTGAACCAGATTATTTACCAAATGAAACGCAAAATAAAAATTTGAGTGACAGTTTTTATTGGTGTTAAATCCAGCTGTGGCACTCTAGAGATGCCTGGTATAACAAGGACGCAAGTTATCAGAACACACATCAACTAACCCCGTGAATGCAGTTTCAGAAGAGAAGTCAAAACAACTTACGTTCATGTTTTCAGTAAATACTGAGCTGGACTGAGTTCCTCTGAATATTTTGCAGATGTTTTGTGAAGTACTGGGTAACTCAGAGTAATATTTTTGATGGAGAACAACTGTACACTGGGGGCATAACTAGAAGTGGTATTACTAATGACTGCAGATGCTTCTAAATTAAATTCAGTTTGTATTAGCAAAATAATAATTTATGGTAGTACATGTTACAGTATTTCCTGAGCAAAGTAAACTTAAAAGGCAGCTTTTGTCAGTATAATTAAGGTTTTTAAGGTATCAGTATATCCAAACGATACCTTTCGAGATTTTAAATCTAGACCTTTGTAGTGAGGCCACATCCAGAAATGCTCTGGCTTGAGCAATAAGAAAATAGGCACATGCAGAAATGTAGGAACCTTTTTTGTGTCTGTATTTGTGTTTGTATTAATAACCTCTTGTCACATATGCAGGATGACAAACGCCCAAACAGAAAATTATTAAAAAAATAATAATGGTGAATAACTTGAGATACTTGTGCTATCAAGCCTGTCAGCTGTAAAGCTTTTCATACCTGTAAAGGTCACTGAAAGGTAGGCGGTGTAGTTGTTCAGAAAGTTTAAAGAAATACTCAGCTTATCCAAGTTCATGAAGCTGTAATCGTTTGTGTTTGTTAAGCTTTCAAGTACCATCCCAAAGCACTTTGATACGTGAAAGAAAAATCTTCTGCAGGAGACTATGTAGTCTCACAGCAGAACTGCGCTCACTTGAGGTACTGCTAGCACCCATGCCTGCAGAGACTCCTCAGGCCTTGCCTGTCCTTAATGCTCCAGCTCATGAATTAAGTTAACACTAGCAGTCCTCAAAGGAAGGTTTGAAACTGTAATTTGTGTTTTTTCTACCAGCTGATCTTCTGTTCACTGAAGTTGCAGTTGGCCTTGGGAGCCTGCTTTTGAACTCTTGGGTGAAAGGCAGCCAACAGTGTAAGGGGTTGTCTTATTAACTGAAGAAGCAGAAAGAGCGTGTAAGTGATTACCCATCTAAGATGGGAGCGGAGCTGGGAAGCAGGACAAATTAGGCATGTCCCGTATTCTGAGAGGGCAAGGAAGTTGCTGAGCTAATTACACTAGTCTGTGTCCTCATATATTAGGGGATCTTTGTGTTCTGGGAAGATGGGCCCCCTATTAAAGTTAAAATAGCATTCCTCTATATCTTGTGATGTTCCTTAAGGAAAGTTTGGAGAGGAAGGCCTGACTTTAGGCATTATTGAAAAGACTGTCATTCTGTTGCAGGGATTCTGTTGAGGAAAAAGCCTCCCAGCAAGACTAATGCTGTCTCCCATTAGCCTGGCTTATCCTTCCAGTCGTCCAAGAGCATTGATAACAGCCCTTTTTTTCTGAAAATGTTTAATTTATAATGACCCTAGACCCTCTTTTGGCAGAGTGGTGTGTATTTACAGCACAGTGAAAGTGAGAGAAGTTTCAAATACGAGGTGCAGAAGTGTAATGGTGTTGGACCACTGGACATGTGGAGATGACCTTGATCTGCAACTGCATTGTCCTGGGGGCTCAACTGAGAGGTCTGGTAACTGATAGAGTTGTGTGTAAATGCCAATAAAAGAGTCTTTATGATATTTAATTAGCACAGAAGAGCATGTGTTTTGCAGTCTGAAATAATTAACTGGTTTTGGACTTGGTAGCTCCATTTTAAATAGTGATGATCTGTGTCTCCTAATTTAGATGAGATGCAGGAGTGAGAGGGTAGAATGAAGGTTAATACTTAAATTTAGATACTGAAATTCAGACTGATATTTGACCTTTCTTTTTTTTTTTCTTTTTTTAAACTCTAGTCTTCCATTTGTCTCTCTCAAAGTTGAAACATATTGATCTCAATTTTAACGTTAGTTTTGTGGTGATGTTTTGGGGCTTGGGGGCATTTATTTTTTTTAAAGTTGAAAAGGGAGCGCATTTCCGTAAAACTGATGCTGGATTCTCTTTAAAAATATCCTTATATCATTTAATATTTGTCAAACACTGTCTGTGATACTTCTGTTAGTATACGTGAGCATTAGTGATTAACCTGGTATGCCCACCTTTGTATTTACCTAAGTTGCATTGTTTACAGGGGATTTGGGAATTAACAGAATAAAAGGTGATCCTTCCAACATCTAGTCAATTCAGAATGGGATTTTGATTTTCAAGTTCATGGTATTTATTGGCAGTTGGTGTCTAAAATTCTGAATGTGTTGAATAAAGCTGAATATACAGTCTATTTGGGAGGCTGTTCATGGCGTGGTGTCAGTGGGAAGTGTTTTATTACAGGCTTATCTATGTAATGCTTGTTGCCTTTCATCATCTAACTGCACATCTTCTTGGCTTAGGTAACCTACGCTTCTATCTCTAACTATTTAGCTTTTTCATTTATCCTCTTGAAAAGATACTGCTACTGTTAAGTGTCTTTCTGCAGTCATTTAAAGTTAAGAGCATCATGATGAGAACAGTTTCTCCTGTAGCCTGCTGTAGGAATTTTCTGTCTTAAAAAGGAGGTTGTCCTTGCAGAGAACATACTACATATTATCTCAGGTAACAGTTGCAAGTCGAGTTCCTGAAAAATGCATCACAAGTTAAAAAAAAAAAAAAAAAGTGTTTATATTCCAGAGAAAAACTCAAAAAGCAGTGCAGAACAGACATTTCCTGAGCACTTGCGCTTGCTGTACACAAGCAAGTGCTGTTGTACTTCTCTTACTAGAATAGAGAAGTTGAAGTTTTTCAAAAGTAATTGTAATAAAATCATTAGTATCTCCCACCATAACAGAAAAATATGAACTGTTGCAGTTTGACTACCTCTTTAATTTTACATGTTTTATTTTCAGTGGAGTAGATCAATGGGTGATAAAGCATAGCATGAAGTAGGTATTTAAGCTTTACAAGCATTTCATATTAGTATAATAGTTTGCAGTCCCATGCCTTGTGAATGAACTCTAGTGGTGAGATTCATGGGATTTGGTTTTGGTGGGATTTAGTTTTGGTGGGGTTTGCTTTTTTTGTTCTTATAGATTTTATGTCATTCTCCCTCTTTACTCTTCAACTGCCTCTTGTACTTTTTCCTCACTGGTATCTTTGTGCTCCGTTCAATTAAGTTACTGCTCACTCGTAACATTTCTAGACACTGTCTAGTTACAAATTAGCAGCTGCACTAAGCAAAACAGATTTTTAGAAGGACACATAAAAGATAAGATTAAAGAAGAAAAAATGCTAACAATTAATATACCTAAAAAAAAAAGAGAGGGAGAAAGATTTGGTTAAGAATGAAGAAGAAATTGATAGACAATTATGAAAATGGCACTTGCTTTGCTTGCATGTAACTTCCCATGCTACATTTTAAGGGGCACAAACAGTTAATCTATTGTAACATTATAACGTAGGTTTAAATGTTGTGTGTTTTTTCTCTTCAGTGTATTACTAGGACAAATGCATATCATGTAAAATGTAAAGATACCGGGCCAAATTAAAACATCGTTCTCTCTGACTTCCAGAAACATCCTACCTCCTAATGGAACACAGTTGAAGTCTACAGCTGAATAGCGCTTTGACTTAGCAAAGTCTGCACTATGTGTGTTCACTGTCAGTTTGGTACTATGAGGGACTTAAAAAAAACCCCTTTCAGACTCTGAACTGTATTTCTCAGTGTAAACTACTATCCCTGGTACTACCTTCCTTTTTTTTTTGCCTGCATCTCCCTCATCGGCATGTAAAACAGCAGCAGGAAAGAGGAGGAAGAGAAGCTGGAGGTATCTCAGTTGCTGAACAAGTTACAGAATGTCCTTGTAAACTATTTAAAGAGGCTCCGCTCTTGCAAGATGCGCGTTGGTGCTAATGGAAACTGCTGCATCATGCTTTCTGCCCCACACAACCGGGCACAGCAGCTCACAGGTTTTGCTTTGTAATCTGCCAGTTGCTGCTGGACTTCCACGGGAGACGGTTGATGCCTTTCTGCTTGTGGAATTCTATTTGTTTGCAATTTGTTTTTCATTGTCTGGGAATGGATCAAATGTACAGCTTGAACACGCGTTACTCTAGATGATCTCAAATTCAGACTGCCACCAACACAGTGAGTTTTTAAAACCTACATATTTTGAATTGAACTGGTGAACGCTTGTAGCAAACCATTCCTTCTCCTATGGAACAGGCTTGGATGCAGTTATTGCATTCGTGTTCCACGGGTAGAAATATATATACATAATCTTGTAGCATGTTCTAAATCCAGTGTAGAGAGGTGAAAGTCTATATTGTGTATCTGTGGTTTTAATGGTTCACAGTTGAAAATAATAGATCGTAATAGATGAGAATATTTGGCTGAAGTTTTGTACGCTAAGTAAAGAGACTCTGCAATGCTGTTGTCATACTGATGCTTAAAAGTGTTGAAATAAAGTTGTTCCAAGTCCAGTGCAGTGATGACATTAATTCCTATTACTCTACTGCACAGAACAACAATAAACCCTGCCAATCTCCTCTGTTTGGGAGGGACAAAAGGGTGGGGAAAAATGTCAGACTGTTAGCATAGCTTTCCAGTCCCATTTCAGATATTTATGGAGCCTGCTAACAAATATGGAATGAGCCAGAGGCCTTGTCAAAGAGAGGGCTTGACTCCTTTTGTTGCCCTCGTGCCATTATGTAATGCAAAGTTACACAGAAGTGGGTTAGAAAGACAACTTCCATGTTTTGTGACCCTAATGGTTCTTCATATTGCATGTTGAACAATTTAAGCCAAACAGGCTACGTTTAAAACCGTAATTCCATGAGTGTTTTTCATATTAACATTGTTGTGAAGGGCTTTCCTTTTCCCCCAGCTCCTGGCATCATTAGTTTGTAATTTTATAAGTTTATAAAAAGCTTGGAACCAGGATAATTTCAGATTAAAATTCTGGATGATTTGGCTAGGAAGAATAAACAGAAAAAAGACTAGTATGATTGTTAGATGATACAAGTCCTGCACTTTCTTCCTCCTTTTCCCTCCTATTTGTGGTGTTCTAGCTACATCTTCCAACTCCAAATGAATGTTTCTGGGCTAGGGACAGCATGTCAGTGGCAGCAGTGCCTTAGTCAATGGAAGATGGACCTTCTCTTATGTTACTGCCAGTAAGCCATGCTGCTTTCCCTAAGAGCACTAAACATTTAGTGGGTTCTGACTGTGTAGACAGAAATACCTATTCCATAAGCATGTGAAGAGGAATGATATACCTGCTTCACCAAAGGTTCTGTTTTGGAGAAAGTGTGCAACTTCTAAAGGATGAGGTCACACCTTCTCTTTTGTCTCCTAGTGTTCTGCTGCTGCACTGAAGAGGTAAAAGGAACCCAGATGAGCTTTGTATTACATCTGTGGTTTTGGATCATAGTGCAAAGTGTGTGCAATAAGTCATTTGACTCTTCCTCACAGAAAAACTTACAACCTAAACAAGAGCTCTGTAAGCTTGCTGGTTTAAAAATACATATATATATATATATGTATGTATAGATATGCTCTTAAAAAGGTTAATGGGTATGTAAGAAAACTTCAAATGAAGCTGTTGCTTGAAGAAATTTCTTATGTATCTTCAACAGATCTAGTGTTTGGGAGATAGGCTTTTATCCTCTGTAGGAGAGGGGAAAAAAAAAAGTAGGCAAATGCATGGATAGAGTGATATTACTGAACAGGAGAAAATTTGTAAAGCAAATGTACAAATGTAATAAACAGAATTGCCAGAAGGCTGCTTGTGTCAATTAAGCCAGAAGATGAGGGATGGGAGGAATATGACAGAATGGGGCACACTATGGGACAGACCTGTGAGAAACCAGTGTAAATGAGTTTCTTTCCTGATTTTCTGATTAAGAGAGTTCTGGTTTTGCTTGGGTTGGCCTCTCAGCAATCATAACTTCTTAGAGAGTCAGGGGACATCTTTCTGCTCCAAACTGTCAGTATAAATTTTTTTTAATTACTTCTTGTTTCTCCCTTTTGGTCACTTCATCTGTAGCGTCTTGTGAGGGAATATCACTTTTCACTAAATACTATTTCTTAATACACAGCTGTATGAAAAGGGGCTCTAAAGCATTAACTTTTTGCCCTCTCTTTCTGTACAGCTTCCTTGTGAATGAGTTTTGTGTATACTCTGTATGTAGGTTTAATGTATGAATTACCAGCTCTCGAGTCTATGAGCATCTTGTTGACATGGGGGGGAAAAAAAGATACGTTACTTGCAGGCTATTCAGCACAGCTGTTGTGTATCTCTGTGACTATGTAAGAACCAAAGTAAACTGAAAAGTCTATACTAAAAACCCAGCAAAGTACAAATCTTGAGTCTTTATGCTTGGTATTTTAATATTACAAACTGAAAACAATTTTATAATGAGAAATCTTAGCAGTGTTCCCCAAATAATCAATTTTATGCTATTCAGCTGAAGTGTTAGGCTCTTATGGTTTCTGGACATAATTATTATAAATCAATACAGTCTCACCTGGCATTTTAGAGAAGAAATATGCAGGGAGGCTTTCAGTGGTGCTTGAATGAACAGGTACAGGCAGAATCCCTTCTTTGCAGTTTCTTCCCTGCCATCAGTCTTTCAGGAGGAAGCCTACTGATAGCATGTTTCTTATGAGGTGCGTTAGGAGATAGAGAACCTATGATTTGCCATTGGTACTGATGCAGGTTGCACTGCAAGGATTGATAGATTTATTTATTTAATCCTACACACATACACTTACCCATTTTAAAAAAAAAAAAAAAAGGTCTGATACCGGTTCTCTACTTAGTCTGTTTTAAGGGAAGACTGATGTTGTTCTTTTTACTGATGTTTAGATCTTTTTTTTCCTGATTTGAGTCTGATGTTAAAATAACATCTCTTGTGCTCCCCTCCTCTCCAGTTCTTCCCCTTTCCTCCCCCCAACCACACACTCATTCACAGACAAACCTTATAGGTCTTCATTTTTCCATGTTGACTCATCTGCACGGATTACACTTTCAGGGGACTGGGGTGGATGTTAGAAAACTCTTTTTTAAGGACAGGTTTAAGATTTGTACTACTACATGCCTAAACCATCTCTGGAAGGATGAAAGTTTTGTCCCTGAAAGTGTTGCAGGAAGGAATATCATCTGCATCAGTTCTCAGGTGGAGGACGTTTTTGATAAACAGTGTTTTTGACCTTCAAATGCTATAGTCTTTCCATATATCTTTACAAGACATTAGTAACATACAGGCTAAAGACCCTGGGAGGGATAACTTAGCTCTTTTGATGAGACTCAGGGCTCCAGAGTTGTCCACATCCAGATCTTACACTGATGGAGATGTTCTGGTGCTTGTATGGCTTTTGGGGATTTGTTAGTCAAGAGCTTACTTGTACATAAAGATCTTAAATGTTTTGTAGCTTACTTTCAGATTTATATTTTTTTAAATTTGGTTTGGGTGCAAGTTCTGTTCATTGCTTTAAAGTGCTTAAAAAGCTCGATTCTGATTCTTCAGGAAGCTTCAAGCTGTTTCAAAGAGTAATTGCATGTAACTACTGTCTTGACCTACTTAGAGAATTGTATGGAAATATTTATGCAAGTCTTTCCTCAGCCTATGCAGAGATACAGCAAACTTTGCCATTGTACGTGCTCGTATCTGTACTGGGGCTCTGCTTTCTGGGACTCTAATGTCACCCTTGAAAAAGTCTCTTTCTCGTGTTGGCCCTTTAATTGCATGCAGAGCAAATTCTTTTAAGTTTTGTTGGTTTTCTTCCTAAAAATAGTATGAGGTTTAAAAGTAAATACTTGTCTCATCTCTTCAAACTAGTAGTCTGGATCTTTTATGCCGGTTCTTACTTTGAGAACTTCAGTGATGGGACTGTTTTAACATTTTGCGTATGTGAGTAGTGTGAAATGCTTAAGAACTGGGAATTATAAACTTATGCAGCAGTGGTATTTATTAAGTGTAAGTAAGGCAATTCTTTAAGCAGGTGTTGTTTATCCTGGGTAATTAAGCAACCTGTAATAGTCACATTGGAAAAGCATTCAAGTTCATCAGGCCCTGGGTGAGATTTAATATTAAAATATTAAAAATAAAAAGCTTTCTTTTTTGTTTTGAAAGTTCAGCCTCTGAAAACGCACATGACATTGCTTGTATAATATAATTTCATGAGCTAAGCTATTGAGGCCAATACCTAATGTAAATGCACCTTGTATAAATATATATGTCTAAATAACTGGGTGGTACGCAGACATTCTACTGCCATGAGTAGTAATTGCCACGTTATAACTGGGAAGCCACAGGTGATAGCTATATGTTTTCTCTGAATTTCTATAAAACTCATAAATATTGCAGTTTTGGATTCTGCATGTAGAACTCTGTAGACACCATTTGTTTTAAAATACTTTGTGTATTGTTTTTCCTATGAATTCTTGCTTGGTTTGTTTTACAGATATTAAATAAGTAGTCCTTTAGGAGAAAAGCTTTTATATGCATAATACTCATATTTTAATTATTGATACCTGTGTGTAAGATGAACAGATTTTTTTCTAATTAAGTATTGTCCTACTTTTCTCTTCTTAAAGGCAAGTAAAAAACATTCAGTATTTTAAGGTACTTCAAGTACTTGAATATTTGAGTACTGGCATTACACATTGGTGTGTTTTGTGACCTACATAC
>JAOQGH010000012.1:14903728-14950181 GCA_025769975.1 Gallinago jamesoni | reverse complement strand
CTCTTCTCCAGGCTGAACAACCCCAGCTCTCTCAGCCTGTCCTCATAGGGAAGGTGCTCCATCCCTCTGATCATCTTCGTGGCCCTCTGCTGGACCCGTTCCAACAGATCCATGTCCTTCAAGTATTCAAGCCTTGATGATTCAGAGATTTGAAAATGTGAAATTCAGAGTTTCTTCAGCTTCAAGATATCCTCTCAAAAATGATATGAAATATTTTTATACTTATTACTTTTGCTGTTAAAAAAACTTCAATATTTGGCTGTGAATAGTTTTAATTTTAGTGTTGATTTGCCTTAAAATCACTTTGATTTCGGTGAGGGTTTTGGTTTTTGGTGTTTTTTTTGTTTTGGGTTTTTTTTTTGGTTTTTTGCATGCAAATAATCCCTTCAGATTTTACCTCATGGCTTGAAGAAACTGAAGGAAAAGATTAAATGCATATGAATAACAAAGTTTGGAAATGAAGTTACATAAAAATTACAGTATATAATAATTTTTTTCACTTACTCCTTACAGTTTAATTTCAGTGAGTACCATTGAGATGCATAAAAGTAATTCTTGTTTTATGACTATGGCTATTGGTAAGTATTATTTTTCTATACAGCTGTCCCTACGGATTTTTTTTTCCTGTGTAAATGGAGAGTTGGGTATCATATCTGCTAGGTGACATGACCTTAAACTTCTTTTGACAGTGCAGCCTGACACTTGTAGGATTAAGGTTAAACATGTTTGCAATGTATTGATCTTGAAATCACTTAGTTATGGATATGATAATACAAGTGTTGTTGGTATAAGGAGCGTAGTTTCAAAAAATCCTGTTTCATTCATGACTTCCCACTAGTCAGTACTGAACTGGGTAATACTGAATGCAGATGGACCTTCTCGTAGATATTTCTAATAGGAAAGGTAATTCTAGCTGCATATCTCAATAGGAGACATGATTTTCTAAAAAATAAAATAAAGAAAATGCAGCATTAAGACACTTGAGTTATCTTATTCATATATTTTTTTGCTTTTATTAAATAGAAGAATAAATTAATTTTATTAATGCCCAAACTTAACCCAAAGCAATGTTTTCAGAAGGAGTGTTTAATTTGGTTGTAAACGTTGCTGAGTTCTCACAAATTGAACGATCTTTTAGCACAGTATACAGTGGGGAAAAATTATTATGTATTTAATTAGGTACTTACAGTGGAGAATACAGTACACAAGTGAGCTGCAGAAGTGCAAAAATAAAAGCTGTGATTGCTGAAGGGGGGTGATAGAGCTTTCCGTTCAGGCTGCTGTCATGTGCTGGCATTAATATGTAAATACATGCACATACACACAATAATATCGTCCCCAGTTGAACTTTGTTGTCCCCTCAAGGTCACAATAAAATCATTGCCCACAGTGATTTTCTTTGTAGATAATATAATTTGAAGGATCTAGAGCTGCCTTTTAAATTTCTTTGATAGACTGTCAGATTCCAAAAAGACCACAGATACCCTTGGTCTTCTTTTTAGAGTGGATGGTAAGTTTGTGCAAGAAGTTGCCAGTATCCCAGTACACAGTTTCATGCTTTTGTCAGACAGCAAAAATATCATAGACCAGATTGTTGGGGAATTTGCAAGGAAAACTGTTTTTGACTTGTCCTAAACTATGTGCTGAACCCAAGTTAAGATACTAGAAATGCTGTTGTTGAGGAATTTTGTAAGAGCGATCAAACTGTAGTTTGTTCCTACAGGATTGTTGCAACTGTCCAGCACAAATCTTTTGTAGTTGTGTTGAAGCCTCCCCAACAAGGAATTCTACAAGAATATTCCTTAACCCTGAAAAGAAATGAAAAGGAGCAGGTGCAAGAGTGTGGCTTTTCTTGAAGCCTTGAAATCACCATGTAACCTGCAAGTACTGACTTCTGTGAATGATCAAGAGATGTATGATTAGATGGTGCAGTAAGTGGAATTACAGAAAGAGGAAGGGTACCCTTCTCTCATAGAGTTGAAATGGTGCTCAGCATAGGGGATAGAAACTAAGTTAGGTTCTGGTAGGCTTAATCTAAGAACACCAAAGAGAAGGCCAAAAGAAGAGTTTGGGGAATGATTTACAAGGTGCCCAAAAGCTATTAAAGCCTGTTTTTCAAGCATCAGAAACAAGAAGCTTGCTGTAATACTAGGAACTGATTAATGTATAGAAGTGGCACTTGAAGAAAACACGGTCACAGAAAAAAAAAAGAAAGAGATGCCTTTAGGTAACTGTACTCACAGTGAAGGAGGTTGAGCAAGTTCACTTCGGTCAGCTCTGGTCCCTTGCAAAAGGAAATTGCTTTAGAACAGGTTGTTAAGAGTTTGGAGGTGGAGGGAGTGAGTAAAATGACCAAACAAAAAAACCCAGCTCAAATATAGTCTTCCCCATGAATGACATGAAAGTGAAGTCATAGAATGGTTTAGATTGGAAGAGACATTAAAGATCATCTAGTTCCAGCCCCACTGCTGTGGGCAGGAACATTTCCCACCAGACCAGGTTGCTCAAAGTACCATCCAGCCTGGCCTTGAACCCCTCCAGGGATGGGGCCTCAACTCAACTCAAACAGCTGAGCTGCCCGCAACATAGAACATATTTCCCATGAGAGTTTCAGTCTGGGGCAGCCGGGGAGGTGGGTACAGCCCAGAGAGCTCCAGACCAGTAGGCTTGATGGCACACTCCTGCTTTCTCCAAAGAAGTCACAGAGCAGGTAGACAAAGAGGATGCAGTTGACATAGTCACCCAAAACACTTGTTAAACTGTTCTTAAATCCTAGTCTGCAGTAAGATAAGGAAGGATGGAGAAATTCATTTAAAATTGAGGGTACCAGAAAAAAAGGGAGCTGTGATAAAATAGTTTTCTGCATTTGTGTGAGCGTCCTTTCTGGAATCTATACTGTTCAATACACTGCTAATGTTCTAAATGATCTGGAAAAGGGAGTGGACAGTAAGAAGAGTAACTTCTGCTAATGATGTATCGTTATTCAGGGTCATAGAAACAAGGGTGACAAGGCGTTGCAGAGAGCTTTCATGCCAGAAAGGCCAAAAGGACAAATGAAATTCAGTGTATTTAAAAACTCTAATACTGAAACAAACTATTTGTCCTATATAAAGGACAAGTAGCTGATCTGTGATTCCAAATACATGCATCAAAAGAAGAGGTAGTTGTCTTATCTTTCAGAGAGACTAAAATCTAACATGATAAATAACATATTTTTCAACAGACATTCATGCAATAAAAACAGTGAAGTGCTGTAGCAGCTACATCAAGAAAATAAATATTAAATGTAGTACTATTAAAACTGTGGGATTTTTTTCTTTTTACAAATTAAGCACTGTTTTAAGCATATGGAAAGCAGAATCACAGTTCAAAAGAGGTGGAATGACAATCTGAAAATTCAAAATGGCAAATAGAGTGTAGTTACAGACAAAAGTAGAAAGCAGAATTGGAAAACAGTTGGACTTAGACCCAAGAAAAATTGCCATTTCATCAAAGTTGGGTTTTGCTCTAACTAAATATTATTTCATTGTAACAGCCGATTATGGGATCAAGTATGTAAAATCCATTTGTCATAAGTACAAAATCAGCTGACATAACTGTATAGCTTTTGCCAGTGTTAAGAAAATTTTCATAAGCATAGAAAGTGAGAATTAGAGAGAGGAAACTGGAGTGCAACATGGTAGGAATTCTCGTAGGAAAGCTCCTGACTTCTCTTAGAGCCTTGATTTATGTTTTAAGCATTTGTTTGGGGCAAATGGCTCTGATTAATACAGTTGTGATTAGTCTCCATCTTTGATGATATGGATACCATAACACCGTGAAACTGAACTGGATACCTTGATACTGGCACACTGAAAGGCTTTATATAGTTCATTATATATCAGATTATCGTATTTACCGAATTACATAAAGGAAAAATATCATCAACAATTCATCGAGTCTGTAGCCAGCATAATCTAATTTAAAATGAGTGTGATACAAAAAACAGTACAGAAGGGAAAGAACAATAAAAGGAAAATTACAATCTAAGAGGCAAGCGTAATGTAAGAAGGAAGAAAAATCCTGCAATATAGTTGCTTTACACAGATGCTGCTATCACAGAAGTACTTCTCTTGTAAGAACAACCAAAAGAACAGATTAATTCACTGTCAAATCAAATTTTCCCCTTGAGACTACACATAACATTAAAAATGGGAACAGTGGATTTTTAGCAACTCTTCATCTGAACCAAAAAGTGCTGCAGACTCCAGAGAGTCCATCTAGTTGCCATAAATTCTTTCTTTTTCAAGACCACTACGAGGCATATCGTTCTTCAACATTCCCTTTTTTGTTGCATCGTATATGAGAATACTTCTTTTCAAACATATTTTCTGTTGAGTCTTCAACTGCAGGAAAAGAAATACTTGTTTCAAATGTAGCACACCCACTTTAAATATGCACTACATCTTGGATTCCAGTCTGGGTTTCTTTTTTACCCTAGGTCAAACGTTTAAGACCAAGCTTTTCCAATACAGCTCAAGAGAATGCATGTAGCAAAGGAGAGAACGTGTCAGCAATTCTGTTAATTTATATTTATTCCCTAGAAATGATTGACAGGTGTTGAAGCTTATTTTGGACAAAGGGTTACTATATTTTGCAGGGAGATTCATCCTTACTCATGCCGCTGATATGCAGATGAAGTGAGTCACTCTCACCCGTTCTTTATTCACAGTGCAGAGGTAGAGGAGATGACCTATTCCCTGCGTGGCATTAGTTTCTTCTCAGCCTTTGGCAGATCTGTGGATATTCTAACCAAGAAACAAACGCTTGCATCAGACCAGAAAAGGATTGCTTTTAGAAATCGGTGGCTTTTTCCTGGTAATTTTACTTGTTAAACTTTAGCATCAAAAGAAGCTTTTAATGTTTTAAGTGGGCTGTGAACATAATTTACCACTTTGGGTTTAATTAATTGTTGATATCCAAATCTTGTCAAATGTAATTTGCTTTGAAAGAAGCACGGCAGCAAATGGAGTACCTGGAGATTGTATCCTAGGACTTGAGAGCCATGTTCTATTAAAAAGAAAAAAGAACCCTTGAAGCAAGACCCTCTAAATTCCTGTCCTCCTTCATCTACATGCTCTTACATCTTAAACATTTATGTGGCTTTAAGTGAGCATTCAGAGATTTGAAAACGGCAAACTACACTGTTAATTTGTATCTCACTATTTTTCCCCTCTGTTTTGTCTTTATCCTCCAAATACGGATCCGCCTGTTCTGCAGTGAATGTGTGTGCATGTACGTGTATGGATAATTGCGGTTAATTTCCCAATCACTAGCATTTTTTTCCAGAGAACTCCAGTTTCAATGCAGATGTATGGTATATATTTAACCAAAAGCTAGTCACAATGGTTTTCAACCTTATTGTTCCATGTGTTGCTTTGTGTCTTACAGCATAATGTTCAATGCTATTCTGAAACAAAAATAATTTCTAAATGAGTATTTGTAAGACTTAACAATTGTTGTCTCTTTTCATAGTACTTCTTTGAGGTGGGATTGTAAGGGGAGGGTTTTCCATCAATTTTGAGTGAATTTTTGCCTTCCTAAATACTTCAATGCTTAAACCTGTTTAACTTGTGACTTAAGGACACAAATACTGTGTGATATCAAGAACAGCTCCCACTGGCTGTAGCCTCAGCTGATTATTTAGTAGCTGTTTGCTTTAGAAGCAAATAAAGTTAGATATCTGAAAAGTGGAGCAAGTAGAATAGCTAATAAGGTGTAAGAAATTCTATTTGAATGTCCTGCTTGGTGTTAACCCAGACACTGTAGCAAAGATGGGAACAGCAGGCAGTTGTATCAGCTAAGAGACTGTCTTACTGCAATTCTCGTGTCATTCACAACTTTGCAAATTCTGCAGTAAATAAGCCAGATGCTAAAGTCACGTACAGTTCCTCGTTCTTTCCCAGCAGAGGTGCATCCTCTACGCTGAGTAATAAAATACAGTTTTGGTGGGAAGGGACACATAAATAATGGTTTCATGTGACTTTATTTTCACGTGGGGTGGGAGAAGTGGAGTTTAACAGCCTCAGCTGACACCTTTTCACTTTTGGTTTCATTCTGTCAGGCTGTACACAGTTCATCATTTAAGGGCTGTGAACCCTTGAATTCCACAAGAAATGACACCACTTAGGGTCTTGCTACTATTTACAGTGACCACCCTGGAGCAGGCGAAGGCATGTTTTGTTAGCAAGCTGTGGAGTGTTTGCTGAGAGAGAAAGAAAGATGACGCTTAGAAGTTATCTACACAGTAGAAGCTCTGGAGAAGGATTTCTAGAAAGCATAGATGCTTCTGCTTCTTTTCCTACAGCTCTGAGCATGAAAATTTCTCCTTTCTATCTTGCTTTCATACCCACCCATCCCTGTTCCATCTTTGAGTGCTTGTCTTAGTCATCTTCATGATACCCAACTGAATTATTCAGAGTTCCGGTATCAATCACAGTCTCTTTGTTCAGCTTGTATCAGTATCTTCATGAAAGCTTAGCTCGTTCCCTTCTCCTGACTGCCACTCTATTTCATTCCTTGGAGCTCCTTTTGTTTTTCTTTTATAAAATTTTCCCCCCTTTTTGATCCGTTCCTTCTCATTGTGCCCCCACTTCACCTGTGTCTGTCAGGAGAACTGGAAAAGAGCTACATGAATCTGTCTTCTTCCTGCTGTTTTTTAGCACCAGTGATAGTGTCCCGATGTCCCTTTCCTCACAATCCCAGAGTTTCCCAGCTCTGGTGATTGTCCCTGCTTGTGACTTTCCTTCTGTTTCCAGAATTTTCCCACCTTCTCAGCGTCCCCTTTCTCACTCTTCATCCGACTGCTTATTAGTCCTTTATCTACCATTTTTCTTACTGACTTTGAGTCAATCGCCTCTTCTGTCTTCCATCTTCTTTACCCAAATGATTTGGCTTTCCACTGACCCTCCCTCCAGTTCCCACTGGCCTTGCCAAGTAGGCTCAAATCCTCCCTTGCCAGCTTCCTGCAGCTTCCCACTCACCAGATCTGTTAGAATCTACTTTTTTCCTTTTCCTCACTTCATTCATGCCCTTTGCATTCTAGTCACATTTTCCTTTCTATGTTGCCTAGGTGTCAGCACAGAGTAGCTGAAAGCATAGGAGAAACTTTCTGGCTTACCTAACCAAAGGGCTAAAACTGTGGGGAAAATCCGTTTTTAAAAAGACAAACTGTATCCTTGAGGTCATGTTTGTTAAAGATAGATTGTAAAACTTTTTCTTGGTAAAGTTCCAAAACTTTTTCTAGTGCCACTGTGGCAGTACTCTTCCAAATAATGCCAGTGCACAAAAGATACTCAGTTGTTGAGGCGGTGTCTGTGTGCTATATAATGCCATTTGGGTGCTGTAAATTGGAAACTTTTTCTCTAGGGAAAATGGAGCATGGAGACCCATGACAATATTGCAGGGTGTCCACAGTTTTTAGAAATCTTAGCTGATAAAGGTGAGAAAAACTACTGAGACTTGCTATGGGGTGCTGTGGATCTCAGCTTTTTTATTTATGTCATTAGTATGTACAAATTTCCTATTCCCACAAATTTTTTATTCTTGAAGATGTTTTATAGGCCAACTCTGGGGGACAAAAACAGTAAAAGGCAAATTCCTAACCTATAAATTGCTCTTTGTTAAACATATCAAGTTCTTTCTACTAAATGTAGAGGTGCCACCATGCTCAAAGATGAGCTTTCTGTGTGTGTTGCGTGCACATGCATTTTGCTCAGGTTTTAAAACTTTTCCTGTATCCAGGTTTCCTGAAATGCTTGGAGCTGTTTTATGACAGATGATCTCCATGTTGAGTATTTGCTTCAAATGAGATTATATGTCAAAACTATCACAAAGTTGGCTGATGTTACTTTTATAAGCAAGTGAAAATATGGTATTCTAATAGCAACTAGAATATTGAGCAACCTTGAGCTGCACTATTTTAACCAGTTCTCTTGGAATAGCAACAAACGCCTTGGTTCCCTGCTGGTCTGTTAGAGGAGGGAGCTATCCCTCAACCATGATGACAAGATAATTAAAGCCTCTCTTCTGCCTCTTGACCTCAACTGTCCCTTTGTTCTTGCACCCATAGTGGTGAGAGTGCAATTCATTCAGAGCCAAACGAGTAAAGTCTGGTCTAGGACTCAGATTTCTAGTGTCTTCTAAGATAAAAATTGCTCATCAAAGCTGTTGCCTCTTTTTCTGCAACTCGGTCATCAAATCTGATTATAAGGACTGTCTGCACTGAGACAGACTAAGGACCTAGCTAGTGAGTATCCTGCACTGGTTCTCCGTATGTTTTTTCAGGTCCCTCCTGAATGGAGGGTGGGAACAGGACCTGGTCCACATCTGCATTCAGGTTCACACCTTCTGCTTCCAGTCTCCACAGAGATTCCTGTGTGATGGATGCTTTCTGCATGGAGCATTCTGGCATGGGATTTCCTTTGTCATGTCTGAGCAGCAGCTCTTTACCCTCTTATCAAAAGATCTTTTCCAAGACTATTCTGAGCTGCCAGTCTTCCACCAAAACCACTCTAGAAACTGAAAGTTTCTCAGAACAACTAGATCTCCCTAGGTCATCGTGAGAGTGGGGAGAAACCTTGCGGAGAGCCTTTTGCACAATCTCCATCCCTGCATGCAGGCCTGAAGGTGCTTGTTCTGGAAGGTAGCACCAAGGGTAGAGAGCTCATGGACAATACTTAGCTAGCCTTGGTGAATGGCTTGCTGCTTATCTAACCCACCCACTGCATCTCCCGCTGCAGAAGTTGAGGACTGCCTTACATCTTGCAATTTTCTATCTCAGGAAAGTCCTCCTGGACTCATGTTTCTGGGCAGAGCATCCCTGAGTATCATCCCCCATCTCCTTGGACACCTTCAAGGATCAGTGGGTGTAGGCAGGGCTGCTCTGCTTGGTGTTTCCTTTCAGTTCATCTTTCAGCCTCCAAACCCTGTCAATTACTGAATTTATTGTTCCTCTATGACAGTTGGGCTGTTTGATTTTGCTAGAGTGAGGCTAATACCCAACCATAAATGGAGAAAAACGTGAAAGACAGTGACTAATAGCAGATGCTAAGGGAACAGCATGAAAAGAGAACAGCAAATCATCCAAATTCAGCAGCATGTGGCTTCAGTAACTTCCTGAATCAAAATCTCTGCATATATTAAAAGCCAAACTAGAAGGATTTATATACCTCTGCTCTATGGAATGTCTTCTGTATGATCTGTATGCTGTATTATGTCACGCTGTGAAGTTTTCTCATCATCCCTGTGTAAAGGTGTTGCCTTTCTATTTAGATCTTCTGGATTTCTCTCTGCATTTCCCTCTGCTTTAATTGTTGAGTTTTGCTCATAAGGAGAGATTTTGTAGTGGCAAACCAACAGTAATAACAGCTATTTCATACAGTAGTAAATTACCTGAAATGCCACTTACTTTGTTTTTAATAGATAACAACTGGTATTTCTACCTTAACTGTCACACACTTCGTAATTGTTTTGTTTAGTGTGCTAAAATAAGCAGTGATTTTTTACATCTGTTTTGAGTTAGAGCTCTGTAAACGTGAAAGAGCTATTACAAAGTGCACTGAAAACATTCTCAGTGAATCAAGCACTGAATATGTGGATGCTTGCAAAGATTTTCATTTTCTGTACTAATGTGGGTGTATGAAAATTGTTTAACCTTTTGTTTTAGAAACTTCATTTACATAGTTTTGCTTTTTGCCAACAGCCCATAGCAGTACTCGAAAGGCATTTGATGTGGTTGTTTCCTTGTACCTTTATTTGAATTACACTTGTTTTACCCAGGTTTCAGTATGTGTAGAACTAGTTTAGCATTTCAGTGCACTGATTTTAGTGTTACCCCCTTAAACACACAGATGCACAATTATTTGTATGTGTGCATGTAATTTTTTTAGAATTATGGCTCTTTAAATACGTAATTTCAGTAAGTAAAACCATCCTTCTGTGACAGAGAGGAAAAAAGAAGTAACATGTGCCATTACGTAGAAAATGCTTTGGCGAAACATTGTATCTTACACTTTTAATAACTGAAGAATTGTTCCTTTTCTGGATTTCTCTGCTTCTTTCTTAAGACATTTAAAAAAAAAAAAAAAAGTCTTAAAAAAATTTCTGGTTTGAATTAATCCAGGAGAAAAAAATCCCTTGTCTTGATGATAGTATCTCAGGATTTCCTAGCATGACACATGAGCTGGAATTGGATGTGACAACTGGAGTAACAACCAGTCTTGAGGAAATTGATTATTTGATTTTGCCTATTTATCAGTTTCATGCTGTTTTAAATTAGGTACACCTGTAAAAGTGAAACAGAATATATTTCAGTGCACTTCCTTGGACAAAATATAGAGCATTTCTAACTGAGTAATGTGTGACTAGTCAACTTAATCTGTTCTGCTTGGAAATTTTGCTAATTAATGTTTTTCTTAACAGTGCTTATTTCCTCCTTTTTGTTTGCTCCTCTTTCACCTGTATAAATTCCCCTGTTTTTCAGTGTTTAGTTTTATGTTTACAGCACTAAAAACCCTTTGAGATCCTTCATGGCTAACATAGGCTGATGTGGCACAGATCACTTAGGCAAGAGGACTTAGAAGGATCCTGTTTGGGCTATATTTTTTTCTTTTCTTTTTTTTTTTTCCTTTTCTCAAAACAGCTTCAGCTTGTGAAAGTTGTCACAGTTGCAGCTTTACCCTGCAAGTGGCACTTTGATTTCAAAACTTTTAAGTCTGCAAAAAAGCAGGAAGCAGAGGCTAAAAATAGCTGTAAATATTTCCTTATCTTCTAAAGTATTAATTGACAAAAATCTATACTGCCCTCATCTGTTCTTTTCCTTTCAATTCTTAAACATCTGCTTCACCAGCTTTTCTTCATAACGGCAGTTCCAGACTCTGAGATTTAATCTTAGAACCAACATCCGACTAATAGTTTAAAATATGTATTAAATATATGCATTGCCTGGGTAGCACTTTACCTTGTAAAAATAGGAATTTTTGTTGTTGTTGTTGCTTATTGCTTTGCAAAAACTTCAGTATTTGCACTGGAGTTTGTGCTACATTTCCACCCCAGTGTGCATGTCTGTATTAAAAATTCCTTTTTGCTGCAGAACAACTTTGCAAAGTTTGATAAAGTGAAATTTGAGCAAGTATTTGTCTTAAGCCCTGAATACAGTGTTCTATAAGTTTTGATTAGGGATTTTCATTTGCTTTTTAACTGAAAAAAGGTATCTACAAGTTACAAAAGGCTGGCAGATTCAGGGTCAGGAAGGAAGGTTCTAATATGGCTGGTAATGTACCCTTGGTGAGGCTGTATTTGAAATTCAGAGTCCTCAGGTTTATAAATGTGTACTGGTATTAAGATTTAGCTATCATCAGAGAGTTGCTTAATAAGGTATGTTCCAGCTTAAATAGTTAAATTTTTTTGCTACTAATCATAATAGCTCTTATAATTTCAGGAGCCCCCAAAATAATCGTTTTTAGGTGTTCTTAGTATCTCTCATATTGAATCCATAGCTGAAAACCACTGTACTCCACAAGGTTTTGCTGATGACCCTCAGAAATGAGTGTGGTTCAATTTAACATAATTTCCTGAACTGCTTAAAATCTCGGGATATCATCTAAAAAGAAAAATAATACAACAATAAAGGTGGAAAGAACTTGTGGAAGAACAGACTGCAAAACCTTAATTCAGCCCAATGATGCATGCACTTGAGAAAAGTCTTGGCATAGTATTTTTAATTGAAGGTTAAATTCTGTGTACCTCTCTCATAACTTTGATATTACGTTGTCCTGTTTGAATTCTGTGGGTTAAAATGAAAAGGAACTGTACAGAGGAAACTGCAAACTAACTGATGGGGAAGAGAAGACTGTAAGGAAACAATCACAGAGCAGGCTGTGGCTCCTTGCCAGGGCTCATATCAGTCAAGCCTGGGTGGACAGGAGGAGCATAAATATTTGCAGAGGGTTTTAAGGTACCAGAGAATCCTGTACAGGTAAAGTTTCTTCTTTCAAACTTTTGCTTTCATTCACATCTCTCTTGAGGATTTAATTAACAGTATCTTTTGAAGATTTCAATGCAAGGTTATTTCAGATTTCTGATTGGAAACTCTTGAGAGCCACAGTAAAATTGCCAGGATTACTTGCAGTGTTGAGAAGAAAGGAAAAGTGCAAGTTCGGGATCCAGCCTGAGCTCTGAGTTACTGCAGTGGTTCCTCAGAGCAGCCAAGGTCCAAGAGATCAGCCTGGTCACCCACTGAAGGAGAGGAGCATACGTAAGATGTGAAGCGTGGCCACTCCGTACTCGGAACAGCAGTGATTAGCATGTCTGTAATTAGAGCTGCGTACTTTCCATCACATCTGTTTCTCCTGCAGTGGTCAGTGAACAGAGGTTGCTCTGACTGCATAGCTGCTGCTCCGGGCACTTCGGTAGAAGCTCTTGGTGTTCACAGAAGCAGTTTCACTCTGCTGAAATTCTCATCTGCACATATACATGGCTGTCAAAATGACACACACTTTTAAAATTTGGACTTGAGTACTTCAAATGGAACTTGAAGTATTGAGCACTTTGTTTTGTGGGGTTTTTTAATTTTTTTTAAATCCGGTTTTATTTTCTCTGTCAAGTGGAGCCAATTCTTCCTATTGTCAGAGGCGTGTTCTGAAAATGTTTAAGTACATGGATACAAAGAAGGAAGGCAAGAAATTTTGGGTTGAGTTAGTGATGACTCAGTGATACCTGTGTAAATGAAACCTGCCTGCCTGCCTAGTGAGAGAGCATGGCCTATCCTCTATGCAGAAGTCACGTTGGAAAAATAGCAGGTGGTCATGGAAGTGAAACCTCTGTAGGAAACTGTCTCAGGGACTCAACCTCAAGGTACGGAATGAGCAGTTATTTTCCCCTCAGCTGTAAAGGTCTTTTTTACTAACTTAACTGATTATGGGTTTTTTTGTAATCTATGCTGAGTTATTTTTATATGCAGAGTCCACTGTTATCTCTTCTGCAAGTCTCGATGCTTTTCAGATGTGTATTAGTAACTGGGTATTAGTCAGAAAGTTGATGTGTCAGACAGTATCTGCCAGTGGCTTTCAGTGTTCGGTTTGTAGATCCTAAAACTGTTTTGAGGACAATAGAGATGACTCTATTATGAATTCA
This sequence comes from Gallinago jamesoni, assembly GCA_025769975.1. Taxonomy (NCBI): domain Eukaryota; kingdom Metazoa; phylum Chordata; class Aves; order Charadriiformes; family Scolopacidae; genus Gallinago; species Gallinago jamesoni. The sequence goes on along the minus strand of JAOQGH010000012.1, from coordinate 14,937,008 downwards.
AGTTCATTAATACATTTTTCTAGATACTGTTAGCAGGCTTCTTAAAAATAATTCTTCTGATTGTCCTGTTTCCGTCCTATACACCCCAGAAATAGTACACTTGTAGGAATATCATTTTCTTTTATTGAAAAAAGTAGTTTAATCTGTCCTGCAAAAAAGCTCAACTCAACTGCAAAAATCTGTCCTCCTGTAGTTTAATCTGTCCTGCAAAGAAGCTCAAAAAAACCTCAACTTCTAAAGACATGTTAAGTGAAGCTAAAGAAAAAGTTATTGAAGGTAGAATTTGAGTCTTAAAAAAAACAAACAAAAGCAAAACATAAATTTTCTTGAACTTTTTTTTTCCTTTCACATGCATGATTTTCATCTCGAAGCCAGTGGTTATTCCTGGTCACGTCTTTTAAAACTTGGAATATAGTGCAGTTTCATGATTAGAAAATGTGTTTCCAGATATGACAGTTTTTGCCTCACACACTAAAAATTGTTCAATACCATTAATTTTGGTTTTGCTTTAAGCTGCCAACTACTTTTAGCTTCTGAAATTTCGGATCACATCATGGCCTTCTGAGGTATCACGTGCTCACCCAGTGACTACAGCATAGCAAGTGGTTACAGGATTTTGCTTTTGATAAGTATCTAGAACATTAATGCATTGCTATAATAAACCAGGAAATGTTAAAATAGCTTTGTACAGGTACAACATAAGAATTATGTCTTGCTGTTTTGAAAACAGGATATTAATAATGTTGAAAACTCCAGGAGCACTTCTGTCAGCCACTCCTTGGAGCTGGCATGAAGTTTCTTCTTTGTTCTGACGTGTTTTCTCTTCATTCCAAAGATGAGGACTCATGTATTTATAGCTATTTCGTTGGATCAGCAAAGGCTGTTGAATGTGGTTTTTTGAATGTAGTAGATTCTGAATTGACAGAATATCAATGGGCAGGACAGCATAAATTTCATTGTATGAATAGTGAAACACTGGAAAAGCTGCTTGCATTTGAAGTTGATACCCATCTTGCTGCTGAGAGCCGCTTAAGAGTCTTGGAGAAGATATTCAGTTGGCCAGACACCTGAAAGAAGCAGAAGTAAAGAGCATTTTACTTCCCTCATCCTAGCATATTGCCTGCTCCGTAATCAGGGGAGTTTGTCCAGCTACATCTCCCCTGATGGTCTCAGTTGTTTTCTGCTTTGAACGAGAGGAACTTTTCTCAGACTTCACTTAGGCTGCAACAATTTCCTATTCTCATAGCAAAATCTAGCAACAAATAAGACCCTAAGCTTCAAAGGTTTGAGAGGAAAAGAGTCTTTTGCTGTCAGAGGTAGGAGACTGGCAGACCCATGGAAGAGGGTCTGCAGTGAGGGAACTGGCAGAGCAGCACCATGGGAAAACCTCTTCTCTTCTTGCCACCTGGTGAATGTCCACCATCACTCCAACAAACTCCATCATTTGGTGCTTTGCAATGTGGTCAGTTGGGTCATCAATCAGTTTCCCGGGCAAGTATCTAATGGAACATTATTTTTCAAGTATGTTCTGTGATGTGGTATAGTGTAGCCTTAAGATATTAAACAAGAGTGGTAGAAGAAACTATTGCTTTAAAAGGGTTTCTCAAGTCTCTTATGGTTTACTGCCATAAAGATGTGCATACAAAGGGTAGGATCTACAATCAGCCAACGTATTTACTGTTTAACTTCATGAGATCCAATTTAATTCTCCTTTCGGTGAAAACCTTAACTAATGACAACTTCAGCTATTAGACCTGTTGTAATCAAATAATATGGTTGAAGCCTTAATTTTTGCCAGACATGCTGATACGAGCTTGCACTGCCACATCAAGAGCCACACACTATTTCAGTATATTCACACCAAACATCTCAGAGGAGGACAGTCGATGAACTAAGTCTCAGGGTTTCAGTGTGCAAGTATGTACTTTTTTTTTTCCCCTCCCAGCCAATGTTAGGTTATATCATGAAATCATCTTAAGGACAACATGTTCAGATGTGGTGGGACAGCTGCAATTAGTCCGTACATTAACAAAATGTCTCTCACAGTTTAACATTGGAACAGAAGGTGTAAGATTTCTGTAACGTGCATTTCTTTGAAGCTCATGAATGAGTTTTCTAATGTAACTAAAAATGGTGAGCATTAGGAGACTTTCATATCAATACTGCATTTTTGAAGATATGTGCAAGTGACAATACCTGGTCACTTTTCTGTTCTGCTTGAAGCTTAAAGATGTCCTTGACAAAATGTTGAATTTTCTTATTTTAGTCATGCATGTGCTAATACTTTACCATTTCTGCTTCTCCTTTATTCATCGCAGAAATTTGTTTTTCAGTGTCGAGGTGACTTCTGCTAGGGATGCACAGCTGCCCCTAGCAAGTGCCATAAAGACTTCAGCTGTTGAGGTGACAGTCATGATTTTCTTTGTGCTTTGAAATAGCTGTCGCAACTAAAGAGCAGTATTGTGGGAAGGTTTATTGTCCTTACTATTGAAAATTTAAATATTTCTTGCGGTCTCTTACCTGTGATTTCAAAATTCTAAGTGCTACCACTATTCGTTTTCCAAATTTAAAGGCATATGCGTGCACACATGTTGTGCCCTCACGAGGTGGGTGGCACAGCAAGGAGAAGGGTGTCAGTGTCCCAACACTCAGCAGAGCCACTCTAAATCATGGAGTTGATGCTGATTTGTGACTGTAATGTGTTATTGAGATACTATTCAAAGTTAGATGAAAGTAAGAAATGATTGGGGTATAGAGGATGTTATGTTACTGGAAATAATCTAATTGGCACAGCTTGCAGGTGGCACATTTCTGGCTGCTGATCTGTTAACTGCTTGTCACTGATTCAGGAGAAAGAATTTATTTGGTGGCATTTCTTATCGTTAATCTATTTTTAGAAAGTTTCTGAAGTTAAGTTAGAAAATTATTTTTTTAAGAGCTGAAGTTAATGTGTAAGCATTTCTTAAATAAAACCTCTAAATTTACATGGCAACCTTGCAAAAATAACTTTCCCTTCACCTTTCCACTTCCTCTTTTCTGATCTCTAAGATCAATTCTTAGTTTCAAGCTTAAAACTGACTTTCTGTTATGAGAATTATTTTCTCACTTTCAAACCTGTCTCTTTGTCATTTGCTTAAATGAAATTTGGCATTTCAAATGTACTTTTACAGAACATTTTAAATGAGGTTTTTCTGCAGACAGATGTTAACTAGCCTGGGCAAGGAGGAGTTCCCACATTAAGTACTTCCGGAATAAATTCCACCAGAGGAAGTAAAAGAATAGTCTTAAGAACAATTTTTAGTCTAAGTTTACAAGGCTACCAAATGTGTACAAAACGAACTATGAGATGCTAATTAATAAATTAAACAAAAATACACATCTGCAAACATGGCTTCCAGGCTTTTTTCTTTTTTTTTTTCCACATAAGCCTGTCTGACACTGCCATCTCCACCTGTCCTAGGATTTCTCCAGCTCCTCAATTAATTGAGAAAACTGCCTCCTCCCACTCTCGCTTCTCGCTCTGGTGTGGTCAGCAGGAGGCCAGGAGCTCTGGGCAGCTGGAACCCCAGGCTCTGACCTTGCACAAGGCTGGCAGAGGTCTGGGGAACTTCATGTTCCTTCTCAGCACCCTTCACCTCCCCTCCAGCTGGGAGGAGAGGTTAGAAACCCATTACCAGTTATCTTGTAAATTTATGCTTTCCTTTGTCGTCAGTCAAAGGAGACTGCTTATATATGTTAGTGTATATATATCTATCTATATATATAGTAGTAGTGTGTGTGTATATATATATATATATAAAATAGTCAATGTAGTTAAAAGTTGTAGTCAATTAGTTAAAAGTAGTGATTGCGTTCACTGTCTGAAATATTTTATTAGGTTTAATGAACAGAAATATTTTTGGATAGCTTAGTTGAATCTGTGGGATAGGTGTGGAGTTGAACCTTTATCTAAAGGAACTGCTGTCAATGTTGTAGTGCTTTTTTTGTTTGTAACAGTGGAATGTTGTATGTTCCTTGTGTGATCAGGTTGTATGGAGCCTAAAACTCTTGCTGAGCGTGTTCAGTTTTTCTCCAGGAAGCTGTACATTAAATTCAAGAGTGTTGTATTAGTTCACTGACATTTTCCTATTAATAATAAGGTTTTTGTAGTCCGTCTTCAGTGTATGAGGTAATAATGAGTTTAAAAAAATCAAATAGGCATAGAAATCACCCTTTGATTTATTTGCATCTTAGGCACTGAGGGTAATTGAAATATGGATCTGGGTATACATAACTTTTAAGATATAGAGTAGGAAAAAACTGTCCTGTCATATTTTCTCTTGAGCGACCTACCCGCTGCAGCAGTGTGTGGCTAATTCAGAATGACTTCAGAAAGCAAAATGTACCTTCCCGTAGATACTTTCTGACAACTGGCTCATCTTTTTGGATTATTGGCAAGAACCACATTAAGCCATTCTGTCACTGATCCTTTTTTCATCGTTCTAATTCCTTTGCTCAGCAGGGTAAACTACAAATTCTCTTGGAAATTCCCCGCTGGTAAGCTGAGAGAAGACGTACCCCGTGTGACAGGACAGCTGAACGTGGGCTGACACGGCCACAGCGCAGCCGGTGGTGCAGGATGGCTTCTGAGCAGCCCAGATTAGCCTGCGCTCGGGGTAGAAGAGCAACGTTCAGAACTGAAGATTAGGTGCCACCTTTTTTCTTTTGTTGTACCTAGCGGCAAGTTAAAGTCATCATAAAATAAATGTATCATTTGGTTATCCTGATTGGTTTCTCCAGGGATTTGATTTTGAAGTGTCCGTTGTACTCGGTATATCGTTTGACACCAGCGGTGTAGACGTAGACATGAAAGCAAAGGAAGCAGGATTCTCTAAATCCAGAAGGAATTTGAGCACTTCTTAATTACTCACAGTTGGGAACACTGAAAGCAAGCAAATTAAGCTTTAGAAAACAAAAAAATTGTCATTAAGGTGATATTTTGAGCTTAAGAAGGATCCCTTTCCCTTAGAGCTACACTAGATAGCTCTTCAGCTGTATCGCACCGAGCATTTCTGTTTGGGCATGTGGGCAGCTGTCTCCATGTAGAGGTACTCCTGCAGCCACTGATGCAAAAAGCAGTAAGAAAGCACTACAGGCTTCTTGAAGAGAAATGTTGTACAGCAACAACCAGTCACGAAGGAAACATTCTACATTTGTGGGAAAAACTGAATTACGGTCACAGGTCTCGGCAAGTCTGTTTAACACAGATTTTGTAGATCGTACCTGGACCAAAGGCTCATCTAAATTAAAACTTCCAAACATCTATTTTCTGCTTTTACTTTAGCTAGAAATTAAAAACAAGGCCTGTGTTTTTGAAGAATGCTTTTACAGTTTGAGTAGGTGTAGTGGGATTGTAAAACTCATATCTGTATGATCCGTCAAATTGAGGAAAATGGCTTTATAAAATGTTATTTCTGATCACTGTCATAATTTCTAAATAAACATTTTCTTTTAAAATGTTTATTCCTAGTTCCACAGTAGCAGCAAAGAAACATGAGAAAAATGGTGCCCTGTGTTACACTTACGTTAGGATGCTCAAACCTTCTTTCAATTTTAAGTGTGTTTTAGAGCTTATGTTGCTTCTTCCACTGTTTTTTCCTAAGATTTCATGACTGGATTAGGGACCCATGCATTAATACACACATGAAAGATGATAGGGGTAGAAATGCTGAATAAAATTAAGCTTCCTCCTAAACTGACAATGGCTTTTTGAAAGAAATTAGGTTGAACACTCCCTTGGCACTGGTTTCATCTCTTTCAGGCTGTAAATTTGTCTGAAGAGGATTTGGAGTGGCAAAGCTTGACTTGCCAAGAGAGTTCTCTGCCCTGGGTACGGCACCTGCAGCAAGAGAGTGGCTGCTGTTTGCAAGCTTTGGGGACTCCTGCCTGATCTCACTGCCACCCCCTTTTTTCCTCTAAAGCTTATTCTTATTTACGTGCTATATTTTGGATTCCAGTTTGCCCGCACTGCTGCTCTGAATTAGTTTGAAGCAGGTGATCTGCAGGGCTCTGGGGCAGCACGCCCGCACCGATACATGGCAGGATGGGTTTGCCTGGGCTTGGCACGGTGCTGTGACACTCGTGAGGGTTTGGGGTTGATGCTGCCTTCCGTCAGGCCAGGATGGAACGTGGGCAGGTGGAGCTTGCTTCTCCTTGCAGAAGAGTCTGTGTACAAAGGGGTAGGCCCTCCTGTGCAGTCGACAGTGTGCCGTGGTTTCCTGCGAGGCTCGTTCAGTGATGGGAGTAGCTCCTAATGAATTAAACTTGGCCAAGATTGCTCTGCTGTGATGCTGTGGCCCCTCATAGTTTCTGCAAGTGGGGACTCACAATTTCTGCATGATTAGGGAAGTTCAGACATTTCTTCCCATATGTATTTAAATTGGAAAGATAGAGAAATCCAGGGGTATAACTGCAAACCAAAGAGATTTTCTGCAAGGGAGGTTATCTCAGTTCACTAGTACCTGTTGTTTTTCTCCTAACTCTGGGGTGGAGGTTCAAGTATGCCTTAACCCAAAAACTGTCTGTTTCCTTTGAGGTGATTGCCAGGTATTTTCTACCACATATGTTCTTCCTTAGGTACCTTATCATACTGGGCAAGAGTCACCTGTACTAATTAGCTGTCAGCATTTTAGATGCTGGAATCTGAGCTAGTCCTGCTACATTCATTCCACTTTGCCTTGGATGAGAAATAGGCACTTCTACAGGGCAGCCCACCTCTCCTGTGGCGGATGGCTGGCAGAGTACACGAAGCATTGATTGGAAGCACCAAATATATTCTATTTTAAAAAGCGTGAGATTCTTTGTTTGCATAGCCACTGAAGAGGAAAATAAAACAACAAAATATAATTTTAGGTGTTGCTTAATACTGATTCTTTTGATGCTGTATCCAGTGGAGCGTGAGCATGTTAAGATGTAATTGTTAATATGCTGTTTCTCAATCCAGGCATTGCATCGTGACTGGTAGATATATACCTGTCCTTGAACTATTTAATTCTGTGTAATTTGCATTAGTATATCTATGAAACTGTACCAAATGAGTTGTAATAATGTAGATAGGTATTTGGCAAGGCATAAGTATATGTTATTGATAATAGTAACAGCTTGGCTTGAACTGTACTATCAGCAGGGTAGACGACTGGGAAGTGTTTGAAGCAAGGAGAGTCAGAAGTGAGAACTGAAGCAGGGCTTTTCCATAAGCAGGTCAGCAGACCGCCTCGTGGTTTTTAAGTTTGTCTTGAATAGGTTAGGGTAATTTAGTAACATTGATTTGTATAGTTAAAATAATTTTATTGTAGTATGATAAAAGTGGGGCTGTGCTTTTGGGAAGTGTTCTTGTTGCAGTGAACTCATGTTCATGTGCAGATTCATATTTGCCTGTGCCCTATGATATTCTGTGGAATGTTATCTCAAAACTTGAATTGAGTTAGATGAGATATTGTCCCATGTGGGCTGCCTACCTGCGAGCTTTTAAAGTTTTTGCTATGTAAGTATTCGTTTTCATTCTCATATACAGTTCGTATAGGCATAGCCATTGTGCTACTTTCATCTGTGCATATGTATCACATTCTTTTCCATTTATTGTGTCATGTTCCTAACATATTGAGTAATATTCTTCTATCACATGAGAGTTGGGTTTCTTTTTAACTCCTTTGGTTCTTAGCTGAGTTGTATCTTTTCTGTGTCATTGTTCCCTTTTCCATTCCTGCTTCTGTTCTCAGCTCAGGTGGTTGGAGTTACAAACACAGCAAGGAGCAGGGTCCTCCTTGCAGGATTTGCAATAATTTTCTGTACCCTGTAGGTTAGCTGACTGTCAAATAGTTTGCAATGCTTTCCAAGGATGTTAGGTGCTTCATAATTAATTGTAGTTATTTATATGTATATATGTATGTGTAAATATACATGTGTATTCTCTATTTTATAAAACTCAAACCTTATTTTTCTTTTTTACTCTTCATAGAGGTCACCTCTGATACTAATGCATACAAATGACAGGTATAGTTTTATTACTTCTTTGCTGCTTTTCATTAGTTTTGGTGCTCATCTTGCTCTAGGCCCTTTTGTACTCCAGGGTGCACTTGCTTTTTTTGGTACTGGGAATATGCAGCATTGTTATTGGTACCGAAAGATCATGGGACTTGACCGGTTTCATTCACATGATCCTTTCATACTTTCCTGTGGAGTTGTGGGACCGCAACTTTCTTGATCTCCGATGATGGTGCTGAGTAACTTTGTCCTGAAAGATCTTCACAGTTCGGAATTGTCACTTCTCCAGTTGGTTGTGCTTTGTGGATCCAAATGATGCTCTTCTCACTGTGGAGGGAAATGTGTCAATTCTGTCTTTCATTTATCAGAACTTAATATTCCTCTGTGGCTTCTCCAAGGTTGTGAAGCAGCTGAAAGCAAACTATCGTGAGACTCGGACCAACCACTGAAACTGCTGTACACTAGACTTCTCACAATTACCAGGTTATAAACCTAGTTCTGTATTGAATGAGAAGAAAGGTTTCTTTTTATTGCAGATACTTCAATGAAGTTGACTTCTCAATATTAGAAAGAACTTGAAACCTCCCCTCCTAAAATGCTCCTACAAGTAAGAAATCATGTATAGTTGACTCTGTGTTTCTTCCAGAAAACTCTGGTTGTGAAGATTCTGTAAACAGCATGTAAGGGGCTTTGTCATTACCAAAAGTTGTTAGGATGGGAGTATAGAAAAACTGTCTTCTACAAAATGAATGGAAAAATCAGAGGTGGTTTGTAGAACAACAGACGATGATGCACTTTAAGTGTATAAGATAATGCATATTTTTGGAGGGGAGAAAAAAAAGAGTCTCTATTCAGTCATTCACCCGTTTCCCTGACATAGGTTAAAAAATAAGGCAACTAATAAAACTTACAGCTATCTGACATACTGTCCTAGCTATTAGAAACAAATTACAGAACTCAAGGTAGACAGAGGGCATACACCTAAGAAAACAGTTTTCAAGCTTTGGGCCACAAAGCAGACTTGGTATAAAGGTTGGGAAGGAGTGTTTCTTTGTGGAAGCTATTTCCCAACTTCTTGTTGGTCTCTTTCCTTTTTGAAGTATTCAGTAGGGGCTGTTGTGAAGGAGATGACACTGAGCAGAGGAAAAAGTGACATGCCTGATCTGGAAATGAGCATATTCTAAGATGCCTGTTGACATATGAACCTTTTCTACTGCTGTATTGTCAGGGAACTGAAATAGCAAAGTTTGCTTCTTGAAGTCATGCCTTGCTTTTATGTGGATCTTGCTGTGGTCTGCTGCAATTTTACCCCTTCACTGTACCAGCTGCCATAATATGCTTTATTTGGAACATGGAAATGCAGTCAGAAAGTATAGCTGCGTAGAATCGCAGTGCTGCCCTATTGTGGGAAACGACTAAGAACAAACCATGGGCTTAAATTGTTCATACCTCAGAAGGGGATCGGGGGGAAGGGAGGTGTTTTGAGGTCCCCTACTCATGGAACCCATTTTCTGGAATGAACTGCCCACGACGGAGCAATAAGGACTGTTGCCATTCAGGGGAATACAGCATAATATATCAATAGGCATTTCTTTTGTGATTTTGAAAAAATGCAGGTAAGTGTCTATCTACAAAGATGAATATCAGGTTAGAAAAACAAAACCTGTAATAGGAAGGAGCTTTCCAGTAGGGGTTCAGTAGGGTGGGAACTATTTGGTTATTTTTTCTTCTACTTCTTTCTTTTTCTGGTAGTGCTAAATTAACCTCTTTAAATTGCTGTCAACATCTGCAATTATTATAAAGTTTCTGAGAAAAATTCTGCATGATTATAAATATTTCTATTTTTTGTATCTTTTTTTCCCCCTAAGCTAATTAATAAAGATTTTATATTAGCATTATCTTGTCACATCCTTTTATCAAGTAATCTTTAATCAAGTAATCTGAGAAAAACTGTGGAAGAGGGAAAAAACAAGAGCTCTCTCCTACTTGTGCAGTTCTTTTTTTTTTCTTTATGTATTAATTTCTAATTATTTAAAATCTCAAGAAAAGTAGAAAACAGGTTCTCAAATGAACCAGGGTTCTCCATAAGTTGTTGTTTTTTTTGTTTGTTTGTGTTCTGCTTCTGGGAAGGCACAGAGGAGCTGTTTCATATTCGTGTAAAATCTTTGCGTAGCAAATTTACTCATGCAATGCATGTATTGTATTAATTTGTATTACTGTGTATTTGTAAATAATGCTGTTGGAGCTGGATTTTATGAGCAAGTCTTAATAGTTTCATTTCTTTCAGATCTGTTTGCAAACTATCACATAATTGGGCTGGTTTATTGATCTCACAGAGATTACGCATCTGACACTTTGCACCAGTTAATAAACGGTTTTGTTGGCTTTCTTTAAACTGAATATTTGAGAATGCACAGTTCTGTTGTGCTGTAGAATTTAAATTGCTTATGTGCTGGAATATTTACTACCCTCTTTGTTGTTTCATTTCAGAATGACCTTATTTAAAAATGTATGAGGCTATTTATAATCGACTCTGTGGCAGTGATTAAAGAGGTGTGAATAATAGCTTATTGGAAGTTGACAGCTCCTTGTTTGCTAAACTGCTGTTAGAACGTTTATGCTGCTCAGTTGTACCTCATTTTTCTGAGGGGAAGCTGCATTTTGACAAGTGCATAGAACAGGTATATGTGGCTGACATTTTTATTATTAAAAAAATACTTTATTTTTATTTCTTTAATTACATACGGGCAGTTAATTGCTTACTCTGTGTCTAATGATCTCTCTATAGTGTATTATTAAAATAAGAGTGAAAAAATCCATTTTTACTTGGAAAAATCAGATGTTCTTCTTCCCAAATAGAAATAGTAGCTCCAAATGAATTTGATTAAGCAGTCAGACATCTGTCTTTCTGATGAGAGTAAGACTGGTCTCTGATGTTTTTGATTTTACATTAGGATTCTAAACATCTCTAACTCCAGGAAGGCAATCGAGTACCTTTTTTATTGCCATTCAAAAATAAGAACGAAGGAAAAAAGGACTGTGACTTATTTAGTTGCAAATCACGTTAAAGTAATTCAGTTTTTTATAACAACATACATAGATACCAATGAGCTTGTAGATAAGATTGATAATCAGATAATAGTCAGTGTTTATGCATACAGCTGATAAGCACAAATAACTTGTCAGCTTACGCTCTGCCGTTACTGTATCTCATTTGACCTAGTAGACCCATTTTAGAGGTGAACAGTAATTAAAGCCCCCGTTCACTCTTGTGTCTTGGCGTATGGGAAGAAGTAGTTCCTTGTAGGTCTGTGCACCCCACGGCTACAGCAGAAAACATAGGACATTTACAATTACTTTGGAGAGGGTATGTCAGAAATTTGCAAGGATTTTCATGTGCTTATTGAGTTTCTTGCAACCAAAAATTGGTAATCATTTTTCTTCATGACAGTGTTTTCTTTTAGCAGTGACCTGAACATACTTTATATCTTACTGTGCACACCAGAACTGTTTATTCAAAGTGCTTAGTAAGTGGTGCAGGAATTCATTGCTTCATATTTTCATATTGGTTTATTACTAAAAACATATTACTGATATTACTGCACTGTCATGCTTAATGGTACAAATCACAGTAGGATTATAGAAAGAATTTATAATATTGCTAGATCCTTTAAAAAATTTTAATAGAATGAGTGGTTACTAACAAAATGCTATCAAACAGGATATCTCTCCGTAAGTGTCAGTTTATAATTTCACAGGTTTTACCCCATAAAGCAGTAAAATAAGAGAGTGCAGAATTGGTATTCCAATTACATAGAGTTTATGAGCTACTATAAGATATAGATATTGCTTAAATAAATATTTTGTAAAATTAAACTTCATTATTTCTGTTCTGAAGAACTAGATTGTGCTTTATACAGAACAAGGATGCCGTTTCATAAGTGTTTTCAAATTACATTAATTCTTTCAGCCATTCTGGTTGATAAACCTACTCTTCACTCAGCTTCCTCAAAATGCTGCTCTGCTTTAGCTGGCCCAAAATGAATGTGATGTTCCACTCAGGAGCTGTCTGGTTGTAGTGCCGAGTGTTTCCATTCTAGATAGTCAAAATGCGTGGGAATTCTCCTGGAGAAAGGAATCTGGATATCTGAAGAAAAGATATAGCTTTGCAAAACAGAATTCCATTTAAAAATAAAAAAATAAAAATGGGAATAACAAAATTCTGGAACTATCTAAGTTTTTCTAAGTACTTAAAATGCTGTATATTGGATTTATATTGTTTATTATGGCTTATTCTCCTAAAAAATACCCTAACATTGTACTTTTTCACCTAAAAAAAAATATTATCTGAACATGCTGTTGAGCTGAACATCATAGGATAGGCTATAATATATACTCTCATGTCTTATTTTTTTATTTCTTCGAGGTTCCTAACTTTTCTGACCCCCTCTTACACATTTAACCTCACTTCTGTGTTACTTGGAATGCTGTACTGCTGTCCTTTCAGTACACTATTTATTGATGGTCAGCAGCCACATTATGATTTCACCAACTCTTAAGCCAGAGTTATCTTAAATTCTTCATCATTCTGGCCAGCCTGAAAATTTTATGTCTGTAAAGTCACCTGTTGTTGTTCAAAGCTCCTAGTCAGACAGAGTTTAAATAATTTTTGTGTTAAGGAAGTTTGTTTCCTTTTACAGATTTTAATGGCTTTAAGTTGATGGAAGTGGTAGTATGACATTGTAATAAGTCAGAGAACGAACCTGGACTGAAGCCAATGTGGGGAATGTTCACATGTGTTTCTATGCACCGTGTAGTAACGCTGAGGTTGGAGAAGTTTAATTACTCACACTACTCCCTCTTTATGTTTGTTGGTTTTTTTTTTTCTTTCCTTACTGAATACTTGTGTGGCCTTGAGTTTGTTAATCAACAGACCTCATAAGTGAGCCAGATGATGTATTGTTACAGTACCTTTTACAGCTGCTGGTTTCCGGAGTACACTGATCACCTGCAGTGGCCAAAACTAGTTGCTTCCTATTGATCTAAATTTAGCTGGTAAAACAGTTGATTTTCACTTTTACACTGAAGAGTTTTTGAAGTTATGTAGTATTTAAACTGTAATGTCAAGCCTTGTGAGTCTGTTCTTAATTTTTTGGTCTTTGTCTCTCTAGTTTCCTCGTCCTCCAAAAAGAGCCAATTTGTCATTTATATCAACTTGCAAAAAGATGGTTGTTCTGAAGGCAAGGGTGAACTTACTGACTTATATTTTCAGGGAGGAATATTTATTTCACCTCACGTCTCATATTTGGCTTTAAAAATAAAATTAAAATTGTGGGAAGAGATCTCATAGGTGTATCTCTCAGTTTTTACATTTCCACACCAGATGTCTCAAGCTTCTCTACAATGCCTTTAACCACAAATGTTCATCCTAATATTTTGCTTTCTTAACAGTCTTGAAGTTGAGAAAAGCTATTGATCTGAATTTGGATCCCAAGAGCACTTTTTATGTACTTGGCTATTACTGGTATATACTCTCATATTTTCAACTATTTCATTAGACTTTTTATCAGGCAGCGCTTCATACTGACTGTAACACCTTTGAGTCTTGTACTCTCTGCTGGGGAGGAAAGTTAAGACAACTGTTAGACTCAGAGTCTTTCCATATGATCCTCAGCACGGTGGAAACAGATCTTTTTCCCTGTGCACCTGCCTTTCCCAGAAGTGCTATTTCTGTCAGGCTACCTTGCAGAGCTGTGTTGTTTTTTTTTTTCTTTTTAAATATTGATTATCCCATCCTTGCACCTTCATTTTGAGCATGTGTCTCTCATGGGCATATTGATTTCCTATTCAGTCACTTCTCAGTAGCCTTCTGCTCACTGACTGTGCTTGTGTGGTAATCCTCAGTACACTTCCCTACACCTCCCTTTCTCTAGGAGCACCACAGCCTTCAAAAAACTCAGTTCCCTTCCAGGAGTAATCAGGGGTTGACTTACTTACACCCTTCCCTGATCCGGATTATTTTAGGAGATCATTATTATTTTAGTTATACTTGTAACCATAAAGATGTCTCAACTATTTTTAGGAGAAATGGAAGATTAGATAGATCTTAAAAATGAGTGTGCCTATCTTCTTGGAAAAATTGTAAGATTGGAAAACATATTTCTCATTTCAGAAGATCCGAAAGTCAGGTCTGATCATAATTTATTTCTTCATTCTTCTTCAAATTCTGTGTTTCCTTGTTCTTTTTCCCTTAGGAAATAAATGTTTTTAAGCCTAGAGATGTTTAATACCTGAGATATTAACAACCAACTATCCATTATTAAGATTCACAAATGGAGTAACTGGTTAAAATGTTTTATATTTATTAGCATTATTGTGACTGCTTTTATTACTTTCTTTAGCATATCAGTGAATTGCAGTTGGACTGATCTGAGAGCAAGTAAGATTCTTAAAAACTAAAATCTCCTATAGAAATACTGTATATAAAATCAAAGGATTAGATATGCTAAAATAGCTAGAGGTAGCACTGTGCTTTTGCTATCATCAGTATCTCTCTGGCTTGTAATTTTAACCAGGTAGCTCTTGAGAAATTTCTAAGATACTGGCTGTGAAGCAGTAAGAAACAATTCATAAGGCATTTGAAAGGTTTTGTCTCTTTTTAGAAGTCCTGTCTCTTCATAAGAGACCAGATATAGTAAGCTTGAAAATCATTTGCCTCCTCAACAAAATATTTTTATTTTTAAGCCAAGCATTCCCATTGTGTTTTTTTAGCACTCAGCTGTTTTTGTAGCAGCCTTTACATAGAGGAAGTCTCTGTCTTGAAGAGATGGACAGATGTTTCTTACTGTCCTCAGTATTCATCTGAAGTCAGGCATGTCTTTGTTACTTTCTTACTGTCTTTTCCATTCGTTTACAAAAGGCTGACAAAATTAAGAACGCCTGTAATGCATGTCAGGTCATTTACATGAATAAATATTGGGTTGGATATTTTCTCCTTTTTTTTGGAAACTGGTCTCTTTATTTAAGCTACCCCATAGTTGATCCTTTGTTCGATTCTTTATCACTGTTCATTTGCCTTACAATGAATTTCAATGTCAAATGAAACAGATAAGCTCTTTTAAATTAAAGTCTCAAAATGTTTAAGTTCATCCTTGTGTAGACAGTGGGAATTCGGAGGTGTTGGACTAAATTGAATACAGTTATTCATCATCGTTAACAAGTCTTGGAACATACCTGCGGTAAATAAATTCCATTATCATAGTTAAAATCTCACACTTGTCTCTTCTGGACTAATACTTTAAAACATCTTCATTTGCTAGACTCTTTTTTAAAGTATTTATTTGTTGGGAATCTTTTACAAGCTTTACTGTGCTGTGCATTGATCCTGTACAAACATGAGTATGTGCTTTCTTGGAAATTCAGAGTATCATGTAGCTGCATACTATAAAAAGTAATTATGAATATTTAAGAAAGGTTTTAGCATTAGTTTAGTAGCTACTGTTCATTCAGCTCTTATTACAGTAATGTTACACTAACTGAGGGAGGTGGCTCTGCCCGTGGCAGGAGGTTGGAACTCGGTGATCTTTAAGGTCCCTTCCAACTCTAATCATTCTTAGAAGTCTCAAAATGTCTAGAATGTCATAGAATGGTTTGGTTTGGAAGATGTCATAAAGATCATCGAGTTCCAACCTCCTGCCACAGGCAGGGACACCTCCCACCAGACTAGGGGACCTGGTTGTTCAAAGCCCCATCTAAAAAGCTCTTGTTTCTCACTTCTGCTGTCTTATGCCAACACTTCATTTGCCCCTCCAAACTATTATTATAGATAAACTTCAGGTTCTCGTATTTAAAAAAAAAAAAAAAAAAAAAGCAACAAATTGATGAGAGATTAGCAATAGTTTGCCTGGTTTGTTGATTTGGTTTTGGGGAAATAATTTAAAGAATAATTCAATTTGGAGTTTATAAAGAAAAAAAGAGAAACAGTTGTGAGGCTGAATGAAACAGATCAGCTGATGGAGCTTCTCCAGAGGCCCAGCAGAGGACCATGGACAGAATGGCTTTTTCTGAAACTCTGTCATGTTACAGAGACAATTACTGTAGTTTGTTAAGGAAGGAAAGCTATTTCTCTTCTGATTGGAAAACACATTCTTGGCTGTTGCTTCTTTAAGCTAGATAAATTCTTTAAATTACGTAAAATTAGATAAAAATATTGGAAATCCTTGCCCTTGTGCCATTTATAAACACTTCTTCCTGTATTGGTTTTGTCTGTGAAACCCACCCCTCTTTCGAGGGAGACTGAGATTGTTATTATTTTTTTCATAATCATTGATTAATATTCAAATTTTTAGTAGTTGATTCTCCAGTTCTTTCGTATAGTGCTTAGGCTCAAAGAATTGAACTTGTCAGATTTCCAGCTTATAGCCACTGAGGAATCGTCAAAGTCTATGTGAAAATGTGTTTTACTGTCCATAGAGGCGTGTAGCTGGTAGGAGGGGAAGGGTTTTGCTTGAGCTGGCCACGAGAAGCCGTGATGAGGAGTCCAGGGAGGAGTAACGCATTAGCAGTATTTGAGTAGAATTGCATGCTCTTCTATGGCATGCTTTTTTCAGTATGTATGTGTTTTAGTCTGAAATAGTTTCCTAGTATATCTGTTAGTTTGTTAGTTTCTCTAAACAGTTCTATTGAGAAGTGAATGAGTTGTTTTTTTTAATTTAGGCTAGTGCCTCAACTTAGCATTCCTTTGTGTTAGAGTGCATCTGTGAGTCTGTATTCCAACAAGAGGGTCTTTTATGTTCTCTTCATTCATGCAACACTTTCTCAACATGGGTTTGAACCTTTCTCTCTCTCTGCTGGGGAGCTGCTGTAGTGTGGCAGCCAGCACGGCCGTGCAAGCCTGGGAACTCATGGCATTCTCTTCTCGTATCTTCTTTGTGAACCTGACTTCTTCGGAAGCATGTGTGTGAAACACGTCTGTGAAATACTGAAATGGCTAGATGAGAGTTGTTGTTCAACACAGGGACTTAAGAGCTGGTTTGTTCAGTTCTTGGTCCAAAAATCTGGGTATAATTGCCTTTGCAGGGAGATTGACAGAATCACAGAATGATATGTGGTTGGAAGGGACCTCTGGAGATCATCTAGTCCAACCCCCCTGCCAAAGCAGGTCCACCCAGGGCAGGTTGCACGGGAACTTGTCCAGGTGGGTTTTGAACATCTCCGGAGACAGAGATTCCACCATCTCTCTGGGCAGCCTGTTCCAAGGCTCTGCCACCCTCAAAGTGAAAAAGTTCCTCCTCATGTTTAGATGGAACTTCTTATCTTCAAGTTTGTGCCCGCTTCCTATTGTCCTGTCACTGGGCACCACTGAGAAAAGACTGGCCCCTTCCTCTTGACACACAATTTGTGTACAGAAATGGAACAATGTCAATACAGTTTTAAAGAAGTTAACAACCATGCCCTTGGAAGCATCTCTCATAAATTACTTGATCTTCAGAGAAAAATAAGGTCTTGCTGAAGTGTGCTGTGGACTACATATATAGCCTTTTGAAGCAGAGATTAGTATGGCAAAACATGTTTATTTCTGTAATATAATGTCAGAAATATCCATTAAGTTTAGTCTGATATGTATAAATATACAAAGTTTTATTTAAATGTGTAAAAATTCACTAGTGTATAATTTCCCATTGCCATTTTAACAATGTATGTTATCCTATGGAGTGCATCTTTTGAAAATTAAACTTTTCCTTAAGCTTTGTATTTCCATTTAAACAGGACGAGACCTTTCATAATCTCATATATCCACCTGTTTAAATAGAACAGTAGGGAATGTCTACTCTTGAAATCCAGTAAAAAACTGTAAATCCATTGCATATTTTTTGACTGTCTCTTTATTCATGCTCATATACTGCAGTAGGTTTCTGGGAATGATAGCTGTTCATTATCTTGCAAAATGAAGCTACACTTAGAATTTAGGTGGTGCTTTATTTCCCACTTTGCACAAATAAATTATATAAATGGCCAGTGATTCAATATTTTAAAAGAATTGAAAATCAGTACTGTGAAAAATCTGTAATATAAAAATGAGTATTGTAAAAATATAGTAGCTAATTAAAAATTGCAGAGACTTGGAACTTGTCATACCACTCCCAGACAGTAATTTTCTACTGCCGATGGTTTGGCTGATTAGCTGTGAATATAAATGCAAAGAATTATGTGCATGCCGTATATGAATATGCGTAATAAACTCGTGGTATTCAAAATGCAAAGGTACATGAAGCAAACCAGATTCTCCACTTCACATACTGAAACTGTGCTCATCTGCATTTTTGGTATTGTAACATCTCTTTGTAATCTTTCTATTCAGGAAAAGTGAATTTTGAATGTTTGATACAACAATCTGTTGTGATAATAATGTGTAATCTCTACAAAGTAGTTACCCTGAACCCAAAAGTCAGGACCCATATTTTGAAAACTGAAACCTACAAAACCATTAAAAATGCATGTAGCTTGTCAACTTAGAAGAGAAATTTAAAATAAATATTTTTTAAAAAAAGTTCCTTAAGCAGGGGACAGCCAGGGGAGTCACTTGAATGCTGGACGATTTAAAGCTATAGTCAGAAAAAATAACTGACCATTATGCATTTGACAAACTAGCTCTCTTTCAAGAGGTATATTTAAGAAATTATGTAGACATTAAGAAAAAATGTGAAATATTAATTGAAAATAAAATCATACTGCTAATTAAATAAATTTTGATAATTTATTAATTTAGATTATATTTATGCAGCAGCTTTTTGAAGTTGCATAATTTATTGTTCTGAATGAGTAAAGAAAAATGTCAAGGCTTCATAAGACATACGATTCTTTACGGTGGTATCTCTACCATGTATATAATTTTCTAAATGCTGAAGACTTTTCGAATGGCACCTTATAATAGTCACAAAACTTGGGGAGCAAGAAAGAATTGCTGTCATAGGCTATTCTTCTGTATAAAATGCGGCAGTTGCAGTATCATCCTTCTGCCTTTTATCTAAGAGGATCTCAAAACTTCACAAGCCAAACTAGTACTCCTGTATTACAGTCTTTTAATTATCTGTGAAATAAATATATACTGTTTATAAACATAGGTAATGATGTTATGTAAAATCATCACCAGTATTATGAAATATACAATATACATTTTTTTTAAACCTGTCACTTGTGTCTTTCTGAAAAATTCACGTGGTCTCAGGATAGCTGAATAAATGGCACAAGGTTCAGGCCAGTTCAGGCACGAGTTGACGTTCTGTAACTGATACCCATGCAAGAGTGCCACAGGAGTAGAATTATTTCACACAGTGATTGAGTTAGCATCGTGGAGTGATTTTGGTTACAACTGATAATTTGTACTAACCTGAGTTTTTATGTATAATGCTAAAACACTTCTGTCAAGTTTTTGAGTATGCATTGAGGTAATTATCAAAGTGTAGTTCACATTAAGTCTTTAATGAGGATAAATCTAAAGCAACTGTATTACAGTTTTATTCAATCTGTGCTATAATTGTGAACAGAAATAGGGTATTGCACTCTTTAACCAAGGTGCTTGTATGTAATTTTGAAGCCTGTTACTATGGTGTGTGTCTGTGTTCTATGTCTATATCTCTCTTACAAGGAGTATCTCCATCTTGCTGCAATCAAATCCTGTAACTGACCACATTCACCCAAATGACTGGTACTCACTGGAACCTAGTACCAATACCCATTGGTACCTAGTAGCAATTAATGATGAGACAATTTTCTGTGGCTCACCTTAAACTCGGTGACTTCTGTGTGCAAGAGTTGATTTTTACTGTAGTAATAAATCATGTATTTTTAAAAGTGTGTTTCTGAGAAAGTAGTGTATGATCTTGCCTTTAAATACATCTCTTAGCTAGCTTTTTTTTATACGTGAGAAGTTTTATAAGGGAAAAAATTATCAATCTGCAGTAGAATGTGTAGAAACAATGTGGTTATCTTACAGATAGAGCATTTTGAACATAGGACAGAGTGATACAGTCACCAGTGGACAAGTGATTTTTGAAGAGTATAACAGACTGTAACCCATGGAAATATACCTCTTCCTCTTAACCTCTTCGCAGTTGAATTTACTATTTCCAGTCGTTCGGTAATTGGAGGTACTAAAAGATGAAGGCTTCTCAGGTATTTATACATCTCCTGCTTAATTTTAATGATCAGCGTGCTCAGATGTCTCGGAGGCACTAAACCATTGCAGCCGTCAGACTCTACTTGGCTGGGAGGGACGCCAGTCAGATGGGTAGATTGGTTTTTCCAGTCTTCTGAGTAAAATGATAGACTATAAAACTAATACTGGTGACAGAAATGCAAACTTACCTGGGATGAAATAGGGCACAAGGGAAAGGTTTCTACTTTTTGCCTCTTTAATTTAAAGCAGAGAATGACTAGATCATTGCTGCCTGCCCAAAATTAGTCCCCACAGTATATTCTTTGAAAATTCAGATTTTTTTAAAAAGTCATAAACATCAAGATTTTATCTATGTGATATTTATGTCAGTATAATTTTATGGAGAAATTATGTGTGTTCTTTAGAAAGAGAAAAATGGGCAGAGAGCAGGAGATTTAGTCAAAAGTTCCTGCCTGTGCGTTACATGGGTATCCCCACCTTCTGTTTGATATCTATTTTGCCCACATGCATTCACAAATATAAATATTTGTGAAAACTTCCATGTTGCATAGTAGAGGTTTTGTAACCTATAATGAGTGAACAATTTTCTGCATTTTATGAGGCCGCTTGAGGGACAGTATATAAATTGGAAGAGCTGCAAGAGAGAAAAAAGAACCAAGGTGTGGCTTCTTACCTGATGAATGTTTAAAGCTGCAATGAAATTAATTACTGAAATAATTTTTTTCCAGTAGATAAAAAAAAAAAAAGCTGGGAGGGAATATGGTTCGTCCTGTTTACTACTCCAAGTTTTTTTAAATACTTCCTTAAAGCATTAAACTTATTTTAAGGTTTTGTAAAACTTCTTGACAGAAGCAGTTGACATGGAATTACACAGACGGAGTTAAGTTCTCATTTGTAGAATGTTCTGAAGCCTTGGCTTGTATAAGGGTGATAACAGGCAAAGGGTACAGTTAATTTTCTCATATACCTTCGGCTGTCTCGTTTCTGAATGTTAATTTTTTTCTAATGGGGCCATTTTTAGTATTTCCAAACCTTTAAGTACCTTGTAGTAATACCATTTTTCAAATTATGCTGCCGTTGAGAATTTTCATATTTCCATGTAGAATTTACATCCATCCAGAGACTAGAAGGAGAGAATAATAGGACAATAGTTAGCTTTTTCATTAGAAAAATGACCATCATTTGCAAATCCAATAGAGAAATTGCCACTGCAAGTCCCTCTGTCTCACTGAGAGACCGAAAGCCTTCGTTTTGCAAAGCTATAAAGCTTCCATTTTTAGCACAGAAGAGCTGCAGAGTAGTGAAAAGTCTCAAAGCAGCATGCTGAAAATTACATTTCTTAAGTTGCTTTTCTAAAGTAGCCCTAATAAGAGAAATATTTCACAATGAGATTATTTTTGTATGTTAATATAGGTATACATTTATAGATATACATTTCCAAATCTAATTTTAGGTTATCAAACCTGAAAATATATGTGTGTGTGTGCACATGTATGTATCAATAAATAAGCATATGTTTTCCTATATTTCAAAATTATTACTGGACCAAGACTAAAGACTTAAAATATTGCCTGTGTACTCTCTACTTCTTATCTCTGAACTCATCAGTTCTACATGCAAACAAATTCTTATATGAGTGCTGGAGTTCATTTTAAAGTTGTTTCCCACCCTTGTAAGTTCTATAACTTTTGTGCCTTTGTGGCAGAAACTCCTCCATGTCTGCCCCATTGGGAAACCTGGAGCTGCTTCTGGGTTTCTAGGTCGTACAGTGCCAAACTGTTCTTTTCCAATAGAATTGTGCATACGGGAATAGATTAACCCTAAATCAAACTCATGATCAGATGAACAAAGGCAAGCAGCAAGCAATTTGATCACTGGGGCCGAAATGTTTGCCAGATTTGCTCCGAGTATCGCTTATGTCATCTCAGAGTCTAGTGCCAGGGCTGTAGCCATCACCCTGATGCTGGGGAACTGGTCCTGGCTTAGATCATCAGGCTTTGCTCCAGACTTGGCCATATCAATAGAAAAATTCAACATTGAGCGTCAGTTTGCTTTTAATGTCAAATACTGATTGATTTTTAAAACCGTGATTTAAAATTGACAAGCAGAAAATTTACACCATTGATTTTAATGTGTGTTGTATAAGCCAAGCCAAACATTCCTTCTCACTTTGGGTACAGCACTTAGAGCACATTTTCCTGTGCAGTCCACTTTCAAAGCGTTTATTTTAAACTGGATTTCTTGGAGTTGACCAGAAGACCAAATAATCTAGTATGTGTGTATTGAGATGATTTATATACCTTAGTGCATATTAAGATCATTGAATTATTATTGTGTCAGAATATTCCATCAGATGTGTATCGAGCTGCATTTGACTGGACATTAGTATTCAGTTAAGAGGTGTAAAAACATTTCAAAAGAGATTTTTGTTCGTTAAACAAAATTATCATAAATGTGCTCAGTATGTGTAAATATTTAGACTTACATTTTTATAACCATTCATGTATTTATATAAATACATGTGGGAGATGTAAGTTTGATGCCTTCAGGCAGAGGAAGGACTAAATCCAGTTCCTTTCTCCTGTGTGAGCATACTCACCTGTGTATGTGTCTAAATAGTGAATCAACCTTTTATATATAAAATATAGTTCTGTTCTCCAGTTACAGCACATGTACTGTTCTTAAAAGCAGAATGACTTTTCTGAAAATGACAAGTGTGTTTTTAAATTAAATTTAAAATGGATTATTTCAGAAACTAATCTCTGGCGAGGTTGTGTGGTTTTTTCTTGAATGATTTAATTAAGAGTATAATACAGTTTCCTTACACCTTCCACGTAACAAGATCTCATTGTAGTGTATTTTTATCGAGTGCAACAAGCTGCCTTAGGTGATATGTTCTGCTGCTTCCCCTCCCTCTGTCGTGCTGCTGGTTGTCCCGTGCTGTGGGAACTCGCCCTGCTGCCTGATGGAGGGTATGACGTGATTGGAAAGCAGCAAGTATCTTCACTGGGGGTTGCTTGTACTTCTTTGGGAAATAACGACGGCATTTCCAAACAGCCAAGCAGTAGTCAGGCAGATGAAATACTAGGTAGATAGAAGTGAAGTAATGTAGGTGGAGGGAGGAGCAGGGTCCCGTGAGAATATGACTTGCATTATTAGAAAAGGGATGGAGAAGAAAACGTCACGTTGTTATGCTACTAATCTAATCCATGATGCAGGTACATGCTGAATGCTGGGTGCAGTTCTAGGTTGTCATCTCTCCCCCCTCTAAACACAGTGATGGAGCAGAAGGGAAGAAGGTTCCAGAGAAGCGCAGCAAAAAATATCAGTGGAAGAACTTCCGTATGAGTGACAAGGGCTCTTCATCTTGGAAGGGAGGTCTGTGCAATGAAGCATAAAAAGTCCTGAACACCATAGAGGACACAAGCAGGGAGGATATAGGGGACACCTACTGAATCTAGCACACACAGCAGGTCCAAAATCAACAAAAGAAATGTATTCTTCCCAAAACACAGGGCTGTGAAACTGCTTGCCTCAGAATAATTGGATGCCAACATTTTCATGAATTCAAAAAGTAACCAGACAGTTTCACAGAAAATGAGGCTGTTAGGTATGAAGACAACATGTCTCATTTAGGAATTCCAGGAAACAAAAACACTGCTTAAAACAGGCAGAGAATTTTAAGCAAAACATTGACATATGCCTTGCCTTTACTTAAACTCTTCCCTGTGTTTCTATGTCAGATGGTGACATGTATATATTGTTGCATGGAAAGTACTTATTAATTTCAAGTGTATGTGTTAAACTAGGTCTCCAGCCTTTTCAGTGTTGAGATACTGAGCCCAAAAAACACAAATGTGTTGGTTACGTGTGTCCAACATCTTGAAAAATTCAAGGGTGTGTGTGTTAGATCACAAATTCCTAAAAGTTTGGGGTTTTTTCAGTGGAAGTCGGTAGGATTTTGGATCAATATGGAGAGGTATAAAAGAGACAGGTAGTAAGAATGTTGGACCAGACTCTATGTAAAAGGCAGTAGCCACTGGCAGGTATTGAAGAAAAGATTGGAACAGATCAAGTTCAAAGCATGCTTCCCTCTGTACACTTCCAGATCCTGGTAATACACACTAGAGATTATGGATTAGTTCTGTCGAAGCCTGTCCGCTTTTTAGTGCGATTCTGTGCTGTTGCCACCCAATCTCAAATTATTCCAATAGATATGCCACCACATGCTTTTTTTCCTGTTGAATAAATTCCTGTCACAATTTGAGTGATATGATTGATTGGGTCATTCTTCGTGCTGGGAACATCGTCTTTCATGTCGTGTAATGATTCAGAGGGCAGATCTAGATGGGGAAGCAGTAAGCGGGTACCTGCTGCCAGCTTTTTGAGGTTTCTTTCTCTTGCCACCCAGGTCACTCACCCTTTGGGTGATCCTCCCATTATAGTATAGTCTATGGCAACAGTGAGTCCTATAGACTTTCATCACAGCAAGAGCAGTGTTTGCCTTAAATTTCCTGGGTTCATTGGTTTTAAATCAGAGAACTAAAGATTCCTTTCCTTTAAATACCATGTTTGAATTTGACTAGACATATGTATTGTGGTTTCGTAGCTGTATTCAACCAGCAAAATAATATATTTCTCTGTTTTAGCTATTTAATTGCTAATTCCATTTGAACATATTTCTTTTTTAATTAGAATTGCTCAGCATCGTACATCTTCTCTGCATTTAGGACTATAAAAATCCAGAAAGCAAAGCTCATTTTCTGCAATTCATTTTAGAGTCATTTACTCTTAATGAAAGCTTCAACTATTTATTCTTTAAGAATCAGGATACTGTAGCAAGAAAATGATCAACAGGAAAAGAAGTAATTATGGTTCATAAGATATGTTTTTCATGTATTGTTTTTAATGAATATTTCATCTTTATTTCAGAAGATACATAGTAATGATATAAAAAAAAATTTATTCAATAAATATTTAGTCTTCAGTGTCATTTGTAATGCATACGTTGAAAACGGGGCCACCTTTTCTAGTCGTCTGTGAAAGTAAAGCAGAAATTAATAATGAAACTGTTTAATATAATAATGTACCTTTTTATGCTAGGGTTGCATGCTATATGCTGACCAGAACAGGCCTGTATGTCTGTTACACATCGTCTGTGCTTGTCTGGTGACTTGTTTTCAGCAGCCATGGTTCGTGATCTGAGTCAGACTTAGCTTTTCCAGTTGGAGGTAAGATCCCCTCCAGTGGTCTGCTGCTTCTCCCCTGCTGCTTTTGGCCATCCCTGGAGCGGTGGTGGCCGAGGGAGACATGACCACTCTACTACTCCTTGCTTTTCACAGAGCAGTGTCCCATCGTGGAGACACTGATCGCTGTTCGCGGCAGTTTTCTGTGATCCGGGCTGAATTATTTTGTTTAGGTAGTTGCTACTTTGAAATGGTATTAACTAAAAGTAAATATTACTGAAGTTTGAGATATCTGTAGTTACTTCATTAGAAAGCTGTAACTGTTCTTCTAAGCAAAGTTTTACATGTAGGGATATTTTCTGCATGGAATATTTGACCAAATTACAGGCCCCTTAAAGTCATCATTTATGTATATTCAATTTAATATCTTTCAGAGATTGTAAGCAATAGACTCTACATATTGCTTGTGTATTAAGTATATTTCAGTTTCTGTCCAAAAAGATTTAATTAAATTTATTTCTCCCAACTTCAGCAGTTACTGTGGTGCCAGGCATCAAGCAAGGCACGTGAGCTTGTTGTCCTCTTCTTTCTGTGGTGGACGGATCAAGGATGAGAGGAGAAAACACCCAAGTGATGTGCAGATAGGGAAGGTCTAAATTTGGCTCTACTATTGAACTGGGGAATGGAGCGGGAAGGACGGTTACCTCTGAAGTTGGATGTAGTGCTGGTAGTTGCAGGGTTTCTTTGATGTCTTCAAAGAGCTGTGAAACTCTTTGCCAAACTGTAGCCAAAATGTGTCTGAAGCAAAGGAAGATAGCAGCCTGACTACCACTGCTTAGTCTCATAGGGCACCGGGAGCAGATCCACGTCGCTAAAGCTAAGCTTTGCAGCCGTGCAGGCACCAGTATGGTACCATGTAACGGGATTTTAATTTTAATTAGCTAAAAATACAGCAAATTACAGGGTTTGATTGTTTTTTAACCATCGTTTCCATTAAAGAATATTAATATATCCTTTGAAATCAAACACTTGACTTTGAAAGTCAAGCATTCAAAAAAAGTTGGAAAATGTCATAATGAAGATTGTTCAAACTGTTTTAATTTGTCCCTTGCATGTATGCATAACGATAAGATCTTTAATTATGTGATCACATAATTTTTTCGCAGGAGGATTGGTGCCCAGAGAATGAATCAGGGGTGTTTATTAAAGGCAGCTGTTGCCTCCAGAACCCTTTCCTTAATTGCTGGAAAGCGTAGTAATTTAAGTGGAGAGCTCCAAGAATCAAAAGCACGCTCTCTAAGGCATTTGAAAGCTCCTCTGGAAGACTGGATTTTATTCTCTTTCTTTCAAGGTGTTTTTATGTGATTCTGGAAGGTCACTTATTTGGGAGGTGATCTCTGTGTTTGGAGTTGCTGTGGCTCCCCGACCGAGGTACCTGGGCTCTGAGCACAGCTGCATTGGGAGTGAACACAGGCTTTGAATATGTAATATGGTGCAAAAATGCAAAGTCCTCTGAAAAGTAAGGCCCAATATGCCTTACACTGATGTGGCAATTTTAAGTGGTTTTAACTAGCCAGTTTCTCCTCTGTAAAATGGAGATACCGTCTCCCTACTATAGTTAATTATATGTTTTGAAGCATTCCTGCTGAATGCTATGTCAGGAAATTATATATATTATACATATATATATGATCACATGTATTGTATACTACATAGTTGTAATATATTTTATATAAATATATATAATATCTCGTATGACATATAATGAGGAATCCCGTTTTGGCTAACATCCTATAAATGAGGTTTTGGGAGCACTGCTGGCTGATAAGGATAAAAAGAATCTGTAATCACTTTGCAGAATGAAAAAATGAGGCAGGATCCTACAAATACTCAGCTCACTTCAAAAAACTGAGCATTCCCTGGGTATCTGCCATCACTGCACTAGATGATGCATGGAGCCCATAGAGGGAAAACAGCATGGAATCATCTAGTTAGAGTTGCATATAGATATATGGATGTTTCCATCGTTTTAAGGGCTTGGCTTTCTGCTGCCTTTGGTGTGTGGTTTGCCTGGCCGTCCTAAACGTGCCGAGCCCATTTAGATGCAGGTTTAGCAGTTTATTTCCCCCAGATTAGCCAAAGCTCTCCACAAGAGGAAAACGGGAATGTTAGAGCCAGATTTCTTGCTGATTTTATTGTGTTGCCTTGTTGGCAACTGATCTTCAGTGGAAGGAAGCGAAATCCCAAAGAACATTTGTTCTTCATTTCTTATGGAGGATGAGGAGTTTTTTAATTTTGCTGAGTTAGCACATGAGTCAGTGTAGTAAGAATAAAATAGAGCCATAATGAGTAGATTATATTTAAAATTTAAAAATTTATGATGAGGAAAAGGAGAGACAGGGTTTCGCTGTAATTCTGCAGTATAAACTTTCTGATTATTTTTTCATTTTCTATAAAAAACTACTTTGAATCAAATACAAGGGATAGCACTTAATTTCCCAAGCTAAACAGGAAATTCATTTTTAAAAAATAAGTATTAATTATCTGTTACTGAAATCTGAATTTATGCCTAAATATATATAGTGGTTAAATTTTGATCCCTGCCCTTACTGATCTCCTTTACCTGTGTCAAAGGTAAATACACCATTGTTTTATATTAATAACCTTCTACATCTAAGTGTCACAGTAAAACCCAGCAAAGATAAGAGGCTGAAATATTTTTTCCACTTCCTCCTGTTTTGTGTCTGTTCTTAAACTTCTTTAACATTTGCATTTCCATTGCTCAGGGAAATAAATCCATAGATCTGCTCTGCTGCGGTGAGGGAGTACATATGTCTTCTCTTTCACCCAACGTTAGAGCATCCCTTTCAGGACCTCTTTTACTTTGCAAAATCAGTTACAGAATATAAAGTGAATATCAATTCATCAAATGAAATGGACCTACTATTTAGGCAAGCTGCCTAAATTTGTTGTCTTAGAAGATGTCGATACCATTAGTAGTGGGGTGTACTACAAACAATGCTGTATGTATAAAATATGGAAACATGGAGTCATTGTTTTGAATTCTGAAAGCTCTTTTGTCATGCTTCTGCATGGTATAGATGAAACATTTTTCTCCTGAATTGGGAGGAAATGAGATAGTAGCTTGTCAGTTCATGTTACTCACTTTCCCTACTTAAATCTATTTTTAAATGCCTGGAATGTCTACTTTTTTTTTTTAAAAAAAAAAAAAAGCTAACTTCAGAAGAGCAGGAGTCTAGTTTGCTATTTATCTACCTTAATAGGCAGGATTTCACATGAAAGAATCGGTCTGGCTTCTCAGGTGCTAACAGCGACAGGGTGCAGGTATCATAAAGGAGCATGATTATGTGCCTTCCAGGAGTAATTCTGATCCACTGAAGGAGTACCGTGGCCAAGACAAGTCTTGTTAGTTTATGCGTTGATAAATTTATTCTTTTTCTTACACTGTATTTTGAAGCATTTTGGTAAGAATTTCAAACTTGGCAGTAAAGCAGTAATACACATATTGATCTTCCATAAATGTTTAATAGTTTAACTTCAGTATGACTAATAAGACATCTCAACAGGTTGTGAAAGTGATTTTTTTCTTAAAACATAATCCTTACAATTGAAATTGAAGTGGCTGTAACTGATCTTTTGTGCTTACAAATTAAGACTGTTTTAATAATAATGTGCACCTGTATAACAGAAATGTGTGTTGTCATGTGATCCTTTGTCCATGAGACTCTCATATTATGATCTCCAGGCTGAAAAATTAGAGTTGTTACCTCTTCATGGTAGCTGGGGAAGATGTTATATGAGATTTCCTTTCTAAGTCACCTGCTGAGTCTTTAGTGTGATTTTTGGGTGTAACTACAACAACATTGTAGCTTGGATCACTTTAGCCCTCCTGAATCAAATCTCGGTATCGTTCCCATTTATTGCTCCTTGATTCACGTGCCCGGCGTGTGTGGGTATCACTGGCTCCAGGAAAAGCCAGCGAGAGGGTGGTGTGGGTGGCAGAGCCAGCGTGAGGGGTCTCGGCCACCCTCTGTGGGGTGGGCTCACCCTGCGGCCACCAGGTCCACTGTGCCGGTGCTTT
This sequence comes from Gallinago jamesoni, assembly GCA_025769975.1. Classification (NCBI taxonomy): domain Eukaryota; kingdom Metazoa; phylum Chordata; class Aves; order Charadriiformes; family Scolopacidae; genus Gallinago; species Gallinago jamesoni. The sequence goes on along the minus strand of JAOQGH010000012.1, from coordinate 14,907,520 downwards.
CCCTGCGGTTTTATTCCTGCTGCACCCCACTGATGGCTCTATACGTACACCCTATCCTCAACGTACGTCTCTGTCCCTAACAAAGCGTTGCTCGTGGGCATTAATTGTCTCGCAGACTGTTGGCTGGGCCATAATATCCCAAAAGGAAACATACAGTAAGGCTGATACCCAAATTGGAGTGAAGCCTGCTGCTTCATTATGGCCCAGAGCACAGCTCTGGAGTTGTCTGTTGCCTTTTCTTGGGCAGCCTTACACTGGGTGTGCAGAAGTGAGAAGAGGTGTCGTGGTTCCTAGCAGTGGTGGAAGCCCAGCAGCTCTCAGATGTCTCCTTGTGTGCCGCCGGCATGTCCAAGTTGCTCACAAGCCACTGCCATCTCCTTGCAGAAAGGAGAAATAATGATGTGACTCCATAGAGATGCCCCAGATAGAGCAGCCTGCCACAGGACTTGAAAGCTTTGGACCTCCATGCTGGAAATGAAGAGTATATTGATCAGTATTTTGCTTTTTGTCTGTTCACAGTCACCAATTATAACAACGTGGTAGAAGCTAACTCAGATTCAGATGATGAAGATAAATTGCATATAGTGGAAGAAGAAAGTGTAACTGATGCAGCAGACTGTGATGCTAGTGTGCCAGAAGATGACTTGCCAACAGACCATACAGTATTACCAGAAAACAGTGAAAGAGAAGGGAGTACAAACAGTTGCTGGGAAGATGAAGGTATGTTCATTTTCACTGATGATGCTATGTAGGGAAAGGTTTCTAAAGCAAAAACTCAGTAGAACTTTTTTTTTTTTTTGTCACTGTTACTGAAATAACACGTAATATTCACAATCAGAAAAGATGTTTTCTAATGTATTTATTGTAATATACTTTATGTTCTTTATTTAATATTCGAGGCAGATTTGGAGGTGCATTCATTCCACTTGCATTGTTAAACAGGACTTCAAATCTGTGGACATGGCATTCTCAAGGATGATCAGAGACTAGTTACTTGCTTTTAGTTTTTCCAGCTTTTTTGCATTGCAGGTCTCTCTCATAGCTCCCAGTAAGGTTCAGGGCTTAGTCAGCTTGGGGAGTATACAGTAAGCCAAAAACATGATACAAAATAATATTCCAATGTAAATTTCTGCCTGTTAGCTGCTTCTGCCTTTTCCCTTGTAAAATATAGCCAGAAAAAGTAATGTTTAGATTATTAGTTTTAGAATGGGCTGTCTTACTGCTAATGAATCTGTATTTTGAAAACACTGGAAGGAGTTATACATATTATGCAGCGGCTTTAGAAGCTGAAAATTCGAAGCAATCAGGAAATGGTCTTTTTTACTGTGGAATCAGATACTGAGCTTCATAATCTCACACAGCATGCTTATATTTGAGCCAAATTGGGATAAATGCATAAATTAGTGGAATTTATTGCGGAATTTGGCCTTAATCCTCTGAAAGATACAGAATATTTTCTGGCATGTCCCTGTTTGTGTCTGAACTGCAACCGCAATGCTTTAGCATCCACCTTGGTAAAACTGGTGGTTTAAGACAAATTGCATGACCTCACATATAAATAAACAGAACGCAGTCATATGGTCCCTAACTGCAATCCAGCTGAGAGAGAGCAGCTGAGAGTTCAAATAATAGCATCAACTCAGCCTGTTTTTGCATAGCTGCTATTGCCAAGGGATGCTGTGCAGGGAAATGAGTATTTTGGAGCTAAATTATTAGGTAGGTAATTTTCTTAGTTCTCCTATAATGTCTTTGCTCTACTGCAGGCTATAACTATCAGGAACTGCAGTTACATAAAAACGGGCTGTGTGTAGACTATTTTTGAACCCTTCAAGCATAGGTGTAGGAAACCTGTAGTGTGGATTGAAGAGGAGAGCTGGCTCGCAGAGGTGCTGGGGCAAGACCCTTTGAACAGACCGTTCCCTGGAGATGCACCTACAGGTAGACATGACACAGCATCTTGCCTCAGACAAGCTTCTGCGGTTTTTCAGAGTTCTAGACACATGATGACATCTTTTTTAACTCCTTATTTCAAACATACCATTTTTAACCTGTAAAAATTTGTTTGCTAAAATGAAGCCTTTGAACCAAATTCTACTGTGATTGTAGAATCACAACGTAGACAATGTTTTCTCTACCTTGGTCATTGCTCACGAAGACAGGCTTTCATCTGTGTTTAGACAAAAGATTAAGCAATTGCCATACAGGCTTGCTCAAGCTGCCATAAATTTGTTCTGTAAAAATTAAGTATTGAGAAGCCTCTTTTGCAGCAGTCTGGAGGGTTTCTCATTTGATAGTAAGGTGTTTTTTTAATAAATTGTTTGAATTTCTGGTGATGACTACATGAGATAAATGAAGGCTACATTAGGTTTTATGGAGTTTTGATTTGCTATGGTAAAGTACTATTTACTTTTTTATAGCTTTCCTAGAAGGAAAGGTGTGAGCTGAAAGTCGTATCGTTGGTCTTGGTTACACATTAGAACTCTAAAGAGAGGGGTGCTGAATTCATGATCTCTCACACAGGGACTGGGCAGGTGTCCGGGCAACACTAATACCACCTTAGGACTGGTGATTATTTTTAAAAAACATACACTACAGCAGTTTTAGTACTGTTTCATCAGTAGAGCAGCACTGAAAGTTCCTGGTTTTAGTTGAATTTGACAGAATTAGGTTATTTACATATTTATTCTGTGCACAAGTGCACAAGAATGGAAACAACACATGTAACATTTCTTTATCAGATTAGTTTCCTTCCGTTTCCAGTCATTCTAACTGAATTTCTAAAAGACCTTCGGAACAGGTGTTTTAAATATAAGGTGTGTATCTCAAGAGGTTTAACTGAAACAGTCATAGGGGTTTGAAAAAGTGAACCACGTGTATCCTGCACAAGTTGTTGGCAATGGGCCAGCATTCATGTGTGCAATGATTCTGTAACATTTTTTTAAATTTTTTTTGCTCTAGTTTAAAGTAAAACCTACACTACAATTTAACAAAAAAAAAGTAAAATCAAAGGTTAAACTTAGTGAAATACTATATTAATACGCTTAAAAACCATTATTATGTATTATAAGTAATTAACAAATCTAGAGGTCTCAGACTCTAGACTAAGATATCCTTAAAAAATTGAAAATTTAAAAATAATTGTCCAGACCTTGAAATAACTTTTAAAAATTAATAAAGTCATGTTTTATGTTTAACTTCTCCTGGAACTCAAAAATACCTTTAACTCATAAAATTTTTGTTTGAGCTTGAGTGCTCTAAGATGGATTGTGTTCTTTCAGTGTGGCAGGTTGCCGAGGAAGGTTGCTCTTCTATTTTGGATTAGTTTGTGAGGAAGGCTAAAGAAGAGTAGCATCTTTTTGATCAACAAGGCAATACTATAAGTAAATTGTGCTTGCTACGTGTAATTTGTATATCAGAAAATTAGCTCTGAAGAAATTAAAAGAAACTCTTTACATGTGAGTTGGAATTTATTCCCTTCTCTGAAGATAACACTGTGGTGGAAATTTCAGTGAAGTTTGGCTTTCTGCTACAACCAAATTTTCCGTTTTGCTGGTGGTTTAAATTTGATCAGTTATCTTACCTGTGCAGAGATCTTTACAGCCAGCCTATGGCCCATTGATGGTGTATATTCACTGCCAGTACACACTGTTGCCTGTGATCTGAATATCATTAGCATTTAACCCTAGGAAGTCCCCCCATAGAATCACAGAATCATAGAATCTTCTAGGTTGGAAGGGACCTTAAAGATCATCTTGTCCAACCGTCAACCTAACTGACAAAAATAGACACCCA
>JAOQGH010000012.1:14857338-14903628 GCA_025769975.1 Gallinago jamesoni | reverse complement strand
TGGCCCCAGTACCGAGCCCTGTGGGACACCACTCGTGACTGGACGCCAGCTGGATTTAACTCCATTCACCACCACTCACCATGTCCCTAGGCGGCTGCTCATAAGCAATGACGAGATACAGAAGTCCAAGAACACGTTTTACAATTATCTGTTATGTCCAGATGTAATGCCAAGATGGACATTCATACCTTAGATGCTATTCGTGGAGACCTGTATTTAAGCAGTCATTCAGCAGGTAGCTCAAATTTCTTCAGGAATTCAGAGCTGTGATTTCCGCATGGTGTTAACAGTGTCTTAAGATCTGTTCCCCCATCATCACGTCCCTTCCCGTTGCTTCCCAGCAGTTGTATTTGCAGCATGGAAATTGGGCTTCTGAGGGCACAGTTGCAGTCACCGTCCTATGCTGACTGGTCATAGCTAACATTATGACTTTTTTCAAATCATTAATTATTCCTGCAGTATTAAGGAAAATCACCTCTGTGGAAAAAGGCTCCTCCCTGTTTTATACCCCACTTTTATGATAACTAGAACTGAGAGGGTTTTTAACTTCATTGAGATTAATCTATAATGCCATCAATTCCTTGACATTCCCCTGGGAAGCATATCTTTTATTTGTACTGAAGGCAATGGAATTTGCTAGAGACACTATAATTTAAATTTCTATGTGTAATAACTTACTGATATTTCCCACTCTTCCACACAGCTTATTTCATAATGAAAAAAAAAAACCACAAACCCTTTTTAAAGAAAAAGAATGTTTTTGCATCATGATTGTTTTTAAGAAATTAAATGTTTTATTTAAATTTGCATTGTATGCAGTCATCCATCTTAAAAATCCTGAACCAAGTTGCTGGTATTATGAGCCAAAAATATAATTAGTTCACAATCTAGTATTTACCAATAACATATTGACTGTTTTGGAGGGCTTTTTGGGTGGCAATTAAAATCAAAGTAAGATTTAAGTGTTACAGTTTCCTTTTAAGCATATTTCTTGTTTGTGACTATGTGCAGGTACAACTTCCACTTCTATGGGTATATGGGATTTTATCAGGGTAAACAAAATTAGCAGTCTTTTCCTTTGAGGAAGCCATTTTTATCTGAGAACTTGAAGTGGTCCTAGAATTTATCATCATCCACATAAAGGAGAAATTGGCTTCTCGTATAATTAAAAAGCTGGAATGTTCTGGGGTTTTGACTGGCCAAAGCAAAGGATTTTTCCCTGCATTAAAGCAGGGTGAAGTAAGGTAAATAAAAGTACAACATTTGCTGTTTTGGGTCATAGGAGTTGTGCATAGTTGAACCTCCTGTATCATGTAAGAGTCTTTTTCTCTGGTTTTCAGAAATAATATTCCTATATATCAGATATATCAGATAGCTACATTTGTAGATAGAGTTATTTAAGTAGCTCACTCTGTATTTGCTGGAGAAACACATCATCCTTGTCTTTATCTTTATTCAAATAATAGATAGAGTTTAGTATTGCTTCCGTTTAAGATTTTTCAACTGATTACATACTGCTGAAATAACATGGAATTCATATTTTTGGAAGAACATTGTGTTTAAATGCAGTTCCTCTAAACAATACGGAAAGGAAAAAATTGCTGAAGAAATAACTCAAATATATTAAGTTGTTGGTGGGGTGTGTGTGGTTTGTTGGGTTTTTTTAATATTCTTTTTGTGAAATTTACTATTTCAGCTGGAAAAGAAACGAAGGAAATCCTGGGGCCTGAAGCTCAGACAGATGAAGTTGGATGTACAGGTATTTCTTTGTTAATCTGAGTCCCTTATTCATAAAGCGCTATTGAATTTTGGCTAGGTGAGTATCCTCCTGAAATCTTTGAAGTTCTCCCATCGCGATTTAACTACTTATATAATCCACTTTGCTCTTCCACGCTGGAGATCTTATGCTGTAAGCAGTGTTTTAGCTGAGGAGGAGCCGTCTGGGCTCCTTTTGGGTGTGCTGGCTCTGGAGTGGGGCTGGCCCGTCACCCAGAGCCGTCCCTTCCCACCGGGGCTGGTCTCCTAATTAATGACCTCAGGAACAGAAGCAAAACGAGGAATCGCACTGATCTTACCTGTGGTTGTACAAGTTGTACAAGAGTCCAAGTGCAGATCAATAGAGAGTGTTTAAAACTAATAATGAATATACCAAAATAAACTTAAGCTAATACTGTATCTTATCAGCTCCTCTGTAGTGACTGTGCGGAAGACAAAATAAAACATGTTTCTCTGGTCTCAGACTCAAACCAAAATAGATGCTTTGTTATTTTGTTATTTCACTGGTTGACAAAAAAATTAACATGTAACCCATACAGCTTTCTAAAAGACTTTTATACTTTTTTTTCCTAATGCCCTTAATGCTAAATAGTTATTACCAGGGTAAGCCTTATTTATAAAACAAAACAAAAAAAACACCCCCCCCCCCAAAAAAAAAAAAACCTTTTAAAAAACAAACTAAACATTGATATGTTTAAAACTGTAGATTGACACATTCTTTTTAGTTGCTATGAAGTCAGGTCTGCTCAAGCAAGTACGAAGAACTACATTATGTATTACATTACATAATGTAATAGTAATGTAATAATTACAGTCTATATATGAGACTGTCTCGTGTCGTAAAAAGACGGTGTCAAATTGTGAATTGAGTATGTGACTTCACACTGAAAGATGAATCGTAAAACTTCTCCTTCCTATTAAAAATATACCTCAGCATTATTAATAGTGGAGGAGATCTGTCATGATTAATGTGCTATAGGCAGAGCTGTCACAGAATGTTCCACCATGGTAAAAGTAAACTCTATCCATAATGTCTTTAAGCAAATAGTTCATAGCAAATATTTATCATACAAACATTAATTAATTGTTTGTTAATGTCTAAGTAAGTTGTTCGTTTATTGTTTTCTTAAGTTTTAGAAAGAACTTAAGAATGTTGAAGGTTGTTAACTAGATCAGAAACCTTTTTGATACCCATTTCTGATGCCAGTGAGCAAGCTGCTCAAAGTTCAAGTTTACTGCATTTCAGCCAGCCAACTTGTTATTCTGAGCTTAAACATCTTCTGGGTTTGTGCCAATGAACAGGTCCTAAATAACATTTAAAAATATGTCTTGAAAGCAAAAAATTGATTTTTGCAAACATAGGAGCCCAGACTGTAAGTGGACTTCAAACTACAAGGGCAAAATCATAATTAATGTTGCATAAAGTTGAGGGGAAAAGATAACTCTAAAATTATAAGAATGGACTTAGTTAAAGAGGCAAACTGTGGTTTTAGTAAAATTTGTGTATGTCATTATGCCGCTGGTTCTTTGTGTTAAAAGTTGGCATATTCCTGCATCTCAAAGGGCTTGACCTATACTAGTGTTGATAAGAAGTTTTGAAATCCTTGGATAGAGGGTGATTTGGCTGTCTGGATTACTGAATTTCATTGATGTTCTTCTTAAGCTCTTCATTTCATATCTTATATCTTGTTTTTCACTCTTAGTAAAAGAAGATGAATGTGATTCTGATGCAGAAAATGAACAAAACCATGACCCTAATGTTGAAGAATTCCTTCAACAAGAAGATACAGCTGTCATTTACCCTGAAGCACCTGAGGAGGACCAGAGGCAAGGCACGCCAGAAGCTAGTGGTCAGGATGAAAATGGTAAATCTGCGACCAGTTCAGTTCTAATGAAATAAATTGGAACTAACTACTTGACCCAAAAGTTCCATTGTAGCTTAGAAGATAACAATGCATATGCGTGTAGCTTTGGGAAAAAAAAAATAATCTTAGTTAAATAATTATGAAGGGATGGAATCATCATGTAAAAAACATTACTACTTGATTTTGTGAAACAAGACATGCACGGGGTTCAGTTGTGGGGGTACCTAAATGATAAACCCCAAGTGACTGGAAATAAAAATTCAAGCTCTCAAATCCATTCAGTAGCCTTATATGGAATCAACAGAACAAACATTTATTGAATATAAAGGGAATGAAAAAAAGATAGTGTGGGTTTATGTAAGAGTAACTTAGGGGAGTTATAACAAGTTCATTTTCTTTTTATATTTCTAAATAAAAGCCCCAAAAGGATCTATTAGGTAGGAGGTCTTTTACTAGGTAGCCAGTCTATGACAAGCTTCTTTTTTCTTTCCTGAAAAGACAGCAGTGGAGAAAAAAGAAACATTGTTTATATGAGAATGTTTATGTGAAAAAATAATGACCTGTTGTTGCTTTTAAGTAGACGCCTTTTTTTCTCTAGGGAAATTTCAGGCTTAAGATGTTCTTCTGAGTGAGATGAGAAGTCATACTTTGCTCATTTCTTCATCATGAAACATTGAAGGCATCTTCATCATGAAATATTTGAAGGCAAAACCTGTTCAGATTGGTTTTGCATTCTGCGCTTTCTGAAGCGTTCAGCTTCCATAACCTGTGAAAACTGCATTTCAGACTGTGTTCCTTCATTGGTGTATTTAAGATTTTTCAAAAGAAATTAGCTTCCTATATAAGGGGTTAGGAGATGTTGTGTTCCAGTCATTTAAAAAAATGTACATAATTGAACAAAAAATGTCATGTATCTTATTACTGTCTAAGGGAGAGCAGTGAAAGGAAAGCACTAACAATTCTGTTCAGCTTTCCAGAGATTTTATGGTATTAGAGATCTTAGCAAAAAAACCCACATAAATTAAAATATTAGAGAAATCTAAACTCTGCCTATTAATACACAGAAATAGGACCTGAATTACTAATATTTTGTGATTTACTTAACAAGTTTTGCAAAATTCAAGTAAGATATGCTCAAAAGTAGCATCTTAAACTTTACAATTTAATTAATCAAAGATTGTAATCTGTGGTTGCAGTGACACACATTGTCCACTTAGTTTTACGGTCTTGCAATATGATTTCCATGTAATCATTAAAAATACACATTTGTATTAATAATTTAAATTGGACCTACCCCAGTAAGTTTACAGGGAAGTATTCTGAAAATCATGATACTGAACAATAATGTTCAGTGTTTTTATCATTTGGAACAGAAAATACCAAAAAAAATAGTGATATTTGCTAAAGAAACATGCTTCCAAACTGGAGGATTGCACAAGAGACGTAAGAGAGAATTAGAGTTTTTAGTGGCTTTGAGAAACCGTTGTGAAGCCATTTACTCCAATGGAAACAGAATGTAACTTAACGTGCTTTTGACATTTCTGTTGAGTTGTATTTGTGCTGAAATGCAGTATTCTTTATGTCAGGTGAATTGAATTGACTGTGTCTACACCTGTGGGGATGGGTTCGTTTTTTAACAACCCAGCTCGTCCAGGAGAAGCAGAAGGGGTTGGAACAAGAGGGCAGGCAGTGCAATATCAGCATTACCATTGCCTGTTACCACAATGAGCGTAAGAGAACCTGTGTGATGGAGAAGGTGTTATTTTTTAGTAATAATGAAAACTGGTCTGACTTTTCCACTGTTGCAAGAACAATGGCCCTCCTCTGGACCTGCTCCAACAGGTCCAGATAGAAAAACTGTAAACCACCTTTTGAATAATTTTTTTCCAGTTCTTTTTCCTCTTACAATTCTGTGCTAGGTAAAGAGAAAGAAAAATATTCTCTGCAGTATTTATTTCTTAGACGCTGAAAACAGGATGATTGTGAAACGTTTCAGGAGTAGACTTAAATTTGGAAACAGGATTTGAAGATTGTCTGTGATTGAGCTAACAATATCTAAAAAGACTACTAGATCTTAAAATATGTTTTTCACAATTTTCAGACCACCTTTTAAACAGAAATATATATATAAAAGCTCTAGTGCTGTATTGGGAACTCCAACAGACACACTGTAAGAGATGTGGTTTTGGGTAATCATATTGTCTAGTCTCCACTGTTCACCAGGGCAGCCATACCATACTCTAGGTAGTAACATAATACCTGTGGGGAAAAAAAAATAAAGTATCATTAGTCCTTTTCTAAAACAAATGGAGCTTCTAGTAGCTGCATGTTTCCCTACAATAATACATATAAATCTAAAGTGTGTTTTCTTGATGTTAGTGAGTTTGTAGCTGTTGTAGTTTCAGCTGGAATAGAGTTAACTTTTTTATTAGCTGCTGGTGTAGTGCTATGTTTTGGATTTGGGATGAAAAATGGTGTTGATAGCACACCGGTGGTTTTGGTTGTCGCTAAGCTCTCAAGGCTTTTTCTGCTTCTCACACCACCCACCAGCGAGGACTGGGAGGACACAAGAAGTTGGGAGGGAATGCAGCTGGGACAGCTGACCAAAGGGCTATTCCATGCCATGTGGTGTCATGGTCAGTATATAAAACTGGGGAAGAAGGAGGAAAGGGGGGATGTTTAGAACTATGGGGTCTGTCTTCCCAAGTAACCAATATATTTATTGGAGCCCTGTTTTCCTGGAGGTGGCTGAACACTTGTCGATGGGAAGCAGTGAATTAATTCCTTGTTTTGCTTTGTTTGCGTGAGTGACTTTTACTCTATCTATTAAACTGTCTTTATCTCAGCCCACAAATATTTTTTTTCTCACTTTACTCTTCTGATTGTCTCCCTCATCTGAAGTGGGGAGGGGAAGGAAGGGGAGAGAGGGAGCGAGCTGTGTGGTTCTAGCTGCCGACTGGGGTTAAACCACAACAGGAACTTACATTTATTTAAATATCGTGTGTTGTCTCTCCTGTGTAGGAACACCTGATGCATTTTCCCAACTGCTTACCTGCCCGTATTGTGATCGAGGGTACAAGCGTTTTACCTCTCTGAAGGAACACATCAAGTATCGCCATGAAAAAAATGAAGATAACTTTAGTTGCTCCTTGTGCAGTTACACATTCGCGTACAGAACGCAGCTTGACCGCCACATGACATCACACAAATCAGGAAGAGATCAAGTAAGTGGTGTTTGAGTTAAGGATCTATTGTTCTCTGTAAAAAGCTGTGATTTGTTATGTGAGCAGAAACGTACAGGGTGAGCAAGCTGGTCATATCAGATTATCTACGTGCTGAAGTCCCAGTCCTGAAGCATGCCCTTAAACTTGCTGCTGAAGTTAGACTTTTTCCATAGCTGTCAAAGGTTGAGATCTGAATTCCTGTGCTTTCATTTATCTAGGCAGTATGGTTGGGTTTACATTTTAGTTTTCAGAAGTGCTTTATTGCATTTATAGGTAATTAGATATTTTTTTTCTGTTCATTGCCTAACATTACATAAAAATTGCGACACTTAAATTTGTCTTTCATAAATTCTGTTTGGCTAATTCAAAATTTCCTGTACCCATTTTCGCCCTTAAGAAATAAATCATTGTGTTGATTTGTTTGGTTGAACTGAGAGATAGGAGTTCTTAAATGCAATCCATGCTATAAGACAAGATACTAATAATTTGTGCATAAAATACTATGTTTTGGTACTAAATGAAGCAATAAAAAGAGCTAAATATATGCTGAACTTGTTTTCAGTGGTCCGTGGGATGTCCTGAGGTCATGGTTCCTTTAAATGTCTTCCATGAGTTAGCCGTCTCATCACTATGGACGGTTCTGAGATTCTGTTTCCCTCTCCCTCTTTCTTTTCTTCTTCCCCGCAGTTTCCAATCATCCATCCCCAGTTACATGCTTCCATAGCTTACCAGAGGCACTCTGAGGCTCAGGAAAAGCAGTCAGGAATTATCAAAGGAAATAGATTTTTCACCACCAGGTTAGAGAGAGGGGGACTTGGCGATGTTCCCTTCTGAGGACAGATTAGAAAGATTGATACACTTCAGAGGGGAAACAGGAGAGAAACTGAATTTCACTGAATTTTTTAGAGTTGGAAGGGACCATAGAGATCATCTAGTCCAACCCCCCTGCTGAAGCAGGATTGCCTAGAGCATGTTAGAGCATGTTACTCAGGACTGCATCCAGGTGGGTCTTGAAGATCTACGGAGAAGGAGACTCCACGACCTCCTGGGCAGCCTGTTCCAGGGCTCTGGCACCCTCACCATGAAGAAGTTTTTCCTCATATTTGAGTGGAATCTCCTGTGTTCCAACTTCTGCCCGTTGCTCCTCGTCCTCTCACTGGCCACCACTGAAAAGAGTCTGGTTCCCTCCTTCTTCAACCCACCCTTTAGATACTTTTAAGTATTGATAAGGTCTCCCCTCAGACTTCTGTTGTCCAGGGTGAAGAGTCCCAGCCCTCTCAGCCTTTCTTCAGAAACATCACATGAAGATGCAGACAATGCCTAGTGAAAGGAATGCAAAGGGAAAGGTACTTCACTGTTTCTTCCAGCTCCAGACAAACAGAACTTTCAGTAAGCTGAAAGACTGTAACACAGAGTAAAGGAGATGCTTGTTCACACATTGCCTATTAACTTCCATTCTGTAAAGTATCACTAAGTCCAAGAATTTAACCGGCTTAAAAATGTATTTTTTTTTTTTTTTACCTGAGTGTTTACATTCATGGGTAAATTAAATAAGAAAAATTATTACAAGAAATATCAGCCATCCTGCTGGAGAGATTCTACTGTCTCACAGGGTTTGGAATAACCTTGCCAGCGTATTCTGGCATTGGCAGTTCTTGTTTATTCAAATATATTTCCCATGAACAATTCATTTCTGTCTTGCTTTATTATTGGTTTGACTTCCACTTTAAAGTTACTGTCGTCTTATATACAGCTTATATTTCTAGCTCCAAAATCTATGAATGCTTTCTGTATAATGCTTTTTTGTGTGCTGCCATGTTTATTTTCATTTTTTCCAGCTAGAAACCTAAAAGCAGAAGAATAAAGTAGTTGGAAGGGCTAGAAGCCTTTCCCATATTTGCATGAACTTTGAATGAAAAGAGGAAAAATACCAAGCGAGTAAACAATCTCAGAAGAATTGCTACAAAGGGAAATTCAAATTGCATTCCTGCAGATATATTTTAATGGGCTTATACTTTTGAAGGCACAACTGCATTTGATAAATGTTTTTGCTATGAAGTATCTGAAACTCAATATTATACCAGTTTAGAGAAAAATCACCTGTGTGATTTTTCTTTAGAGCTATAGCCAGAATCAAAACTGCAATAGGTTAGAAATTTGGGAGATTTGAAATGTGTATTTGTTTGTGTTACTGTCACAAAGTTGTCATGTCTTCAAAATTAGCTTCATGTGCATGTAAATGATTACATCATTTGTGTAATGGAAAATTAAGTTTTTTCCATAGCTAAGTGTAGACCTTCTGGCTGTGGAATTTAAACAGCTGCATCTTCAAAACTTTATGTCTTATTCTTAAAGGACTTCACCTGGAAGTAGGTTATTTGGTTGGTTAACTTTGTTAGCTAGTTAATGGCCAGCATGTGATGATTTTATAATTGTTCTGTACAAGGAAAGAGTGAGAAAGATAATTCCTAGTGTAGTGAAGGCAGTGGAAGAGGGACGTGCCCACTGTTCTTGCCCCTGAGGAAGGGGGAAATACACCAAACCGTGGCTACTTCTGCTCCGGTGGAGAGCAGAGAGCTGAGAGCCATCCCGGCACCTGCTCCTTCATCCCTCTCCTCCCCGTCCCCGGTGTCCCTCACGGCTCCCTTGGCTGCTTCTACACCACTAACGGTTGGTAGGAGGCAATGCTCCATATGTGTTGTCTGCTTTCGCATGGTGAAACACCAAAAAAGATGTTGGTATCAATAAGTGCTTCTTTTATTTGTTTTCTTTTTATTCTCAACAATTTGCACAGCACCCATAGGTAGCCTGTTAAAATTTCATATTGCCTTTGGCACCACTGAGAACTGGCAGTTCTTGAAGATCAAGGTCAAACCAGTTGTGAAAAATCACTGATGTACCTGTAATTCCTGTTCTCCAAATAACTTTTGAGGATTTCCATTAATTAGTTTCAGTTCTCTGTTATGAAAAGAGTGGACTTTAGTCCTAAGCACAGTAAATATTTGATGCTGGGATGTATTAGTGGTTAGTTACAGACCTTACTCTTTCTTGATTTAATCCTAAAAGTAATGCAGAAGAGCATTCTTTGAATCTGTGGTTAATTCTTTAATAAGTGGGAAACAGCTGTTATATCCAGTGCATTGAAAATATATCAGACATCAGAGACAAAAAAAAAAAAAGTGGATTTAGCAGTACTAAAAGGGGGAAAACCATTTTAATCTGAGAAGTTGAAGGTGAAAAGGTGTCAAAGGTGATACTTTAGAGAAGAGTTATGATTTCTCAGTTAGTTTTAAAGATGATCCTGGTGAGTGACTCTGAGGATGTCCCAAATTATGCACACACACAAAAAAAGTATAGGACAGACAGCAAGAGAACTGAATAAAGAATTACAAATATAAGAAGGTAAGGCAAAATAGACGGAAACACTGCCTAGCAGAAAGTTCAAGGCAGCTATGACCAGGAAAACAGGAAAAGTCATTAAAAAATTTGTAAGAGAAGTGTGGGCTTCCATGCCTTGGAAACAGAACATTGCATTTTAAAGGCCAGAGTAGAAACGTTTCTGACAGATTGAATACATGCAGTAATATTTAGTATGAATATTTATGTAGTCCAGCATCTGCAGTAGCTGTATATATGCTGAGAGCCTTTAACTCGTATAATCTCAAGTCAAACAGTAGTAACTGATTCTCTGCAGGCTTAAGTAAATCCTGCCACGGTCCTCTAGACTCAGTGAAGTTGGATCATTAAAAGTGAAATGCAGTGAGTCAGGCACAATCATCTAGAACATCATCTTCAAGGGACTTAGTTAAGCAAAGCTGAAAAGCTGTGTGGACTGGCAGAAAACAGCTGACAAACGTGGGAATAAGGGTTCAAGTGCTAACCGGGGTAAGTCAGAGCAGAGACCTCACTGAGGAGGAGGTGGGAAGGAGCCCACCCCGAGGAGGGTGGGAGCAGTGTCTGCTGAGAGGTGACAACTGCAGCCTAACAAACGCTTATCCCAAGGGAACTGTCAAATTAGAGTGCTTGGAAGCAATTTAGATTATCTTGTTTCAATTTGTCTTCTGTTCGCATCTGTATCGAATAAAGGAGGACGGGGTGTAGAGCAGGGAGGGCTGAGAATTTGGACAGCGCGTATCCCGCAGCAGAGCGCTCGGATCCAGCGAACGGCACGGCAGGGGCTTCTTCAGATCTAAAGGCATCCATCGGAACAGGAGCATCCTCTTGCCTTTTCCTCCATCCCCGCTTCTCCAGCGCAGCTCTCGCTCCCGGCGGCCGCGTCTGCGCTCGGGGAGCAGCCCCGGCAGCTGGGTGAGCCTGTGCTCCCAGCGCTGCCCACCACGCCGGAGCCAGAGGCAGGTGGAGGAGCTCCCCACCGCCCTTTGGCAGCCGGTGCACATCAGCCCATTCGTGGGACCTGCCTCCCCACGCTGCGGGAACGGCCCCATTAATGGGCGTATGAAAATCCTCGCCCCGGTTACCCAACACCTGCAGCTGCGACCAAGTGGCGGGAGAGTATCTTTTTGCAAAGTGAGCTCTACCTGAAAAGGAGCAGCTGCTTTTATAATGAACAATTAGTTTGAACAGAAGAATTTCCTCCTCCTCCGTTTCATGGTGGTAGTTAAGCTGCTCCCACCTTAAAATGTGTGTAATTTTTGTCTTTAAAAATACACATTCATAGGTTTACACAATTTGTAATAAAATTATATATCTTGTATATACATATCAGATATATACTACATATATTTGTCTTTCTTAGCTTTTTTTTTTTTTAAACTAGTATAACAATAAAGATAAATTAAAAATAACTTGGAGCGTAACCATAAATGCTCTGACAAGGCACAATATAACTAAAATAACCACAGAGAAATCATGAAGTGTACTTGGGAAATGCCTCCATGTTGTTACTTATTTTAATTTAGCTTTTTGCATTTTTTTTGAGAATTAATTGTGACTGAGAGTGCCTTTGTTGTCACTGAGCCATCTTCTCTTGAGCAACCCTGTGGCATCATTACATAGAGGAATCCAAGGCCAATAGTAAGAGCTGGAAGCATGTAAATGGAAAAATCAAGTCAACTGATTAAACTTTAAACAGCCTTTTATACGCTCTAATGTTTCTCTGTCCTGCCTGACATGTCCTGTGGGTGGTGGGCTCGGGGATTTTCTTGGGTTTTTCACTTTCACAAGTAGAATTAGCATGCGTCCTGGAACTTCTTACTCACATAACATGTCAGTGCAAGCTTCACCTGAAGTTAGGAGAAGGGAAAAATGTATTTTGGGCTTGTTTGTTTTTTTTCTTTTGTACCAGATTTATTCAGAAGACACACATGGCTCAGTTTTAACCTGACTTCTAATTTGTTTCTTTTTCAGGCATAACGCATACCACCTTCAGTCTCTTAAAATTATGATTGATTCTTTTCAGTTTTGTATTGCATTTTCTCTGCTACGGTGTGAAAATACAAGGTGCTTTTCCAACATGCTGTCCTATGCAATAATTATGAATTCTTTCTTGCAGAGACATGTGACGCAGTCCAGTGGTAATCGAAAATTCAAGTGCACTGAATGTGGAAAAGCTTTTAAATATAAGCATCACCTGAAGGAGCACCTACGAATCCACAGTGGTAAATAAACCAAGCACTGAATTATGAACTAATGTTTCCATTTCTACTCCTTATAACTTTAATGTGATATCAATCTTGTAAGCCTAAGTTTAAAATAGTAGTGTTTCCTTTTTCTGTAAGCGCTGACTGCAGCCTTCAGCTGTGTGGGGGAAATACGTAGGATAACTCAAGAGGATTTACAGTTACAGCTTAAGCTCTGACAGTGAAGGAAAACTTCACCTGTAGCAGAATAAATGGGGCATCCTTCTGGTCCTTTTGCACTTGTCTGTTTTTCCTCAGTGTTTGCAGGCCACTCAGCATGTTAGGAGCCTTGCTAGAAAATTTTAATTGATAATGACCGGGACATGGTAACTCTGCTTCCTACTGTCTGTGTCTGTGATTTTATTAAAATAACATATTAAAATAACCTCAGGACACAGGTCTGGAATTGTGATATACTGTCACAAAAGTTTAAATTTATAAGAAAAGTTCCAATTTTTAAGAAGTTTAATATATAACATTGTATATAATAGATAATAATGACTAACGTGTGGTCACTCAAAGGAGATTGTCAATTTCTCTCTTTAACTCAAATTTACCCATTGACAGAAAGTCTGAAAACAAGAGTTTAGGCTATCTTTTCCTTTCTCATCAGTTGCTCAGCCATGATAACAGCAATTAAGAGCACCTCACTTAGAAGTCCTCCTTCAGCAAACATAATGTTACTTGCAGAGGGGAGCAGCAGATACCTGTGAGTGAGAAAGCCTCAGTCAATCCACTTTTCAGTCGGAAGCCAGTCAGCTATTTTGGCTCTGTCCTTTTCCCCTGTAGCACAAATTCCCTGAAAAGCCAACTCTGGCTGTGGGTGTAACGATTGCACAGTTGTGTGCATTGCATCTTCCTGGCAATTTAACCTGAGGTTCATTTCTGAAGGCAAACCATACACCTGTCTTCTGCCACTGTCTCGTTTCCCTTTACTTAAACTTTGCTGGTTTTTATTTAGCTGATGAGTACTGTAGGAAGATATGGATATATTGTATTTGAGTTTGCTGAAATAAAATGTGCATAGCTCCTTATGTAATTGTGACCTGCATTTGTGGCATCTGTATTTTTTCTTTGGTAGTTGTATTCTATTTTTTATCCATTCTGAAGTAGTTTATGCAATTTCTGAAGTTAGTAGTGGTACTACTTGAATGGAGTTTAATGAAATCTGCAAGTATCATATAGACTCATTTGTGTGATATGTAGACAGTTACTGGGAAATACTGGAATGTATCATGATCATGTGGGCTCCATCCTATATCTACTACTGGATCACAAACTTATTAAAGGTCTCCAGGATCCAAGCAATAGACGACATAATTACCCTTACTGTTCAATTCACTGTGTAAGACTTTTTTTCCCTAGGACAATTTTACAGATCATTTTGATGTATTCTTTTCTAGTTAGTGTTACGCTGTAACCCAGTAAACTGTTGCATATGCCTTTTTTCTTCTTTTTTTTTTTATTCTTAGGAGAGAAGCCATATGAATGCCCAAACTGCAAGAAACGTTTTTCCCATTCTGGTTCATACAGTTCACACATAAGCAGTAAGAAGTGTATTGGTTTGATGCCCGTGAATGGTCGAGCTCGGTCAGGGCTCAAGACGTCTCAGTGCTCCTCCCCTTCCCTTTCTGCATCACCAGGTAGCCCAGCAAGACCACAGATACGACAAAAGATAGAAAATAAACCCTTGCAAGAGCAACTTCCTGTTAACCAAATTAAAACTGAACCTGTGGATTATGAATTCAAGCCCATAGTGGTTGCTTCAGGAATTAATTGTTCGACCCCTTTGCAGAATGGGGTTTTTAGTGGTGGTAGCCCATTGCAGGCAACCAGTTCTCCTCAGGGTGTGGTGCAAGCTGTTGTTCTACCAACAGTAGGTCTGGTGTCTCCCATAAGCATCAACTTAAGTGACATTCAAAATGTACTTAAAGTGGCAGTGGATGGTAATGTAATAAGGCAAGTATTGGAGAACAATCATGCTAATCTTGCATCCAAAGAACAAGAAACAATCAGCAATGCATCTATACAACAAGCTGGCCATTCCCTCATTTCAGCTATCAGTCTTCCTTTGGTTGACCAAGATGGGACAACCAAAATTATCATCAACTACAGCTTGGAGCAACCAAGTCAACTTCAGGTTGTTCCACAAAATCTAAAACAAGAAAACCCTGTTCCTACAAATAGTTGCAAAAATGAAAAATTACCGGAAGATCTTACGGTGAAGTCTGAGAAAGATAAGAACTTTGAAGGAGAGACCAATGATAGCACTTGTCTTCTTTGTGATGACTGTCCAGGAGATCTTAATGCACTTCAAGAATTAAAGCACTATGAAACGAAAAATCCTGCTCAGCTTCCTCAGCCCAGTGGAACAGAAGCTGAGAAGCCCAACTCCCCTGTCCCATCAGAAACTGGGGAGAACAACTTATCTCCTGGTCAGCCACCTTTAAAGAACCTTTTATCACTCTTAAAAGCGTATTATGCATTAAATGCACAACCGAGTGCAGAAGAGCTTTCAAAAATAGCTGATTCAGTAAACCTACCACTAGATGTGGTAAAAAAGTGGTTTGAAAAAATGCAAGCTGGACAAATTTCTGTGCAATCTTCTGGGCCATCTTCTCCTGAACAAGTTAAATTAAGTAGTCCCACAGATAACGATGATCAAGCAGCAACTACAAATGTGAGCGAATCCCAGAACAGCACAAATAATTTGCAAAATCCTGTCAATACAACAAAATCCCAGACTTTACCAGGGGGATCAACTCAGAATGGTTCACGCAGTAGCACGCCATCCCCATCGCCACTAAACCTTTCTTCATCAAGAAATTCACAGGGTTATACGTACACGGCAGAGGGTGTACAAGAAGAGCCACAAATTGAACCTCTTGACCTTTCGCTACCAAAGCAACATGGAGAACTGTTGGAGAGATCTACCATAACTAGTGTTTACCAGAACAGTGTTTATTCTGTCCAAGAAGAACCTTTGAACTTAACTTGTGCAAAAAAAGAACCACAAAAGGACAACAGTATTTCAGACTCTGATCCTATTGTAAATGTAATCCCACCAAGTGCCAATCCCATAAATATTGCTATACCTACAGTCACTGCCCAGTTACCTACAATTGTTGCCATTGCTGACCAGAACAGTGTTCCATGCTTGAGAGCTCTTGCTGCCAATAAGCAAACCATTTTGATTCCACAGGTGGCTTATACATACTCTACTACAGTTAGTCCTGCAGTTCAAGAAACACCACCAAAACAGACCCAAGCCAATGGAAATCAGGTACTTCTGTCCCGGCGTTCCCGTATGTTGTGTACGACATGTTTGTTCTTTATCCATACTGAACTGACAGAAAGCTAAAGTCAAGATAAATTAAGTAAAATGTAAATATAAGCTATAAGGTTATTCAGCTTGATTGTTAATGGGTAATAGATGTTACTGTAAACTCCTCTGCAAAGCTAGGTAGCTTGGGCAGCTTGAGTCCAGACTGCCAGAAACTATATAGTTCTGTGCTTGGATAAGTCAATTCTTTATTATGTTTGGTCATTCAGAAATGTCTTTTAGGACATTTGTGCTCAATATGCTAAAGAAAGTTTAATTCTCCTGATCAAATAGCAAAGCAGGGTCATGGCTTGTGTTTCTTGCTGGCTCCGTGGCTCCTCTTTCCCCACATCCAGAAAATAGGCCATTTGGAACTTCTGGCTACTCCCGTCATGCTGCTCTGCTTTCTTGCCTTGTGGAGTAGCTGAATTCATCCTACACCATAAAAGGCGCTTTAAACAAAATTCAGAGTTATTCTTAATTGAAAGTTGGGCAGGTATTTATCTTCATCTGCCACTCCTATATCCTGCTCTGTTCCTCCCTGGGTACATCCAGATGTGAGCTAATCAAAGTCAGTCCTGCTGAGAAACACCTGTGCATGTTGAGGTGGGGACAAAGCGGAACAGACAAGCAGCTCCTGTAAAGACTTGGCGTTTCTAATTAAATCCTAGAAGTTGGCTCTTCAGCATTTTATGCAGGCTTCTGTATAGCCAGAGACTTAGGAGCCCTGAAGAGTTACAAGTTTGCTTATATGTTAAAGTTCATCAGACAAATGACGTTTGAGGTAGCTAATACATACATTTTTATATTCAGATTTGATGATATATGATAAAAATAATTTTACGTGTAGGGAGACTGCTGATATCAGTAGAAAACTCTGTGCTGATTACGATGAGCTTCAGGGCTTGAAATGCTTAGAAATAGACTGCAGTTAAGATTTTTAAAAACTTTTTATTAATAAAATAGTTGAAATCTCCCAAATTTTGAGTATTTACAGTAGTTTCATGAGGAAGAGGGTGGTCAAATATGCAAATTGAAATGATAACTTAAATAAATTTTTTTGAAAACTTCATCTGAAAATACAGTCTTAACTTCCCTAAAATCCATGAGGTAGCATAATGTGGGTGACAAACATTAGTTGAAAAAATGCAGTTAGATACCAAATTTTCTCTTCCAATTTACTGAGGTACATTATAGGTCTGTAATCTTCTTTTCCTTTGTAACATTGCATTTATCTTACGGGCCCTAAAACATGATACGTCAGGGTAGCTTAGACCTGGCCAACAGTCAAATTTGGGTATGATTAAAGTCAGTCCCAGTGAGAAGTCTGCATCTGTATGGTGGCAGGGACTGCAAAGCAGTTTAGACTCTGTAAGTCTAAACAATTTTGTTTGGCAGTTTATGGAACTGAACGAAAATAACAGTGCAGCTTCAGCTTTTATAAATTGTGCTGCATCAGTGCATTTTTTCTTGAACTCAACCTTTTTCATAACTTTTCTTAAGGATGAAAGGCAAGACACTAGCTCAGAAGGAGTATCGAATGTAGAAGATCAAAATGATTCTGATTCAACGCCCCCAAAGAAAAAGATGAGAAAGACAGAAAATGGGATGTATGCGTGTGATTTATGTGACAAAATATTTCAGAAGAGCAGCTCATTATTGAGACATAAGTATGAACACACAGGTATGTACTAGGAAAAGCAGTTTCTGATTGTTATTTCCTTAGTAGCGTGTAACGGTGTAATTCTCAACTGGAATCCAGTTCTCAGGAAGTGTAGGGAGGTGCAATAGTCCTTCTTATCATCTATGCTCAGCTCTCTTTAGAAACATACGTTGTATATATTTGTTTGACAGAACTGCAATTCTATGTTTCTTTACATTTGTAAGACCTACACCCTGAACAGAAAAAGAGGAGTTTCTTCCATCTGGCTCATGGACAATCATCTGCAAGCTGCAGCCTGTAATCAGGGATTTATTACTTCTAATTTACCTTGCCTGGTTATGAATTAAGCAAAACTTAAAATTAAAATTATAAATTAAGAAAAAAGGATCATGTATGCAAATGATACTTTCTTTACATGAAAGGTAGTGTATCTATCTAACATGACCGATTTTCAAATTAAGCCACATTTGTAATTGCCTGAAGTTAACAACCATTCATTAGACATGGAATCTAACCCCCCAAAACACCCTTTTGTCTTCAGTTTTTATTTTTAATTTCTCATAGTTGTTCCTTTTGGCTCCATTTCTGGTATCTTTAGTCTTTTTTTTTTTAATAAGCGTTGGTCTCATTTCTTC
Source organism: Gallinago jamesoni (assembly GCA_025769975.1). Classification (NCBI taxonomy): domain Eukaryota; kingdom Metazoa; phylum Chordata; class Aves; order Charadriiformes; family Scolopacidae; genus Gallinago; species Gallinago jamesoni. Next base: position 14,885,504 of record JAOQGH010000012.1, on the reverse strand, counting down.
TCTAATGCCTTTTAATAAATGAAATTTTTTATTATTTTTTTATTTATTCTGCATCTTAATGTTTTAATTTCCTCTTACTTATAGAATTGAACAGATTAAAAATTCCTTTTTGTCTTCACCACTTGATAAAGTTTCTCCAGTTGTATTTGTTAAGACTATCCATTTTCATACCTTTTGTGTCCTTAGATTCTTTTAACTCCTCTTTTTGATAATACAATTTTTCTCTCCATTCTACTTCTAAATTAACTGCAGTGTTCAGAATCAAAGCATCATAGAATCATTTAGGTTGGAAAAGACCCTTAAGATCAAATCCAGCCATCAAGCTAACACTGCCAACCCCACCACTAAACCATGTCCCTCAGCACCACGTCGACACATCTTTTAAATACCTCCAGGGATGGTGACTCAACCTCTTCCCTGGGCAGCCTGTCCCAAGGCTTGACAACCCTTATGGTGAAGAAATTTTTCCTACTATCCATAGGACCATCCTAAACCTCCCCTGGTGCAACTTGAGGCTTTCCTCTTGTCCTGTTACTTGGGAGAAGAGACCAAGCCCCATCTCACTCCTTGTTTGGCAGAAGTTGTCACAGAGGTGTTGGTCATTGGTATAGTGTGACCAGAAAACTGCTGTCTTATTGTCTGTATCTTTTATGTCAGGGCTAAGTTGTGCAAAGTTGTTTTGCGTAACCACTTTGAGTGTTGAAATCAAAACAACATTACGAGGCTCATGCTGTGTTTGTAAGAGAGTCTAAAAACAAGGCAACAAAATAGAAAGCCAGAAAACAGAACAGAAAGCATTAAGTGAAACAAAGCAGATTTTTCTAGTTAATATAGTGTAGTCAGCAAGTTTTGTACATAAGGCACTTACTTGGGCAAACCTAGATGTTTTTTTCCCTATAACATGGAAAAAGGACTCGGTACACAAAAAACTTAAAAGTTTAGTTGATTTAAAATTTCCATCAATATAGAAGAGTTAAAATGGTTAACCAACAGCATTTTATGTTGAAAGCAACAGTACACATTTTTAAAACTTCAGTTACGAGGTCTCCAATTGTTTGTGCTTTATATTCTAGGTAAAAGACCTCACGAGTGTGGAATCTGTAAAAAAGCATTTAAACACAAACACCATTTGATCGAACACATGCGACTGCATTCTGGGGAAAAACCCTACCAATGTGACAAATGTGGAAAGCGTTTTTCACACTCGGGGTCTTACTCTCAACACATGAATCACCGCTACTCCTATTGCAAAAGAGAGGCAGAAGAGCGTGACAGCACGGAACAGGAGGAGACGGGCCAGGAGGTCCTCAATAACGAGCATCCTGGTGCCAGGGCATCTCCATCACAGATCGACTCAGATGAGAGGGAGAGTCTAACCAGGGAAGAAGAGGAAGACAGTGAAAAAGAGGAAGAGGAGGAGGAAGAAAAAGAGGTAGAAGGACTTCAGGAAGAAAAAGAATGTAGAAAATTACAAGAAGTAGAGGATGAAGAAGAAGAAGAAGATGATGAAGAAGCAGAAGGTGGCAAATCTGAAGGTAACAAGAATGATGAAGCTGTAAATCAAGCAAGCAATGCAGAACCAGAAGCTACACAGAATAATGGGCAGGTGTCGGAAGAAAAAAACGAATAAAGCTTAAATGATAGTTTTTTCTATAAGGAAAAAAAAAATTGGTAATGAAGTTCGTTCTATATTATACATGCTTTTCATGGAAACGCAGTAGCCTGCATACTGTGATTTCTGTTCACTACTGTGTAAAAAAATATATATATAAAAAAAAAAAGAAAAAGAAAAAAAAAAAGAAATCCAGGTGTGCCTGAACCTCAAACTTAGTAATTTTTCACACAGTTTTCAAAGTTAGGAACAAGTTTATAACATGAAGCAGATTAGAAAAATACAGTGACTCTGGAAGCAAAGATTTAACGGGTTGTAGGAAACCTGATTTATTAGACAAGCATCTGGCATTGTTTGTTTTATCAGTATTAATTTTTGTTCTTAAGTTGATTAATTTTTAAGCTGTACAATTGGGAGAGATTTATATGATTTTTTTTTTTTAATGGTAAAACATTTCCTAAATCCACATCAGTATTTTCTTATGTTTTAAAATGTGAGAACTTCTGCACTACAAAATTCCCTTTTGCAGAAACCTGTAATGCAGTTGCAAACAGTGCTTGGCTACCTTTGTAAATTCAACCTAGAAGGTAGCGATTTATGACATTAGATGTTGTAGTAGAGCATATTATCATTTAAAGTGTATTGTTAGCCTTAAGAAAGCAGATGATAGAAGAACTGAAGTTTCTTACTCATGTGATTAAAAATGTAGTTGAAAAGATTGTCGTTGAGTTCTGATTGCAGGGACTAACGGTGTTAATACTGGTAAGGACAGCAAAGTCGTCAAAATCAGTGTTTGTAATTGTGTTTTGAGTATGTAGTAACAATATGAAGGATATGATATGAAGCTTTGTAACTCCTTTGGCCTTATGCAAGACCTGTGTGCTGTAAGTGCCATTTATCAGTATTATAAAGGCTCGGAGCAGCCTTTATCCAATGTGTGGCCTACAATAACTAGCATTTGTTGATTTGTATCAAACTTCTAAACTAATCATGGGGAAAAAAACACTTAGCCATCAGAGAAGTAAGAACACTGGTATATTTCATTATTTAATTATTTGGTGGTATTTTGGGTTAATACCTGACTTGCAGAATTTCTCTACAATAATTACAAGGGAAATTTTCTAATCTGCTTTATTGCTTTATTGGTTTACTTTAATTTCAGACACATACATGACATGTTATCTGGCTCATAAGTATTTTCAAATGTTAGTTATTATGGACCCCATTTATTAACAATGTTAGCTGATTTTTACCTATCAGTATTATTTTATTTCTTTTAGTTTATAGATCTGTGCAACATTTTGTACTGTATGTCTTCAAACCTGGCAGTATTAATACCCTTCTTACTGACATATGTACCTTTTTAGTTTTAGAAAACTTTTATATTTATGTGTCTTATTTTTATATTTCTTTATTTATTACACAGTGTAGTGTATAATACTGTAGTTTGTATTAATACAATAATATATTTTAGTATGAAAATTTGGAAAGTTGATAAGATTTAAAGTAGAGATGCAATCGGTTCTCTTGCATTGAGATTTGATTTAACAGTGTTATGTTAACATTTATACTTGCCTTGGACTGTAGAACAGAAGAATTAAAATGGGAATGTATTAATTTTACAATTGCAATCAATTCATTTTACCTTTACCCAGTTTTTAATATAAAGCTCTTAAATTTTGAAATTCACTGTGTGACTAATAGCATGATGCTCTGCAGTTTTATTAAGAGATTAGTCTAACCATAAAACTCTCATTTCCTTAGTAAGCCAAATTAGAATAATCTTATAAACAGTGTTGGGAACAATGTTTAACATTTTTGTGCCAATTTGTTCCTGTATTCATGTATGTATGTTACAAATCTGAAACTTCATTTTTAAGTTCCTTGTTACATCATGGTCATTTTCTAGTTTTTTACCAGACTCCCCATCTCACAATAAAATGCGTCAACAAGTCTGACTTACTGTCATTATTCCGGTAATTTAGAAAATTGTTTTAAATTATTGCTATAGATGTGACTCGGGCACGGTTCCCGCTCCAGTGTCGATCCCCAGTTTCGATCGTGCGTAGGGCGCACATGAGGGAAAGACGGGGTTGGCCGTGCAGGCAAAGGGATCGCTACGGGAGTTTATTGATTCTACAAATGTTAGTAGAACAACTGCATTTTCCAAACAAACCATGTGGTTTTGTGATTTATTTTTCTCTTGTATCTAATATACAGCCTAATGCTCTCTTTCAATAAGAATGTTTTTAAAGGAAGTAAGTCTGTGGCTGTTTTGATTTAGCAATAGCCTAGTGCAAAGGTTGATACATACATACTGCTGTTGAACTTTCCAAAGATACGGCACCAGCATTATGGATACATGTAATTTCAGTAACGAAGGCTTGAGAGTTGTATTACATATGCATGTTTACAATGTTTTACAGTTTAAGCAAGGTTTAGAGACTGTTCTTTAGGCAAAGTTCTATTATTTAATGATTCCTAAAAGGGGATTTCAGATGTTAATTTGGGTTTGGTTTTTTTTTACGTGAACATCATGTAAGTTGTTTTATAATCACATATCTTGAATAATTCTCAATCTCATTATCTCAACATACAAAAGATTTATGCCATATATTAAATGTTTTACTTTGTATTTTTCTGTACAGTGTATCAAATATTGCACTTTTAAGTGGAGTAAGCTCATGACTTGGTAGTATCATTGAGGTACATGGGAGAAAGCTGTTTTGAAAAAAATAACTGTTTATATTGCATCAATAATGTTTCCTTTTAATTATTATCGTAACAGAATTGATCAGGTAGTTCAGGATTTCTCACTGGTAAAACTGACTGCTCTGTTCTAGGTAATGAAACACACATTTTTTGAAACTATTTTAAGATTTTTTCACATTTTTTTTCATATTCCAGGAACATCTCACTTGTCTATAGTAATAAACCCCGTGAGACATTTGTTGGAAAAGGGATGGAAATAATATTGTGCTGTCTTTAGTAATAGAATGAAGAATTTTAATAAATCCAAGGTTACTTGTGTAAGTGACAGCTCCATGTGAAAGGCCAGTAACCTTGATTTCTAGAACCTTAAAGGAGTCAAGAAAAAACTATGCTTTGATTGAGAGCAAAGTCCAAGCAATTTTGATTCAGGAAATGTCATCAGTTTTGGGGAGAAAATTTATACTCATTACTTAGACTATGAAACTATTGTTACTATTTTTATTTTCAAAATGGATTGGTGTATTGAATTTTTCATCTGTTAAGCTCAGAGATGCCTCTGTTGTTTGTGACCTTATAACATCATTTATTTTCCATTTGAAAAACACAAAACCTGATGCATCTTCACTTAGCAGAGTAAACTCAGCTGGAACAAAGAGTTGCTTAGGCTTTATTTCCAGCCCCATCAGTGAGATGCCTGCAGTGTAGAGACAGCCCAGGCAGCTGGGGAGGAGTCCACCGAGGCACCAAAAGCAGTCCAGCTGCAGCCATGGGGACCTTCTCTGTAAGTTCATGGCAAAGCAGTTTCACAGACAATGATGTTTCACACGTGAGATAAAAGTGAAAGCCAAAGTGTAAAGTCTTTGTGTTTTGTCCTTTAAAGATAAATAAAAGTTCAAAAAAGAGCAGTACAAATGGAGCGTAGTTTTCATAAAACTTCACTGTCCTTTGACCTCTTCTTTGGTCAGGAGATGAAGAGTGTTGCCCTGTGTGCCCAGGCCTGCAGCCTGTGCCTGCTTCTTCATGTTTATCTTAGCTAAGCTAAGTAGTATTTGTGTGGCATCCCATCTGGTGGCATTCTCAAATTCTCCATAGCTGTGTTGCTGTCTACTTGACAGTTGTCTGGAGTAGTCTATCTATACATGGAATTATAGATATATATCTATATGTGTGTGTAACACAGCAGTGCTCAGCAATGCCCTGCCCTATGCATGAGCTTTAAAGTTCATGTTTTTTTAAAAAATTGTATTGAATTACAAATAGTTGAATAAGTTAATGGATACTGAAAGAAGAAATTGGGAAATTTTGTTAGTTTGGCCAATCTCTTGAGTGACACACCAGTGTGTTTCAACAGGTATTGTAAATTTCAGTAGAAAAAGAATGCACCGTGGCATATGAACCCAGAACGCAATATAGATGCCTTAAAAGGCGTTCTTTTTCAGATGGATTGAGTAAAAAAATGCTCAAGCTGGCTACAAGTGTTGTGTTTGCACTCTTGAGTAAAATTATTCTAATGCAATTATTGATGGTAAACCCACAGTCAGTGTCTGTGGAAGTAGCACTTTACTGATATTTGTTCTGGCCAAGTGTGCCTGGGATGGTGGTGGCCACATGCCTGAGTGGCAATTTGAAAGCAAAGCCATTTACAAGAGACAAAATATGACACTACTAAAAGCACAGGTTTTGCCACAGCAAAATGCTATATTGGGGCTTTTACCATCAAAGCAACCATCTGAAAAGCACATCACGCTCCAACACAGAAGTCTACGGTGGAGAAATGAAAATACTTCCTAGTGTACAGAAAACCATTAGAGGTGAGGGTAATGATTTGAGGATGAGAAAAGTCCATTTTGGTCATAGAAGCTCTAGTGAAGATAGAGGATGGCTTTTGAGTAGAGGAGGATAGAAAGGAAAGAGCTTCCGAGCACTTCTTGAAAGTGTGTTCTTTCTAATTTATTTACTACCAGTGTATAAATCCACACAGAATTCTTTGCTTGGATAGGTGTTTCATTGTACGTTTTGCCATTCACATTCTGGTACTTAAACACGAAAGTATTTTTGTTTTCCTTCCATGGCAGAATAGTTTGCTTAATTGTCACTAGAATAATCTCTAAATTTCATAATGGTAATTCAATATTAGAGTACCTTTCCAGTCTGTATTTTATTATTTATTGGTCATGTTTATTATTTATTGGTCATGTATTGGTTATGCAGTTGTTCTAATGATATTTGCAGTCTGATTTTCACAAACAAATAAATAGAAAAGGGTTATGATGATCAAGTTAACTCTTCAAAATTATCAAATATTTACAACTTTTGTTTTATCCCTCTGCTCTTTCATGACCTCTGGTCACTAATCTGTCACAGAGTGTTCTTAATTGTGTGTATTGTGCTTATCAAATACCTTGTATATATGTTGTCTCTAGGGAAGCAATATATTATATTTCATTGCTTCACACACAAAAAAAAATCTGCTCTTCTTTTAAACTGTAATTAGAAAATGAACTTAGAGTTGGGATTCAATATGAAATGTGCTGATGTCAGGAGCTCTTCCGTGGCAAAGTTTGTCCCAGTAGCTTGCCAAATGTGACAGTCACGTAGTATTAATCTACAACTAGTTAAAGTTCTCCAAGGCCTTACCTCCACACTAGCAGATCCCCTAAAAGAGTTTTAAAAATTATGAGGACAATGAGAAGTAATCTTTAAAATAAATATATTTAGAATGCCTTTTTCATCTTTCCTTCGGTTTTCTGGTGAGTCTCAAATTATCTGAGTCTGCTTTTAGATTTTAACGTTTCTGTATTGAGGACCATCCTTGGGTTTTGCTCATCTTTGTGTAAACTAGGGTTTGTATAATAATCACAAGATTTGCATTGTGTGTTAATTCAGGAATTAAGGGGATAAATGAATTAAACTAAAGAACCTGAAATGCACCTACACTAACTTTGTGTCATTCCTCATGAGTTTCTGTTCCTCTTCTGCCTGGGAAGTCTGCTGGCAGTTAGCACACCCCACGCCTGAAGACAGACCACAAGTCTGACAGCCCTTCGGGTGACTGGGTCCTGTCCCATCCCTGGCTGTTCAGGAGCTCTCTCTTTAGGCCAAATCCCACACAACTGTTGATGAATACTTGAATTTTGTGAAACTTTCTAAATTTTTCGTGACATGTAGGCTACTGCAGAGGTGTTGAGGGAGCATTCTACTCTTTCAGCGTGCAAGAATAAAATCTGTTGCACCGAACTTTTCAAGGCTGGATCAAGTTGTTCAAGAAATAAGTTAATTGGAAAATTGTGCAAAAATCTGAAAATGACAAGGGCTTCCAACAGTTTTGACAGGTCGTATCGCTATACACAAAAAGAGTACTTGGAATTCCCCCTCCTCCTCAATCAAATCAACGTGATAATGGGAAAACCTTTCTGTGGACAGCAGTCCTTGATTTCTTTTGCTCAGGCTGAACATAATGCTGCCACTGGTCTCCTCCAAACAGCTATCTGACTTTTACATGCTTGATTTTGAGTCCTTGTGAGCAGTGTCGGAGTGAGGGGGAGGAAGGTTTAACCTTTCTGAGGATTGGAGCTGGTTGTCCTGCCAGCAGCACCTTTCCACAAGCTGCTGCTGCTACCAGCCAGGGAGTGTTTGAAGTGGTCATGGTTACAGCCTGACCAGGTCAAATGATCTCAGCTGTGGCTGCAGAGATAGCAGGGCCTCCAATCAAGACAAGCTGACTAAGTTGACCTCGAGTCAGCTTTTTCCCCCCATTTAGACAGCTCCAAAGAATGCCTGCTGGCAGGAGCAAGCAACCCTGCTTTGGAGGAGCTGCTGGCCTGCATCGCCCGAGGCAGTGGAAGAGCTACCCTTCAGTCCGTAAATTACAAATTCTTGAGAGTAGTGACTCATGTTCCTCAAAACATGGCGTTGTCTTTAGAATCCTTTTTTAATCAGGCTTCTTCTTATTGGCATTCTGGTCTCCAAGACAATCTGTTGTGTCAAGTGCTCTTGAAAGGTCCTGAAGCTTAGTGAGAGGTACCCTGTAAACCAAGGAACAAGGAATTTCAGCATTTCCAGTTGTGATGAGAGTTGTCACAATTTCTGTATCTTTTCCAACCCTAATTATAAGGCCAGTTTTCCTGTCTTAGGGGAGAAAAATCAGATAAAAAGAAATAACTGAGGAATGATAATAGAGCATGCACAGGGTTATTGAGACAGAGTTGGGCACAGAACTGAGGCCATTAACATGGGCAAGCCTTTTACTTCAGCCTGCAGTCTGTTCTGAAGGAGTATGGCAGATGGAGAGTTTCTATGATTTTCAGTGGCACAGGGAGCCCAGCCTTTAGCAGCTCCACTGCTTGAGGGGCTTATCCTCTTGCTCTGCCGTCAGGAGGCTGGGCTTTCAGCTCAAACAGCAAAGACTCAGACTTTGTATAAAATAAGAGCATCTTATTCAGGGACAGCAGATGCCAACAAAAAAGGGCTGGTGGGACATTTGGCTAGGTGGCAAGTTGGCACTAGCAACTTAACGTCCAGAACTGTTTTCAGAAACCAGTAATGGTTGTGCCCCGTTGCTCCCTGCCCAGGCTGGTGCTGGGGTCGCTGCTCTAGAGGAGCGGTGAGCGTGCTCTCCATCTCAGGGCAGTTCAGGTTCTGACTCTTATGGAAGGGAAAGAATGAAAGCTTTGCTGATTCTCTATGGCTCCTGCTGGCCCAGTACATCATCTTGTTCCTTGTAGGTTCTTTCGTGAAGGCCACCCATCGGGGACATGTTGTCTGGGTCCTGAGGGCTTCCCAGGTGGGGCTCCAGCTGTAACGCCCAGAAGGGAAGAGAGTGGAGGGGAAAAAACACCTCAGTGCAGCAAATTGTTCTGTGTTTGAATAGTCCTTCTTTATAGAAATTGCTCAACTCGTGATAACCTACATAAGTAAAGCCATTGTAGAATCTGATTTTTCTCCTTTGCAGCTAAAATATTCTGGGGTGTTTTTTTTAATGTTAAGGAAAACAAAAGCTTAATCCCTGCTTTACTGTAGTTTATTATTTAATCTCATTCCTAACTCTCACCCCACCATCTCTGAGAAGGGCAGTACAGCATTGCATACTCTCTGATGGTGGAAATGTATTTGGTTCACTGAAATCTGAATCTCTTCAGATCACTGTATCTAAAACTAATTGAAAATAGCTGGAGAATCTCATGCCAAAAGATGCAAATATTTCATGAACAGAGCCACGTATAGGTCAAAGAACATTTATTTCCTGATTTTTTTAAACTGCATGTTGAACAGCACTGTTCAAGTCCATCTTCTGCTCCACAAATTAGCTTTGCCTGTAATTCTCCTAAATGAGCTGTCTCTTCTAGCTTCTGAAGTGCATTTTTCCTGCCTTTCTACTTAGGTGTTTAGACGTGTACTGGTTCCTGGTGTGCAGTTTGCTGAGTGCATGCTGTTACCCAGTGCTCCTTCTGGAAAGCAGAGCCTTTTCTGCCCCAAAAGGTGCATGCTACCCACCAGCGTCCTGCAGCACACACAGATGCTCTGCTGAATGACTCACGGTGGTAAGTGGTGGAAGAATGCTGCTGTTTAATCACTGGAGTCCTCTACATTTGGGATAATAACGTATTTCTCAGTTAAAAAAAAATAAATAAATGGCAGCAATAAATTAAGTATCCTTGCAAAATACCATTCCCTTGCTATAAATACCTTGTAACCACCCACCTTGGTTTTGGCCTTGGTCTCCTAAGCAGTGGGATTTGTGAGTGTGAGCTGCATGTTCCTTTTTCTCATTTTATAATACATTTTTGACTTGATGACTATTCCTGGCCAACTTTGACAGAAAAGGTGATGTGTCAAAGATGTGAAGGACTTGCATGACTTGTGAAACTTGGCTGCCTGGGGCAGAGGCCCAAACTAATGTTCTTGTTAGGCAAAGGCAGGTATTATTTAGTATTATTCAATCCTTGACTATGGTAAGCACAGTTCTGAACCATTCCCAGCATGTACCACTGCTTGTCCCACCAAGAAAGTTAGGGCAGGTGACAGAGGGTGTCATTAGTTCAGTTGCTCTCTTGCTAATGCTGTTACTCGAGAGGACAAAAGAGAAAAGAAAAAATACACAAAAGCAACTATGAAATTCTAATTAGCAGTTGACTGTTGCACTCTCTTCAAAAAGGAGAGTTGAATTATGGTACTAACTATGGTGTCTGGCCGTGATTCACATGGGACATTGCCAACAGGTCTGACGTTTGTTTCCATCACAGGTTAAGAGTCACATTTATTTGCTCCCTCTCTAGCCAAACCAATATGAAATTCTGCCATGCAAAGTAGAAGTAACCCAGTAACAGAGTCTTTGCCTTCCAGGAGGGCCAGAACAGAGCGTGCTGCCTTTGAACCTCCTTATGTAGATGGAAAAACTGAGCACAAGTTTCATATATCCCTCATGAGTGCTGCAACAAGGACATAATCATGGATTATCCTGTTATTCCCACACTAACGTGCTGCTCAGTCCAAATGGTTTTAGTGGGTTTAAGCCTGTTTCTCCATGTTCCCCAAGCAATGCAGGAAAAGGAAGAGCTGGTCTGCAGGCTCTGATGGATTAGTCAGCATGTTGATGCGGGCAGACTTCTGGGAATGCTGGAAGCAGATGTTTAAATTTCCTGAGAACTGTATTTCCAAACATTGAGCCTGCAATTCAACAACCATTGCGGTCAGTATTAGCAAGTGCTGCTGCTGCTGCTGGAGGGAATCCACCCCCTCCCAGGCTGGTACAGCCCCAGCAGGACCAATCCAGTTAACAGGTAACCAGGTGTTTTTTCCTGGGTTATTTTCAGCAGACACAAAAACTTTTGCAGAAGCAAGAGATACTAAGGCTGGGGTGTGGGCTTGCTCCTTTTACCCTGAGCGTGTGCTGAACTACAGGCTGGGCTGCCCAGAGCATCCCTGCCCTCCTGTGCCCGGCTGGTGCTGCTGGGGGTCACCATGTGGGATACAGCTGCTGAAAGAAAGAATTAGCTCCAATGGAGCAGGTTGGTCCTGGCAGTGCATCTAGCTGAAACATTTTTTAAAGCTGTTTTATTCTTGCTGGTAAGATTCATCAGTTTCTATTTTCCTTTGATTTTTGCCCTTGATATTCTCCCCTTAAATTTAAAGCTGGTTTGCCAAAGAGCAACAACCTAAGTTGATTCGGCCAAGACACATGCCCCAATATCAGTGGTGGGAAACAATTTAAGAAAGAGTCTCTCATTGCAGTCTGTAGCAGTAACAGCTCACAGTTAAACCCAAACTACTGGGTTTGCTGGGCTCTTGGTGCTGCACTAACACTTATTGCTCTGAAATGCAGTGTAACCAGTGTTGTGTAAACGAACTTCTTTGTTCCCTGGATATGTGGCTGCATAGGCTTCCAGCTACTGCTAAAAACTTCATTTATTTTATGATGCAAGCAAGTAATTTTGATTTTAAGCTAAGAACCATCTCCTGTGCTGTTTGACTTAAAATAGTGCTTCCCCACTCTCCCACTCCTATGTGGGCACTCTGCATGCTGCTGCTTTTGGTAAAAATAGTGAGTAGGGGCTGGATTACAGGTGTTCCACTCTTCTGGGTCTGCTTTGTCCGTCACAGGGTTTCTGTATGTTCTGGCAGGTACCAGAGTGAAGCCAAGAACAATGATGTACTGATGACCAAAAACTGAAGTAAATTACAAAGGCAAGTAAGACCTTGGTGAGAGTAGGCTGCTGGCAGCATGGTGCCTTCTCTGCAAAGGCTCAGGGCTGCTCTGGTCCAGGCTGCTGAGTTATTGTCGGAGCTAGAAAATGTCCTTTGCCCTATTGCGTCAACATCTCTTTTTCACTTTCAAGCTGTTACAAGAGCAGAGGCCACAATTAGCTCCATTAGTCATTTAGCATATTCAAAATTAGAACGGGCTGGGTTTTCCCTTGCTTACAAATGAGCCACTGGCAGCAGGATGTCATCACGCTGAGACAGCAGGCTAGACATACGAACGGACTTGGGAGCCTGACCCTGGGATAAAGCCCAGGGGTCTCTGTTGAGAACCTACAGAGTGCAAAAGGAAAATGAGGTGCACCAAAATGTGATGCGAATCAGCGATAACTGCCTTGGTTCAGGGATGCACTCTGGTCCTTCTGTCCACACATGCTCCGAAACAGGTTTCTCCCTGAGAGCCTGCATTTTCCCCCACCTGTGCTGGGCAGGGTTTGCTGCGCTCCTTCAAGCCCACTCCTGTCCACATCCAAAAGGTACAATTATTCATATCAGAAGGAGGAACCCAGTACCCTATTTAATCCACCCATCATCACCTCAGTGACTGAGAACTAATCCAGTGAACACAGACTATTTCAGAGCAGGGCTGGGGCACTGCCATTCCTTTCACTGAGGATGTTTTCCTCTTAAGATTGTATTTCAGGACCTGAGTGAAAGGAGAAGACGGGGAAAGAAGACAAGAGTCATACAAACAAGCACAGGCACCAGAGGGAACCTGTCTACAATCTCATGAGAAAAGCAGTCCCTTGGGAGAGAAGATGCCCCTGTTTTGATTACTGTGTCCCAAGGACCAGTCCATACACACTCAGCTGCCACGACACAGATGACAAGCACCTCCCTGAGCACCACACAGCATCCTTGGTGAGTGCTTTCTCTACAAGCTGCTGCATAAGAGAGAGGTCCTTCCTCCCCCAAGCTTTAGAAGAAAATATTGGCTGTGTCTGTGTTTCACAAGGGGCAGGAATCAACAGAGAGACGGGCTCTGGGCACAGCCAGCAGGTGAGGTTCCTTGGAGATTTTGGGATCTCCCAAAACCTACGCATTCTTCACCTTGTTGCCTTGGGCAGGAACTGGCACAGTTGCCCACTGGCACTGGGGTGGTCCTGGATGCCTGGGCAGTAGGGACCTCTAGGTGCCTGCCAGAGGGGCAAAAGTCTATTACAGGCATTTATATTAGATATAGCTTTTGCTATCTGCATCATATCAGCAAATACATAAAACACCTCTTTCTACCAGCCATGACGATGAAAAAGAAATACATCAATGTCCATTGCCTCGCTGGTTTTCCGCCAGTCTCCGTACAAAATCTGGATGGTCTTGAAGTGTTTTCAGACCTGACCCCACATAAGTATTTTTTATAGTTATCTGGCTAACAGCAAGGCTACCAAAAAAAATCACAAAGATCAGCCTCATTCCCCCTGCGCCTCAGCAAGCAGTGTGCTGCCCTGCTGAATAAAAAACCCAACGTACTTCTTGTAGAGGTCTGAGGGGAGGCTTCCTGCCTTACGTTGTCCCTTTCTGTCAAAGCCATGCAGCAGAGCTGCTCCAAGGGGACAGCCAGGTGCCCGCATCCTGCCCCAGTGCAGGAACAAGTGGGATGGGAGGCAAAAATCCCAGATCACAAACATCAGATTTAAGGATGAAAATAGAGTAGGAAAAAAATCCCTGTCTCTGCTCCAGTTTCCCTATCTTTAGAGGAAAGATAAGTATAAATCATTATCCACAGGCATGCTGTGGGAACTAATTTCAGTAATGTCTAGCTGGTGAAGCGTAGGAGCTCTAGGAGAGCAAAGCTGTAGCTGTGCAGATGGGGTTGGAGCCTCACCTGCCATACGGACGTCACCTCGTGTTCAGTCACCAGATGCCCTGTGCAAGATGGGTTTCCTGTACTTACTGCTCAATCCTGAAGTCTCATCTGAAGGGAGGACAGGCCTTGGCTTTCCTGCACTTTTGCTGCAACACGTTAAATCCCATATGTGTGATGCCACTGCCATGGTTGCCGCACAGCCAGGACATTGGGCTTGAAGAGGTGGCATGGAAGCAGACACACCTCCCAGGGCCTGCTCAGCATTTACAGACTGGCCATCCTCCTTGACCAGGGGCTGCTGGGGGCTTGGGAACAGGGTGTTGCTTTGGTTTTCCCCACAGCAGCTGCCCATGCTGGTCCCCCACAGACCAGCTCATGCTGGAAACTGGGGCTGTCCACACGTGGGATAGGAAGAGTACATTCTGCCTTTTACTCGCCAAAATACACAGTTTTGATTTATGTTTATTAATGCAATTAGCTCAATATTTATTTCCAAAAGTAAAAAGCTTGCTTCAATTTCAAATGTTATGAGACAAAATATTATGAAGAATTACTTCAATATGTACTTCACATGCTTATTCCTGTGGCTGGGCGAGAAGGGTTTGTGTGCAAGCAGGCTGTAGCCCTGAATGGTTTTTATTCTTCATAACCAACCTTTTCTGGGATGCACCAAGCTAAGGTGAAACTTTATAAGCAGATAAAACTGGAGGTGGTCATACTTCAGCATTATTTAAGTCTATTGTGTAATACCTCACAGTAAAACCACCAGTCATAGAACAGCAGAATTATCTACTTTTGTTTCACAGGGAAAAATCATCCCTGAGATCAATCTGATCTTTGTCGTTTTTTCCTTCTGGAGTTCCCCAGCAAGCCACAACTGGACAACTTGTTCTAGAGACAGGAAACCGCGTCTGGACGTGATGGAGGATGCTCGCACCCATCTCAGCAAAGGGGCGTCAGCTTTGTACAGCTGTTTCCTCAACTGACTCAGGAAGAAGGAGTCTCACTCCTTACAGCCTTTTACTTTTCAGTGCCGGTAGTTGTGATTCCAAGCCATAAAGGCTTTTGCCATTGGTAATAACAAGCTCTCTAATAGACAGGCCTCCGCACGTTGGCAGGCAGGTCACACAATTATTTCAGTGGCCTGTGGTAACGTTATCAGGGATGGTCAACATCCCTCACTTCCAGTGCTGGGTGTTGTTCCACTGATCCAGTGGTGTTTCCCTTCCCCTCTTTTCAAGAGGGATACAAAATACAGCAATAATGAGGATGTTTTTGTGTGATAACTTCAGAGGCACAAATGAGAAGAAACTGTCCGGAGTCTTGCACAAGAAATGGAGACAAAGAGTAGCTGAAAATCTGGAAGTTGCCCACATTGCCTTAGAGATCGCTGCCAGCAGCCTACATCTGTGCACCATATGAGCAAGTGAGAAAGTGTCTTTGAGAAGGGTGTAATGTTGGTCCTGTGTCAATAATGGACTTAGTCCAAGGTACTGAAGCATCTGCTCTATATTTCAGTATATTTTATTTCTTACACTTGTAAGGATATTCAATAGGTGAGCATCTACACCGCATTTGAAAGAGAAGCTAAGATGTGGTCACCACCAGCCAAAATACTCACTATGCTAGGAGGTACTCTGGACTCTCCTTCAGGTAACATGTCAGCACTAGAATCAAATGATCATCACATGTAGGTCTATAAAGCTCTTAAATTAGCTGTGCAGAGAGCGGTTCTGCAACAGTTATTGCTGGATGGTTAAGTGCCAGTGCAGGTGAATTAAATTATTATTGGCTCCAAGTGTGACTCCCATATGCTGTTAATTCATTACCTGCGGCTGAATTGCCAGCAGAGTGGTGCAAAGCTCTTTCTCATCTCAGGGAGTATCACCAAAAGAGAAGCGGTTTGTTAGTGGAGCCCTAGCAGAGGAGCTCATAGGCCATCCCAGATGTGGGATAAATGCACTTGAGAAGTGGGTCTCGGAAAGCAACAGTTTAATCCTCATCCTTTATACTCACCCCAAATGAGAATGGAAAATACAGACTTTTGCTGTATGTGATATGGAAGGGAATGAATCTCAGCCACAGTTTTCCTTCCTTTTCTCTTCCACGCTCTCTCACTGACCCGATGAGGGGATTTTTCTTCTCTTATACACAATTTCCTATGCTCTGGGAGGAATGAGATGCTCTTTTGTGTCGGGGTGTTCCCCCCAGCAGCACCATCGGAAGGCAATTACGGCACTGGCGATGCTCTCCCCTTCCCTGAAGAGTTAACAAATTCCGTCCTCCTATTGTTGTGGAGCTGAGCTTTCCCTGGGACCTGCAGTGGGGCAGGATCCTCTGTGCTCCGCAAAGGGTTTGCTTCCTGGTAACAGAGCAATCCATTAGCTCTTGTAGTTGTTGTTCTTGAACTGAAAGCCCTGTGCTCTAAAGCCCAGCAGGAAGAGATAATTAGCACTAAATTGTGTATTCTGGGCAAAATCCATCCACTTCATGCCAAGACTACAGGCCTCAAATACAGTGGAAGTACGTGTGGGGTAGATGCTTTTTGCATAAATGTGGACAGAAGTGTGCATGATTGCACTCTTGGTCAGCGTGGCCCAGAAACAGGATCTGGGGTCGATGGGGGTACGTGCCACCTCCACAACCTGGGTAAGCAGAGGGTTTGGGATTAGCAGCTCCACTGAGGGAAGGGAAGGCAATGCCTGTAGGAATTTGTGGCTGCAGTAACGTGCTTGGGAAATAGCCCCTATCCTAGCCAGTCCCCCTGTCCTACTGCCTGCCCTCTCCTTGTTAGAGAGGAGTTTCCCCTCATTAGATATTGTAATGATCTGGATGTGTAGCAGAAAATTGTCAGGTAAAAGAAATTGTACAGGTTGTTTGCTGCCTCCTGATACCTGGCTACAATCTCTTACTCCAGAACTGGTTTTTATTCCACTCCTGCTAAGGAACATAAAGAAGTCAGGTTTCTGCCTGACAGTTAAGTGTTGTTAGGTTTCCATCGTCTTCCCCTTTCCACACAGAAGACCTGTTCCATTGGCCTTTTGTATCAGGCTGCATTTTCTAAACCTTTTGTCTTTCATATGAGCTCCTTTTGGACCTTATCCAACTTCCATTTTCCTTAAAGCAGGGTGCTAAGAAAAGGACACCAAACTCCAGCTGAGACCACACTGGCGCCAAGTAGAGCACGATAATTTCTTCTGTGTCTTACATAAAACACTCTTGCAGGTGTGTCCCAGGATGACATTTGCCTTTCCTTGAGTAGTGGGCAAACAAAACCAAGAACTCCAAAGTTTCTGGATCTCTAAAGGCTGTGGGTCCCTTTCTGCATGCTGCTGCCTGGCAGGTGCCACAGGTTGGGCTTGTTTGTTGGGGACTTTTGCATTTAACATTTCCCTCTTAAGTGTTTTTTACTGTCTTCTATTTGATTTCTTGTCATTCCTTTGTGCTTTGCAGGATAAATTTGAATTCAAACCTTGTCTTCCTATGGGAAATGGTCTTGATGAGTCATGGAGAAGATGATCATTCATCTTAGTTTGGATACTGAAAGAGTAGCCAATCTGCATTGGCTGTATGGACTTGTGCCTAAGAGGCAGGGAGAATTAATTTACCCAAAAGATCATAACAGTTCAGCTAAATTACTATTTGTTTCCCCTCTTTATTATATATTGTAATGATCTGGATGTGTAGCAGACGATTCTCAGGTAAAAGAAATTGTACAGGTTGTTTGCTGCCTCCTGAGCTGCTCCTCCTGATGTCTGGCTACAACCACTTACTCCAGAACTGGTTTTTATTCCATTCCTGCTAAGGACCAGATGTGATGTGTCCTTGAAGATCGGTTTGATGCTGGGATTGCCATTCAGTTTACTGGGACAGTATGGTGGGTGGTGAGCAGCAGCCAAGGTGCAGTGGGATCTAGCCTAGTGTCTGGGACTGAGCACTCTGCTTCTCATTATTTGCATAGAAAACGAGCCAGAAAAGATCACCCTTGGGCACCCAATCTCTTACAGGGTACTACATCCTCCTTGTGGGAAGTGTCATGCATTAACACCAAATGTTTGTTTCATGCCATAGACTTGAGGCTGAGTGCACCTTGCCAGGCCTGCCCTGTTGGTACTCCATCTTGCCATTAGGTAAGCTGCAAAGAACTTTCTGGCACCCAGCTGTCAAATGTGTCACGGTTAGATCAGAGTTGTGCCGTGAGATGTTTTCTTAGCTGATGCACCGTGTTACATGCCAGCTGTCGCTTTTATAGTAGAGTTTAGCCACTGCCTTTGCCTACTCTGTGCCTGACTTGTGCAGTCACAGGGACACCCCCAACTAGACCAGGTTGCCCAGGGCCTCCTCGAGCCTCACCTTGAATGTCTCCAGGGAAGGGGCTTCAACCACCTCCCTGGGTAACCTCTGCCAGTGCTCCACCACCCTCATTGGAAAGAACTTCTTCCTAATCTCCAATCGAAATCTGCTTTTCTTCAGTTTAAACCCATCGCCCCTCGTCCTGTCACTGCAGGCCTTTGTAAACAGGCTCTCCCCAGCCTTCCTGTAGTCCCTCTCAGGTACTGGAAGGCCGCTATTAGGTCTCCCCGGAGCCTCTCTTCTCCAGGCTGAACAACCCCAGCTCCCTCAGCCTGTCCTCGGAGCAGAGGTGCTCCAACCCTCTGATCATCCTCATGGCCCTCCTCTGGACCCGCTCCATCAGGTCCATGTTCTTCTTATATTGAGGGCTCCAGACCTGCACACAGTACTGCAGGTGAGGTCTCACCAGAGCAGAGTAAAGTGGCAGAATCACTTCTCTGGACCTGCTGGCAACCTCTTGGTATAGCCCAGGATGCGATTGGCCTTCTGTGCTGCAAGTGCCCACTGCCTGCTCATGGCCAGCTTCTTGTCCATCAGCACCCCCAAGTCCCTTTCCTCAGGGCTGCTTTCTAATACCTCATCCCCCAGTCTGTATTGATAGCACAGACTGTTCTGGCCAAGGTGCAGAACCTTGCACTTGCTCTTGTTGAACATCATGAGGTTTACTTGAGCCCACCTCTCCAGCCTGTCCAGGTCCCTCTGGATGGCATCCCGTCCCTCAGTGTATTGACACCACCACACAGCTTGGTGTCATCTGCAAACTTGCTGATGGTGCACTCCATCCCTCTGTCTATATCATTGTTAAAAATGTTGAACAGTACTGGTTCCAGCACAGACCATTTGTCACTGCTCTCCATCTGGACTTAAAGCCATTGAGTATTACCCTCTGGATGTGACCATCCAGCCAATTCCTTATCCACTGAACAGTCCACCCATCAAATCCTTATCGCTCCAATTTGGTGAGCAGGATGTCATGGGGGACTGTGTCAAAGGCCTTACAGAAGTCCAGATAGATAGACATTACTTAAACATCCCAATATGACAATGAAATGTTGATTTTTAAAAAAAAAAAAAAATAGCTCACAGTCCATTTTTCAAATAGTTTTGCACCTTTCTTGATATTAAACCTAGACCATTTTCCTGCTCGTTTCCATGCAAGAGTGTTTTCAGTACTGCATTGAGGAAAAGGAATTCAAGTAAGAGGATGTAGAAACATGGATCTCCAGTGATTGGTTGCTGTTTCAACCCCAGCAAGGCTGTTGGTATAACATTCCCACAAAGTTAGACATTGAATTTACTATGGAACTTGGCTTTTTTTTTTTTTTCTATTAAAAGCAATTAAAAAATGAAGTTATAGGAGAGGTTTCTTGGGAAAAGCAGTAAGAAAAAGCAAAGAAGCTTTATAGTAGATGTGTCAGGTGCTGTAAGCCTGGAGAGTGGTGTTAGTTCAAAGAACCTGAGTGGTACAAATTAGATGGTCTTTCAGCAATGTAAGAACCAGCATCGCTCTTTGGAGTTATTACTGTAGCAACGTTGCTATTGACTTCAAAGGTGCTGACTGGGCTTGCAAAGGGTTATCAGGGCTTTCTGTGGAGCATCAGCTAGGAGACTACTGTTACGTTCATAAGGCCCAGAAACTTCATATCCCTTTGAAAGTATAACCCCAAGTGCATCTCTCATTATTACTGAATATCTCTCTCTCCATTTGTTAGTTGCTTATGGTGCTGGAGGGCTCTGTGTGCCTGAAAAATAGAAATGTGCTGTGTTTTTAGGAGGGTTCTTTTGGTTTATTCCTGTATCTATACACAGCTTCCCTTCCCTCTATTTCCTAAGAAAATTCCTGTGGGATTAACAGCACCCACGTGTTAGATTTGCAGCAGCTGCCCTCAGATGGGCTGTGAGCATGTCCTGCAACATAGGAAATGATTCTGCAGCAGGAAGAGGATGGAAAAAAGTGACTTAACTGGATCCTTCAGAGCTTCCAGAAACACTGGGTCTTCTGAAAATAATCCACAAATGAAGCAGGATTTCTGCGGTATTGTAAATTGCTTCAGAGGTGCTATTGATATGATGAGTAAATAAGACCTTCCTCCAGTGTCGAGGTTTGTCATCATTTGTGTGACAAATCCTTATGAATTAATGTGGGAATAAGGAAAGTGGCAGGTCACTTTAACACCTCCTCTGTGTCCTGATTTCTCAGTGAGAAGAAAAGATAGTGGTGTTGCCTGGCTACCTAGGACATGTCACTGTATTAACTGAGTTCTCCCCATGAGGGACCCCACACAAGAAGGGGTAGTGGTGATGCTGCTGTTGGCAGCGGCAGCTTATTATATGCCCTCAAAACACAGAAAGATCTGCAGAAAGCCACCGTCACTTACACCTCCATTGTGCTAAGAGACAGAAAACCAGCAACTCAGAGGCAGCAGCCTTATCCTAGCCCTCAGCTGCCCCAGCCCTCAGCTGCCAGCTCCGAGGTCAGCACAGAAAACCATGATGATGTTTACAGCCTAACTGCAAAGAATAAATTTATGGCTATTGGTATTGCAAGCTTGGTCTTGGGTCTCCTTCTCACAACCCTCTGGAGCCAGAAGACAAAAGCCGTGCACTGAACCCCAAGTGAAATGTTTGCTGCTTCCATACACTTGAACCATGAGCTCCTGGGTCTGCCTGGCCCTGCATACCTTGGCCAGTCCCCCATGGAACTGAAACAGGGGAGTCTGGGACCACACAGTCCATTCTGCATGGTGAGAGCTTCCTGCAGGGCTGCAGCATTGTACCCATATCCATTTAAGAGCCTAGGTAGTTATGTACTAGAAGACAATAGTTTGGTTTGTGGTTTTTTCTAGAACATCATCTTCTTTTCCTTTGTATTGCTCTGGGACTGAGGCTATTTGTGCAGTCAAGATGTCCTTCTTTCCGTCCTGTGCCCGAGTTCCCAGGCACAGCTCTGGCTGAGGGGGGTGTCTGGCTGAGAACCCCCCTTGTCCATCCCTCTCACCCTCCTCGCTCCCATCAGCTCGTTGCAGCCCTGTTGGGGTTTGGAGCTCTTAGAAGGAGCGATGCTTTGTTTAACCCTCATTACCTTTTCTGCCTGGAAATTAAAAAAGAAGGAAAAAAGTTAATGTTTTGAGTAAACACATGAAACTGTTTTGAACCCCCAGAGCTAAGCCATGGTTCACAATTAATTATATTTCTCTACAAAGAAATGAGAGAGGTCAAAGGACATGGTGAAGTAATACATTACAGGGAAGCTGACAGGAGAACAGTAAGTTTGGGCTTAAGTGAAAAATTTTTTGCTTTGCTGGCTCTTGG
Source organism: Gallinago jamesoni (assembly GCA_025769975.1). Lineage (NCBI taxonomy): Eukaryota > Metazoa > Chordata > Aves > Charadriiformes > Scolopacidae > Gallinago > Gallinago jamesoni. The sequence continues at coordinate 14,863,950 of JAOQGH010000012.1, read as the reverse complement.
TATGGAGCCAATAACAACAGAGCAGGAGCTGGCTTGAAATGACCACGGAGAGCAGGTGTGCTGCAGACACTGTTGGAACTACTGAAAATAATAGTCCAAGTTCGTGCAATTCTGTTCAGTGTCTTTAAATTATAACAATAATATTAAGACAGTCTCAGGGTAAAGATTTGCCCTTCGTGGGATGCGTGAGCACTAAAATGCTCTTTTATTAACAATGGCTTTGCATCCCTGGGAAGAATCATATGGGAAGCCCTCCACACCACATGGAAACAAAGAAGTCTCTTTTGTTTAAATATAAGGGGTTTTTTTGTACAATATGTAGTTTGTTGACGAGTCAGGAGACCATCTGAATTAAGAGATTTTCCTCCCTCCGGAGAGCCATGCAGGCATCTGCTACCTATGAGCCTTTCTGACAGCAGCTATTTTTGTTCCCCATTTTACACCCTGTTTTGCTGTAGTGAGTCCAGAAGCAACAAGGTATTCCCAGCACCAGAAGTCATGACCACCATTTTCCAAGTGAACAGGTGCTGCTGTTACAAACCCCAATCCATGCTGCCTACTCCACAAATCCTGAAAAATAATTACATTGTGCTCAAAACCCTATCGCTCTCCACCCAGCCAGCGGAGACCTTTTTCTCAAGTAAAGTACCTGTGGCCAGATCCTGAGGGGAGAGGAGCACCTGAAGTCCTCTGAAACCAACAGGAGATACTTGTGAGGGCTTAGGACCTCTCAGGATTTGGCTGTGTGGGCTTAACAGTCCACCCACTGACATGCTTTTATGTCCCCCTAGTGTCTATTATTTTAGACCCTGTACTTGCTGAAGCATGTGTTTCTCGTCTGGAGTCAAGGCATATAAAATCACTGTGATTCCCAATACAGCTTCAGCTGAATCCTCAGCACCGTGCTGGTGAAAAATGAATTAAAAATGGTTTTTCCATGCTGCAGACAAGGCAGAGTGTGCCCAGCTCACCCCCAGCCTGCACTGCACGGGAAAATGGAGTAAGATGAGACAGACAGTATCCGAAACCACAGGAACAAGGGAAAGCTTTCCACTCAGATAAGGTTTTAGTGGGTTTTTTTCAACAGTCAAACCAAAAACACAGAATCCATGTACTGGTAACAATAAGATTTGTACCTTGTAGTTATGCTAGAGACTGTAAAACTACACAAGATGCAATCTTTCTCCTTAAGCATGTAGAGGTCATTACCAGGTAGAGGCAGGAAAAATTTCCCTTATTTCATGCAAACAAAGCTTAGCTGTTCCTCTGACACTTCCAACATCAAATGTGGCTGGAGAATAGCTCCTGGACTGGGTTGTTCTTCATGAATGGTGTGGCAAACCATTATTTCTGGGAAGAAAAGGGCTCACACATGCAGATTTGCCACATAGAACCCAGGTTATTTAGCAGCGAGTGACTGAAGAGAAAAGATCAACTGATAATTTGAGGTCAGAATGATTAGTGTTTTGGGAGTTTCAGTAAATTTTCTTGATATAATGCCAGTTCCTTTCCTAAAACATGAGTATGGTGTCAATTGCCTGACAGCATTGTATTAGTCAGCACAAGCTCTTTTGTAACTTTTTTGAAGTGCCTCTCAGGATGAAATTACAAACACAGAGAAGAAAACACCCAAAACAATTCAGTCTCATTTCACCTCTGTTTTCTTTTGACTGGAAAGAGAATCACCGTGGTAGAGGCTTATGAAGACACATAATTTTTGCTAAGAAATGAACTGGAATGATCTGCTGACACGGGGGTAAGGGAGAGGTCATGGCAGGAGAGATGTGGTTAGTGTCAGAAATAAAAAGGTAAGAGTGGATCTTACATGGGATAAATAATAAGTCCAGAGAGACATATTGAATGAACAATTACATCAAACCCGGCTGAGTCCAAGTGCGTGTCACCACCAAGGGCAGGGCAGGACGCAGGTGGGGTGCTTTGGTTTCCCAGGCAATAGATTAGTCCGTTACAACACCACTGAAATCTGCCAAGACCAGAGCATTTCTGAAACTTAGAAAGCACAAGTTTCTCAAGTTCTTCTAATTTAAATACGCCTTTGAGCAAAAGGGAGGAAAAAAAAATGGGAGGAGTCCATTGAGAGGCAGTGGCAGGGGAAGACGGAAAAGCACGCGTTGGAGAGAGCTAGAAAGGTTTCTAAAAAGATAGCAAAAATTCCTAAGAAAATTAAGTCAGTCCAGATCAAGAAGAGGACTGAACTGTTACCTCTCAGAGCGGACTGAAAAATCAAACCAGAGCACATTAACACTCAAGATCTGTGATGGAGTGGGGAAAAAGGAAAGCCTGGCACAGAGAAGGCCAGGTGGGGGCTGAGGGTAAGCTCCTTCTCCCTGTTTTCCTGGCAGTATCCTGCCACCTTGATGGGGGGCTGGTCTGAGTCAAAGAGCAACAGCAGGAGGCAGACGTGTGTGTATCAGGCGTGGGGTGATGCTGGGCAGGTGCAGAGGACACATGGCACAGCGTGACTGCGACTGAGAGGCGGCGGTGCAATTGGTGCTGTTACTGTCAAACCATACGGTGGTCCATGGAGGCTGTCGGTGGGGAAAGGGTTGCTGGGCCAAGGGACGGTGGGGAAGAATATAAGAAGCCATGGGCAAAGAGCACAGCTGAAGAGAGTGGGAGGGAGAAGCAGTCAGGAGAGAAAGCTATTTCTGCTAGGGCAAATGCCCATGGTGAAGGCAATAGAGGAGTCCTTCCAGGTCAAGCTAAGAAGCTTCTTCTCATCTGGTCATAGAGAAGGGATACCAAAATCTCCACTTTTGGGGTCATCTTGAGTCCAATACTGCCTCCAGGAAGCAGGAGGATTTGCTGAAGCAAACACAGATACAGGGAGTCAATGGTGGGGCTCATCTTCAATGCAGGAGGTCACAGGGAGGTATGAGAGGGAAGAATCAACAGAAGTTGTGCAGAGCTGATGAAATGCACCTCAGGCAAGGCACAGACAGCAAGAGATATGCATGGGAGACAGAAAGGACAAGACAGAAATTGTGAAGAATAGGGTGAAAAAAGGAACTAGGCCTGTGCCAGGAGCAGGCTGAGGTCAGTGGGGAGAGAGGACTGGGAAGAGAGACAGAGATCGGGTGGTCTCTGAGCACAGGCTTTAGGCTGAGAGTTTGGGCTAAAGAAGCTGCAAAGTTCAGGCAGATCTACCCTGACAGTCTGCCTCCACTGTGGGCTTGCTGGCTGGGTCAGGGAGAGGCCACCGGCAACCCACTTCATGGCACAGGGCTGTCACTTTTCGTTGCCCCATTAAAGCTTTTGAGAATGGAGCAGCAGCTGCCTCTAGCAGAACCACCTACTGAACATCAAAAGAGGGTAGCTTTAATCCCACTCCTTTTTGTCATCACCCCTGATGCAATGGCAGAACTGCCTTAAATAGGTGGTTTGGCAGTATTTGCAATGGCAGTTGACACTTAAATAGGTGCTTTGTGTTGAGCAACCTTTTTTTTCTTAGCACATTGTGCAGTGCAGGTTGGTGAGCAACAGTTTCGTTTCTGCTTTTGCCTCTTGTAGGTTTATGCACTTCAGGCACCAGCCTCTGGCAGGCTGCGCAGGAAGAGCATCTCTCTCAGATGTGTGTGGGCAACTCTCTTACGGGAATGAGATTATGCTCCTATCCCCATATTTTAAAAGTAAAATTCACTTTAAGTGATTACACTTATCATAAGTAATAGCCCAACAGGAGACATAGCCCTGAATTTTCAATTAAATCTCTCCCTCAATAAAGAATAGCCTACAATTTTCAGGGGCAGAGTAAAATTTTGCTGAAGTTGTACACTTCTGTGTAGTTCGAAGATTGCTGGATAAATCCCCCAGGAGCACCCCCTCTCCACCCCCATTCTATCACAGGCACTTGACTGAGCAGCAGGAGGAAGAGGTAGGGATGACAGTCTGTTGGAGAGTTGCTGAGAAACACACAGCAACAGCAAAAGCAGTGGGAGAGGAGCCAGAGGGGACGGAGCAGCTCCCTCGCACAGGGCCAAGCACTCCTCACCGCTGGAGAAGCAGGATGTCATTCAGCTTCTGCAATGGGACTGGTGAAAATGTTTCTTAGGGTATTTCCAGCCCACTCCCCTTGCTGGTTCCTCTTCCATAGCTGATGCTCTGCTTCATGCACATGCTTCTTCTATGTGATCCTGGGCACTGGCTGCTGGCTGTGGTGGGCTGTGGTGGCCCTGGACACCCACCTTCAAGGCGAGGAGCAGCAGAACCTGGACCTCAAAGAGGAGCCAGAAATAGGGAAGTTGGTTATCTGAATCACAGCGTCCCAGTTTAGCCTCCCCTGATCACATGCCGTCTGCTCCCTGACAGCCTTGCGCTAATGTTACAGACATCAGCAGAGCTCTGTTCAGAGGCTGTGCCTTCCAGTCAGAAGTGGAGTCATGAGCTGGAAAAAAAGCACATACAAGCTAAAATTGCAATGTCTTGAGCGAGGGAGAAGGAAAAAAAAAAAAAGCAAAACCCCCAACCTGATTGAGGATGGCTGTAAAGCTCTACATCATCTTACATAAAAGCTCTTTCTCAGCTGTCCCAGTTTAAAAGTGTGGGTGAGGGTTTAGTCACTCTTTAAAGCTGGCATTTCTGAGGCTGCCACTGTTTGTCACATTACTAAAATGCGGTACAACAATATTAGGAAGAAGGCACTGATAATTACTGCGGTAAGTAATTAATAATAATCACAGCGGAAAAGACAAAAGAATATTGAGAGAAACTGCATAGACCCAGACAACAACTATAATGGCTATATCCAACTGGAGGTTTGCATTGCAATAGATTTCACTGAAGGTCAATATGTTCTGCCAAACAAACAGTACCATTTCCAGAGAGCTTCTTTTTGCCTTCTAGGGTGACTGCCTTTTGGTGACTATCCTCTAGGCCCAGTGCTAGTGCTGGACAGGTCAAGGCACTGACCCTCAAGTGAAGCTGAACCTGGACACCAAGGGTCTGCCGCCTTCTAGCTCTCAAGGGCAGTGTCTGTGCAGCAGGACAGGCTGACCCTGCAGTGCTTCTCAGCACCCTGGTCCCTCAGGACTTACCCTTCATGTGCCCCGGCCGTGGAGCCCACAGACAGGGGCGGGCACCACGTGCTCATGGGACCATCAGTGACCAAGATAGTCGGACATGTCAAGTCAGTTCACACGGTGGGTGGGTCATGCCAGCAATGGGCAGACACCAGCGGCACAACTCACTTCAAATAGGGCTTTGTCTCTCCCTTGCTCCACTTAAGGTAGTGAAGGGCTTTCCGCAGTGCTTGGTCATGAGGATGGGATGAGGCAGCTCTTCGCTGTTGGCTTTTTTTCTGGTAAAGGAGCAGGAAGCGGAGCCTGCAGTGGGCTGCCCTCCTGGGGTTCAAAAACCCCAAAACCCAAAAGAGAAGTGAAACTGCCCTTTCTAGAACATGGAAATGCTGAGGGGGTGTTTCATGCAGAAATCCCCTGGGGCTTCAGCCTGCAGCAGCAGAGGTGTGGGAGAAGGGGCAGCACTGCAGACAGCAGAAGAGAACAGATGGCGGCAGCTGAGGTGGTGATGAGGAGCCACTTAGTGCCTGCTGGCAGCAAGGAAGGGAACAAGGTGTAGGGAGGGTGTCCCAAGACACAGAGAAGGGCAAAGCACCTGGACAGTGAGGGCAGACAGCAACCCACTCCCAGCCTCAGACACCCAGAGAGGGATGGAGCGGGAGGTGCAAGAGCTGCACAGTAACTGCCCCAAGAGAGGCCAGGGTCAGGACTCCCTCAGGAATCCCAGCAGCAATTCCCCCCACTTTCTGCTGTAATTCCCCTGGTCTGCTTGTAATCTCCCCACAAAAGGGATTCTAAGCAATGCTATTGGGTATGGGAAAGGTTTTCAACATAGGTCCTTTAATCAATGTTTCCAGAAAATTGTATGTTATAATATAGCATAACATTTAGAAGTGAAGAGGCACCTAAAACACAATGAAGGTTTTTGGTGCAGTGACCAAATTATAATGGCTTCAAGGGCGTGGGCCCAACATCCTAAGACAAAACAACATGCAATAAATTCTTTTAAAAAAAAAAAAAAAGTAAGAACGGCAAGGAAAGGGGCCTCTGGAAGGAATACTTTTTGCATTAAGAGATTATAAGTAATAACAACCAGCTGGAGAATGAAAGATCTCAAATTTATGTAGAGATTGTCAAGCTACCCAGACACAGCGTGCCAAGAAGATAAACCTCTCTCTTCCAGGTCAAGTTACTGCCAGGTAAATTATGTCTAAGCCATATTTGTAAGAAGCAATAGTGACCTCATATGGCTTACTAAATTATTCCAGCAGATTGTGATCCCAGATCTTGTTATTACCTTGATGGAATAATCTAAATTCAAATCAGGCCATCAGGTCTGAATGCCAGGCTACTCTCATTCTCCTAGAAATGAAACTTCATTACATGATGGAAAAGTTGGTGACATGGGGCAGGAGACTGAAAATACTGTTCAGACTTTGAAGTATCCTGACAGCCCATGGGCACAGTCTGATCCAAGGATCTAGTACTTATTTTTTACTCCTCTACTCTGCACTTGTGAGACCCCACCTGGAGTACTGTGTCCAGCTTTGGAGTCCTCAACACAGGAAGGACATGG
>JAOQGH010000012.1:14725413-14857238 GCA_025769975.1 Gallinago jamesoni | reverse complement strand
CAACCTGCTGTAGTGGGAGGTGTCCCTGCCCATGGCAGGGGGGTTGGAACTAAATGATCTTTAAGGTCCCTTCCAACTCAAACAATTCTATGGTTCTATGATTTTACATCTAATATTTTTGATACCGGTGATGTCCTTGTAGCTGACTTAAGGCAGAGAAGGAGTGATACCCAAGCTTTGAGGGCTCTCTACTAGCAAAATTTTTGGGCGGCACTTTTGGGCAGGAATGCCTATTTGAGAGAAAATTATCAGTTTCACAGCTATTTTGATGTAACAACCAGGCTATTTCATTTCCAAGACATCAGTCACTGTGTAGTTTAGCCACCAAATATAGGAACTCTTGGAAAAACTCCCTATTTGGCCATATTACAAAGCTCTTATAGGTTTTGGGCTGGGATCCTTTGAAATGGGGAGCTGCACTCTCCGACACGCTGACCCACTGCAAAGTCAGTAGCATTTTTTTAGGAAAAATACAACTCAAAACGCCATATATCAGTGCTAGAGCCCTGGGGGCTGAGGTTCAACGGGCATCCAAGGCTAAGATGTGAGCAATGCAGCTTTCTTTAACTGTGTTCCCAGATCGAGAGAGAAGTATTTTAACAGCAAGAGAGCAGACAGCTCTCCAGTGGAATCACAGCTCACAGTCAGGGTAAATTATTCTGACCAACTGTGGTAATGGTGATGACGTGGACAGTACTTAAACCTCCAGTCAGGAAGCCCATGAGCATCACTCAGTACTAGGGTGATTACAGCCATCTCCTGGTTAGCACTAAACCCTGCTCCAGTTTCACTTTGGTGCTGAAGCTTCAGATCCAGAGGCGGTGTTTGCACAGGGGACACTGCCAAATCAGCCCATGTCTCACGTCCGACACAAGCTCCGGGCAGTGTGCGGTGAAGAGGGTGATAAAACTTCAGACAGGGTTTGTAGATGCTTGTTCACAGCCCTTTGGCAGAGTCCACATGGACTGGACCCACAAAGCCACCCCAAACAGGGTGCCTGACCAAGCAACCGCCTGCTGAAAACCTGCACATACTGTAGAAAGCGTGCAGAGGGTTTAGTTTATAACAGATCTGTGCGTGACTGCCAGTGGAGGAAAAGGAGAGGGCCTGAGGTCACCTTTTATTCAGAAAGGAAGGTGCTGAAAAAATTTGGTGCCGTGTGTGCAGCTTTCCACCACCTCTGAAAAGCATTCCTGAAAGCTGACACCGCCAGCAATTTTTTGTTTTGTTCCAAGGTGCTCATACTTCAGATGGTGGCATCTTGACATCCGCATCCATTATGTGAAGGGATTGCGGAAATAACCCGGTGCTCGCTCTCTCTGTGATATTAATCCCCAGCCGCTGGCTGTAGCACAGAGCAGGCACCTCGAGCAGCCCACCAGCTCCCCAACCCCTGCTGACCTCGGCCACAAGGAAGACGGAAGAACATTTCCAAAATCAGGCTTTTCCCGCAAGTTGGCACACTAGGGCTTTCCTCCTTGCTGAGCAGCCACAGGTGCTTGGGGTGAAATATAAGGCCTTTAACATGAGCATTGTGATAATATAATATCACATCATGGCAAACAGGCGGGCTTCATTAAGCAATGGCTGAAAATTGTACAAATGAAAAAGGAGCCAGCAATTAAGATCCACAGCTCTTGTTCACAGGGCAAAACATCATTAGCTTTGAGGTGGGAGACTCTGTTACCTTTTACACCCTGTTGACTTTTAGTGCTGCTGTTTTTAATACGCACGCTGCAAGCTGGTTCCGTAAATGCAAACTGAGGTAATTGCTCCAAAGCTCAGTTCATCATTCCTTGGAACAGATGTCAGTGGGGAAGGAACCTGCTGAAGGAGAAGGGGAGGAGTGATGGAAAGGGCTGGGGAGAGGAGCAGAAAATCAGAGTAATTTTGCATTAGTGAAATGGGATACCCATCTGGACACAGAGAGAGGGCTGGCAGCACACAGTTACTGCACAGGGCTCTGCCACGACGTCTGGTACTTGCTTTTACCAGTTGGCACTTATACGATCAACAGCATTTAGGAGAAAACACATCAGATGGGGGACACATCAAAGGCTCAAAACCTAATACTTCCTTTGCTTAAGCATTCCCACAGCTTAAGCCTTGCCCTGCTGTAAAAAGCAAGGGTGATGCATTTTCTTTCTTTCTGTCTTTTCTTTGGGGACGGGAGGGGAAAAAAGGGGAGGAAAACCTGAAGTGGAAAAACAAAACCAAAAAAAAAAAAGCTGCTGTAGAGCTGCATGTGTGAATGCTGCCGAGGAGAGCAAAGACGCGCTGACAGAACAAGCCAGGAATGCTGAGGCCCGAGTTCTGAAACACATACGGTTTATGTTGTTCTTACCACAAACCAAAAATATGTTCCCATTTGAAATGGTTGAATCCACAGCTGTTTTAAAATCCCTTGGTACTTCTGAGACAAATGATCCAAGTCAGACTGTGCTAACAGGGTCAGCTTTAGAGCCAAGCGAGAGCTGTGACTGATGCAGAATCACTGCAGTTCCATCCCTTTCCACATCAATCATCGCTCAATGAAAATCCTGTGGGGCTGTCGGGCTCTCTTACAATATTGTTTACATTAGAAGATGATGTAAAGCTCCTCCAGCAAAACTGCGCTGCTGGATTATGATCCTTGCTAACAGTAAAAGAGCTTAAGTTGCAGCTGCAGGACAGCACAGAGAGATGCAGGCGCATACCCCCAAATTTACATCTACAAAAGCAGTCATTAATGTTTCATAAAATATACCCATTGATTCATCTCTGCAGGCAAATTCTCTCCCTTTAAACCGATGATTATAAAGCACCTTGGGGCGACTCTACATCCTAGACGCTCTATAAAGTAACCGCCTTGATATTGTCATAAAAGCTGAAATGGCTTTAATCTATTTCCTCACAATAGCAGTTTTAATTCACTCCAAGAGGGCTGGCTGTCAGGAAAATAATATTTTTCTCAGATTCACACCTGAGGTCAAAACCTTGCCCTCTATGCCAGAGCTAATAAATCACCATTCTTTTTTCGTGCTCCTTTTGAACGGTGAGGACAGTCTCTTGCAGAAAGACAAAAAAAGAGTCTTTACAGGAGCAGGCGAGGCATCATGGGGGAGGGATGTGGAAAAAGCCCCAGCAGCATCCCGTAATCACATACCGGGGAGGGCAGGCTTGCAGCTGTGCCAGGCCTTGAAAAGAAAGACTCGGCACCTGTTTAATCTTGACTGAAAGGTCTTGAGTTATGGCTGTTATGCTCTAATACACCCCATTAAATATTTGCATATTAAACATACAGAAAAGAAAACCTTTTTGAAGTGACAGCAAGTGAATAACGTTGCAGTATATCCTGCTCTCCATGGGTCCCTCTAATTGGTCTCTCTTGTTCCGGCACTTGGTTGCTGTGGAGCCAGGGTAGGTTTTAAGGTAGGAATTCCCCAGGCATTCCAACGGTGTGGAGCAGCCGCCGCTCACAGACAAAGTCCTGGCAGGAGAGCCATCACCCTTTCCCTCAACTCAGGAGAGGAGACTGGGCTGTGTCTCATGATGTGTGAACAGGAGCCATCACAGCAGTTCAAGATTCCTCTTTAGCCTGGCTTTCCCTCTACCAACATCCCTTTCCCAAGCCAAGGAGAAGCCTGAAATCCAGAAATGTTTCCTTCTACTTGCAGCTTCTGCCTGCATCCCCCGAGCCCCCCCGAGTGAAGGGTCCTTCTACCGACCACCTTCTACCCAGGTCTTGCTGTAATTAGACCCAGACAAAAATGTTTTCTGTGCTGCTCAACGAGATGCCAAGGTGCCCCCAGAGCCTGCTGCACAGCTCTTGCTTCTCTGCAGACCCTGCTCACCTGGGACCACTCCTCTCCACCTCCCACCTCATGAGCCAGAAAAGTGCCCTGTGCTGGTGACAACAGATGGAGTCGGGTCTTGTGCCCTTCTCAGCTCGGCGTTGGAGCGCTTGGACAGCCATGGGAGCATCTGTACCCAGGTGCCTGAGGCCGCTCCGTCCCCCCACCAGCGCTGCCAGGGATGAATGCTCTGCTTCACGGCACCACCGGGGCTGGGGACAGCAGGAAACGTGGTCACACACCAGCCATTTTGCCATGCACATTTGGCAGATTCAGCTTAAAGTCAGGCCTTGCATGTGGTTTTAGAGGTAGACGATGTCTGGTTTGATATTCCGTTGACATGGTCTGTTTTTAGATGTGGTTTCGAGCCCAGGCCTCACAAGTGCTCCTGCCTTTACAGAGTGCTTTTCATTTGGGAAGGAGCAGCAGCAAGGGCTCCTTAGCTCATGGCTGGGTCTGGACCAGCCTCAGAAGAGCATTTAAGCCCAGCCATCTCTGCATAGAGTGCAAGCACTTCTCTGGGGCTTTTTGGCTCTCCAACCATCATGTCAACTTCAAGCCTGGTCATGAGAAGGGGTTACAAGCTGCTGGTGTCCTGGTCGTGCCCAGCGTTCTTGCCAGAAGGTCCCAGGACCTTCTGGATGTGCAACGGCAGCAGTTCCCAGCCCCTTCACCCTTTCTCTTGCAGAGACAGCCGTGCAGCAACGAGGTCCCAGCCCTGCCTCCTCCGACCTCCATCCCACCGCAGCGTGACTACCACGGGCCTCGCTCAGCCGGTCCATGGCCTGGAGGGAAAGGCGGGTGCAGGAGAAGGCCTCTTTTGGTAGCTGGTATCTTTGAGATCAATGCCCACTGTGTGTTTCGCTGTGAGAAGGCTACGTCAGAGAAAGTGGCCTGGCGCTGGGAAAGGATGATGGTGGGTGCCTGGTGCTGCCCAGTCTCCAGGAGTGTTCCTTCCACTGCCGCACACTGGAAATGCTCCGCCGCCTGCACAAAGGAGCTTTATTCTTATGGCAGAGACTTTTATTGTGCTGAAGGAACTTGTTCGATACAACAGCCCCCTTTGTGCAGCCGCTTCACCCATGAGCCATATGCAGTCCCGAGGCAAGGCTTGAATACTGCAGAGGGCATAACATGATCCCTCTGCACAGAGATACATTCAGCTCAAACAGAGTTATTTTTGTCTTACTTTTTGATGACTGCTGAGGGGAGCACGGAGACGAAGACAATAGCAGGGAAAGCGTGTGTGAGCCCTGCAGACATTTTATGTCTTTTCACTTACAAACATGGAGAGCATTAAAAAAAAAAAAAAAAAAAATCACTGGGTTCCTGATGTGCTTAATTGCCCAGCAGCAGCAGAAAGTGAGTTGGCAGTGTCTGCGTCAACCTGCACCGGCTGGTTCTTCACCTCACCATATGTCTGCTCAGACACTCGCGACTCCCCCGAACAAGCCACATGGCAGCTTGGACACTGCATAAGGGCTGTGCATGCTGTTCTAGAGGAGTAATCAAAAATAATTCCAAATGTTCAGTGTTTCTGTCCTTGCTGGAGAAAAGAACTGGGATTTTATGGTACTTTTCTATTCCTTACTTCATTATAAGCATTACAGATGTTGGGAATGTAATCCCGCCCACTTAACAGTCACAACTTTAAACAAATGGTTTACTTGCAATGACCAACCAGGTCGGCATTTCCTATTGCTCTTTATTCACTGGATTATTTTTCAGCTTCAAAACATCTGCAGTCACATGTCAGCTTGTAAGAAATGCCCTCTCTGTCAGGCGTTACTGATAAATGACCCTGAGCTGGAATGGTCACAGGCTCTCGGGGTTCTGGAAGGTTCAGCTAGTGCTGCCGCTCAGCTCTGGGGTGAGTTTCTGGAGCAGTGCAGCCTTCAGACCTTTGCCTTCCAGCTGGCTCCTGCCTTCATAGCACCGGCAGAAGGCAACACTGCTGGGTGTTACAACAGTTGCCCCCTGCACCAAATTGACATGTTTCAGAACGACATTGGGCAGTACTCTCTGAGCTCCTATCTCACAAGTACAACACAAGTACCTCCTTACCAGGTTACGTCCATTTCTACAGTCAACACAGCGGTCTCAACTTCTTGGTTTTTGCTGCTGGGGGAAGGAGAATCCCTGCAAAATCTTTCGTCATTAGCATATCCTTATCATCAGCATATCACCATTAGATGTTTCAGTGTATGAAGGGTATTTTGGTCTGACACAGTCCTAACAGTGGCAACGGTTAATAGATGTCTTGGCATGAGTATTGCATACATCTATCTCTCTTGGCATTCAGCCTTCTAGCAGCAAAGAAGTTGACAAGTGCCTTTCTCTAAATCTGCTGTCCTATTATGGGCTCAATCAGGCAAAAATCTTGATTTCTGTCTTAAGACAATGAAACAAAAAAACTTTACCACCAAATAAGACCACGGGTACAGACTCAGACACTTATGTTACCTACTGAAAGCTCAACATTTTTTCTTCTCATCGTTTTATACCCCATGGCAGTCAGATGTGTGAGCTCCTCTTTTTAATTATCTTCAGCAAGCGAACACTCCCTAGAGGCAGCGGAAGAGCTCTACCAGCTCTAAAGGCACTGGGATGAGCCTGAAGCCAGCAGTAAAGCCGCTCAGCCCAGGGCATGCCCGAGGGAGATGAGGCATGCAGAGCGTGGCTGGACTCCCGGGCCATGCTCTTCTCCTCCGGCAGCTGCCTGCAGAAATGCAGATGGAAATGTTTTCCATGCAGGCACTTTGCAAACCCTTGCCCAGCGGCCAGGCAGCTCAGATCCTCAAAGAACTGGCTAGCAGCTGAGGAAAAGAGAGCACCGTGGCTGTTCACAGGGCTTTGGGTCCACCACTACTGCTGTGCCTGGTGTCTCAGCCTCCCTTCTCTCTCTAATCCCCTCGCAGCTATCTGCTGTACTGCAAGGGTAACCATGGCTGGGCTGCGGGTTTTTTTTTAATCTTTTCAGGCTGCCAAAACCCAAGCTGTCAAATACAAGTTAACAGACCGAAAACACAGATGTCCGTTCCTGACTGAGTTTTCCATACAGAGTGGACGTGCTCAGAACAGCTTTTAAGGTCAAATCACTGGTCCCTTTTACCATGCCTGCCTTCCCTGGCATTCAGTCATTTATTGCCAGTGGCGTTCACTGCACTCGTCTTCTGCCAGCATCACTTTTCACACACACTGGTTTCACACAACACTGGCACACGACATACGTGGTTACGATTTATTAGGGTCAAAAGTAAGGACTTCACGACACATATCCCTTGTGTAATATAGGGCGGTGGGGATTGAAGGTTTCTCAGATGAAGTGCTTGACGCTGGCCTGAGGCAGGGGAATTGGAAATCTGAAGAAAGTCTGTCTAAAGACCCTTTTTCCTCCCCTGGAAACAAAGGTGTTCTGCTTGCTCACAGACCTGAAGAGATTTGACCTGCACATGTGCAGGCAAAGATATGGCATACTTGTATTTTTTGTGTGTTGCTCACAAAGAATATAGCATTGGAGGCCTCTAAGGTTCTCCAAGAGTGTTCATTTGCCACACAAGCCTGGCTGCTGAGCACCTTCTTCATCACTATGGCGCAGACCTGCTCCAAAGGGCAATATACCTGCCCTCACTCAGTTTCTGTGTCAATGAAACCTCAGTTTCTCTGCTGACACTGACAATAAAACCACATACTCAATGAGCAGACCAGATCTGTCATTGTACCAGTGTGGGAGAAACCTGTTAATTTTATCCTGATGAATATACTAGTCTGCCTCCCATCTTCCCTGTTTCATTAACTCACACAGTTTCTCTTCTGGACCATAAAGACTTTGAGTGCAGGGGGTGTCAGATCTGAGACAAGCTTGCCCACCACAGCAAGTCCTGGGCAGGATGGCCTGAAGAAACCTTAATGATAGTAGTAGCATAACCTAGTTGTCAGAACCAAATGATTTCTGCAAAGGCCATCCAAAGCACTGATTTCAGGGCACTTCCCAGCTCCCCTGGATTCAGGCTGTTGAGCACTAAGTGAAAGGCAGGTTTTGTGTGTCAAACTGCCAGAATGAAATCTAACTGACTTCTGGGACACTCACCCCACCAGAATTACCCCTGAGAAGCCACAGCTCATTTTCACCAGTGTCAGGGAAACTCAGAAGCTGCATAAATATTAAAGTAAGTTCTCTCCTAATTAGACGATCAATAAAGCACAGAAAAAAATTAAGTGAATACAATCATTCCCTGCAATACTGTACAAAGTAATTTTACTCTCTGTAACTCCAGTCCCAGCTCCTTAAGTTGAGGTAGTAAGTCTGAGTTAAGTATCTGGGATGCATTTCCAGACAGGTGTATTATTATTATTTCTGGGGGTTTATTCGCTTTTGTCTGAAGCGTATAGAATGGGCCACTGCCCAGAGGCAGGGTACCAGGCTTGACAGACCAGTGGTCTGATCAAGTCTGGCATATCCTTTGTTCCTCTGTTCCAATTTAATGCCTGCTGGGAGTGAATTCCAGTCACGTGGGGATGTTTTTGCCAATGAATATTTACCAACATCCTGACTACCCCGGGAATACAGTTCAAAAAACAACTCCCAGGGAAGTGAACACATACTGGAATAAACACTTAAAAATAAGTCACAAGTATTTTTCTTTGACGGTGAACTAAACAACATATTGGTTCACTTCACGTGTACACTTAGGACTAAACCAACCCAAAGACACATACTCCAGTGTCATGGTTACAAAACCTAGATTTTTAGGCCTTTTACAAGTGTGTTGTGTCATCTTGTAAGAATACATTATTTTAATGACCCACTATGTCCTTACAATCCAGTAGTCAGATAGGCAAGTGGTAATCTGATTTCCTGCAGAGAAGCTGACTCAGTAAATACATAGATTTGTGTAGCTAACCCCAAAATCCTAATCCTTGAATAGTACCAGGAACTCCTTCATCACTCTGAATCCGTGTGTATGTCAGTACACGTCATTTTTATCAGCTGCTTTCCCAGTCATAGTTTGAAGACCACTTGGTGCTTATCTGCGAGAACTGGCTGATGATGTAGCATTGTTCTACCTCCCTTCTAGCTGCTAAACTGCATTAAAACAAGGAAGAAATCAATTATACTCTTCCCTGGTGTCACACAGAAGAGTAAGTAATTGCAGCAGCTTTGGGGATGACATGTCAGTAGTTGAAGGAGATGAGGTGGGGTCTGCAACCATATGTGGAGATCTCTGGGTGATCTCTGCTCCAACAAGTTAATGAGTTTCAACCCCCACACTGGATTTTTTCAGCTCTTGAAACAACATCACGGGCAGGTAAATGTGAACTGTTCTTGGCCTCAAACACAACCAGCGAAAGCTATGAGGACAGAGGGCATCTAAGGTCTTCAGCTTCCTCTTCCCTAAATGAGGTTCACAATAAAGAAAAACATCTGCACAGGAGCTCTGTAGCACAGCACTGTTAACACAGTGGCTGGAAGGATAGATCTGGTCTCCTGGAGTACCAGGGGCCGTGCATTATTCAGAGTAAGTGGTTTATTTTAGTTCTGCTTGGTTGTCTGAGCCAGTTCCACTTCTAAGTCCAGAAATACAGCCCTGGCCTATGTGGTGCTCAACAAAGCAAAGCTGGCAGCCTCAACTTTCAGCATATCCACCTGCCTTAAATTGCAAGATTTTACCATAGCCCACAAGAAGGATGGGAGACCTTCTGAATTTTAAGCCTTTTACATTGAATTTGGTCATCTTTTCTGGCATTTCTCTTTAAGAAGAAGGGTTAGAAAGTTGGTGGAGAGTTTTTGTGTGTATTTTTGTTTGTTTTATGTTGAAAACATTCTGTATACCCTTGTTGAAGAGTCTATCACTTCAAGAAAAAAGAAATTAAAGCATCACCATGAAAGCTCTGGCACTGGCGGTACAAATACTCTGTTCTGCTTTGTGATGTTGACCTGCTGTCCTGCACACAAATGCCCAGCCTCTAGAGGAAACAGAGCTTTACCTTCCCACTTTCATGTGCAAAATGATGACAGGGTCAGAATTTTCTCAGACAGAAGCTGTTTTGGGCAGAGGGGGATCTAGTGTTGCCAGTTTCACCTTGACTCATAGCACTTCGGAGCTCTTGGAAGAGCATGCCTGCTCCCATCCATGCTTTCGCTGGCATGTTCTTCTCCTTTCTCACGCAAAGAGACCTCACTACAGGTCTGGAAAGAGGAACAGCTCCATGGACTTTCTACTTCTTCCCCCTGCCTTATTTGGGTCTCACATGTACAACTAGTGAACATCTGCATCTCATCGGGGAGAGCAACTGAGCAGCACGAGGGAGTTGCTGTTGGGCAGCCTGACGTGGGAATGCACCTTTGCACCTCCTCTGTCTGATTTGGGGTGACGTAGATCTGATTGCAGTGGAAGGAATGAGACAGAACTCCAGTGTATATACAGGTCATCATATAACCACAGGAAAAGTAGGACAGACAATTTTACATTAACCTGTAATGTTAAGTACTTAATCAACAACTTAAATATTCTTCAAATTCCCAGCTTGATTGACAGCACCTGAATAGCTTTCTGCAAATTAAGTGGGCTTAAGTTTAAGCACATTAGGGCTTTCTAGTTAGTATTGACAGTCATAACCAGGGTTTCAGCTATGCATATTTATGTTACAACACAGATAGGGTGTTCAATCTAGATTTGGAGGATTAAGGAGTATTTAGAGTTCCAAAAATATATGTAATGGACTGAAGCATCAGAAATATGACATCTGCTCTAGTGCATGATTTGCAAGAGACTGTGGGTCTGTTCCTTTGAGAGTGTTATCATTGCCAGAAAAGTCTAAGTCCTAAAAAAAGTGTCAACTATAATTTGCAAATACCGAGCCACATTCCTCACTCGGGGCTTTCCAGGGCAGCCTGTCTACTCTGAATCTGTCTAGGACACTTTGCTCTTTTTAGTGCCAGAGAGTCTCACACTTTTAAATGTACATATCTTCACCATCCTTGCAGGGTAGCAAAGTGCTATCACCAGTCTTTTAAAGACGGGGAGCACGAGTCTTTGGCTTGCCCACAGTCTCTGAGGTAAAGCAGGGAACAGAAAAGCCATTTTCAAAACCCTCGTTTCCCTTTCATCCTTCCTACTGGGTGGCTCTCCTGTTTAGGCAGCAGCTTCTAATGCATAGATCTGCTGGTGAAAAAAGTGCACATGAAAACAGTGGTTCGACCTTCAACCACAGCAGTCTGGCTGCATGCTACTGGTTAAAAACCAAGGTCCCTACACTCATCAGAACAGCCAATGTCTCTATTTTTACACAATACTCAGCAAATAATAGCTGTTTTACAAATGATTAATATTTTATACCTGATATTCATAACTCTGCCTGTCATTAACTAGGGCGCTCTGAGTGTTACTGCTATTTTATCATTTCCAGAGTGATCAAGTCAGAATTCCTATTTGCAGGGATACAGTTTTTGGCACAGCCTCCACACCACTAAGAACAAGGCTCATAACTACCAGCAGAAAGGAACTGTACAAGGGCTTTATACAGCTTGTGAAGGCTGTTTTTAATGCCTCTCACTCAGTTCCAGCTTGCCAGGAGATATAGTCCTGAGTTAAACACTTTAAACGCTGCCTACACAGTGGCTTTCAAAGACTATTTTTTAACATGGGCTAAACACAACCTGAATTATAAACATTTCCCGAGCCTTTCTCTCCTCCTCCCACCCCAAAATTGCATCAAATATTTGATATTTGCTACTTCTCAAAGCCTAAACCCTGCCATATGGGACATGTAGGCTGAGAGATCCTGAATACAGCTGTATGAATAATGGAAAATTTTTTATCTGGCAGCCAAAACTGTTACAAAAGAGTGACCCCCCAAATATTTCCCTTGGGCCAGAGAGAAAGGTGGGGTTTTTTCTGCATTACCTGTCCTTACCGTTCTGATAAGCATAAGTCAAGGTTAAAATAAAAATGAAAAGCGTTTCCTTTTTATTAAATATGAAAAAGAATTATCCAGAAGTTACAAAGTTTTCTTCCTGTTTTGGGGAGGGAGTTTTTGCTGGGCTTTGGCCCAGGTGGTTTACTGTTCACACACGCTGACAGATCTGATTCCCATGAGAATTTCAGGACCATCCAACCCAGTAAAGGCAGCCGTGGTGGCCAGGGCTGGGCTAGGCATAACTTGCTCGGGTACAGGCTCTGCTTCTTGAACCGCTTGTACCGCAGTAGCTGTTTTCTCTCACAGCAGTTCCTCGGAAGTCTAGCAGGGCAAGTTGCCTTCTAGGCCAAAGTTAGGTGCTAAAAATACAGCACCTTTTATCGTATTATTATACGGAAACAATTATGCGGCAATCTTTAAACCATAAGGCCACGTCACCAATCTCTGTACTCAGTGTGTCACTGAGAAAATGAAAGATTTCGGGTAAAGACCTATTAGACACCTTGAATAAACACTGGTTTGTGTTTTCAGAGATGCCCAGTAGGCACTCTTTCAGCATCTCTGAAAGTGCAAGATGTGTCTGTTTTTCTCTCTTTTTTAAAAAATATTTAAAAGTAGCTGTACTTTGCGCCTGATGCAAAAAAATAGCAACCTTAGGAACATTCTGCAAGGAAAAAAAATTGGTTCCAGGGGTGGCCCCCTTGGAGGGCAGACTGGGCAGCAGCGAGGGGCAGCGGCGGATCGCATCCCTCACCCCAGCCCTGCCCGCCTGGGCTGAGCAGCTCTCCCGGACGGAGCTGCCTCCCAGGGGAGAGCTTCGGTGGAGAAAAAGAGCACGTACTAACGTAGCTGTTAGCTGCCATCGGCAGGGAACCAGGTGTAGACTGTGCGAATATTTTAGGTCTAATTTAATTCAGCTCTTAGATTAGGTGTACGCTGTTTATAAGCAAGCAACGCCAAGTCCCGGGGGTCCTGCGGCAGGTGGGAGCGTGTTCAGGGAGGAGTCGGGGAGCAGGGCGAAACGGGGAGCCCCCCGTGGCCGGCACTGCCAGAACCCAGCCTCTAGAGAGGAGATTTAAGTCGCCTAACTAACCGAACCTTTACTAACAGGCAGCGCAAGCGTGCCTCCTCAGCTTTGTAATCGCATCCCTGGGAAACGGCGTAACCTTCTTTTTTGTGCCAAAATAACATTTGCATGAGGTAAGGAGAAGTGGTTTGTTCTTGCTTGAGGGCTCTCCCTGGTGCAGAAGAGGGTTTGGTATCTTCCACCGGACACAAAGAGCCATTTCCAAGCGGCCGGGCAGGAGGCCACGGCGAGGAGCTGCGTGGCGGCGGCCGTGGTGAGCCCAGGGCAGGCTGGGCGCGCTCCCCACCACGGTTTGCTTCACCGTCTAGACGCTGTGACTTCTGCTAGGTCACATTCAAATTGGAGACACGGCTCTGGCAAAGTTTCCAGAGCGGTAAAACAATGTCAGAGATAGGAACAAAGCATGTAGGCTGTCAGATTTGGACCAGCTGCAGCCCTGTCGGTGGAGGACAGAGCTGGTCCCAGCAAAAGCACTCTAAAAATCAGGGTGAAGAGCGGGACAGGGAATTGCCTGAAATCTTTTGGCTCGATTAGAGATTCTCGGTTACTTCCCATGCTCTTGGTTGTTAAAAACGTAGCAGTGCAGGCTGATGGCAAAAGGATTGATAGCAAACATAATAACATTTTGTCTCCTGCTTACTGGCCTAATATTACATTATTGCCACAATAAATCCTCCAGATAGAGCAGGACACATGCCCTAGACATTCAGTCACTTCAGACCTACACTTCTGAGTATCTGAAACACGACAGGCACTTAGAGAGACACTCTGCAAGCAGCAGGACAGTTTGCACCAGCAGCCCCAGCGCTGCCAAGTCTGTCCCCACTACTGGCTCCCAGCAGGGCTGAGCATGGATGCTGCCATAGCATCTTCTGCAGAGACCCCCAGCACGGTTTGTTCAGAGGGTCTGGATGCACTTTGTCCCACTAATTATTTCTTATATTTGTCTATCCTCTGCAAGTTTACAGATGATGCTGAAATGGGGAGGATAACGGGTATGCTGGAGGGCAGAGCTGTCACTGGTTAGAGGTAACTTAACAAGCCGGAGAAGTGAACTAGGAAAAACCTCAGGAAACTCAACAAAGACAAACACAAAGTCCTGCCCCTGGGATGGAACAACCCTGGGCAGCAGGACGGGCTGGCTGCAAGCGGACAGACAGCAGGTTGGCAGAAAAGGGGCTGGAAGTCCTGGAGGACCTCGCATGGGACATAAAGCAGCAGTGTGCCCACGTAAAGGCACTTCACCTCCACACTGAGCACGAGCAGGGAGAGGAGGCTGAGGGGTATGAGGCTGCCTCTGAAGCAGTGACACAGTGCACACACTGGCACAGGACACCTCTTTTGGACTCTACATCAACAAACTGGAATGGCTCCAGAGGAGGCCACAGAAATGGTGAGGGGGTTGGATCGGATGATATGCAAGGAAAGGCTGAGAACTGGGTTTGTTCAGCGTGAGGAAGGGAAGGCTTCGGGAAGGGGGTCCCCAAAAGGGCAGACAGAGCCAAGCTCTTCAGTGATGCGCAGCAATAGGCAACAGACACCAACTAGAAGATGGGAAATTCCAATTAGACAGTGGGCAAATGTTTTTTATCAGAGGGACAGGGGAAGGTCTTGACACTGCAACAAGTTTTCTAGGGAAGTTACACAGTCTCCATCCTTGTAGATAGTCAAAGCCCAACTGATCAAAACCCTGAGCAACTTGCTGTAGTTGACCCTTTTCTGAGTGGCAGGTTGGCCAGATGACCTCTAGAGGTCCCTTCCAACCTAAATTGGTCTATGGCTCTAAGGCCCTGTCCAGGCTAAACTGGTCAGTTGGTCTCCTCAAGCCTGTGCTTCAGACCACAGCTTCTGGTTATGTTCTTTGATTTGCCCACTAAAGAAGACCTTCAATCCTTATTGAGACCTTAGAGAGATTAGCCAGGTAAATAGGTGTGCAGTATTGGATTGTGGGAATGTGCTCCTTAATTATCTGCTGTAAACCTTATGACACAAATACAGCTGTGAATGTTTACTTCTGCTACAATGCTAGTTCTACCTTTTCTGGAAATCACAACCTGAACCTGAGTCTTTTTGTTTCTTACAAAATGACTATGTACTTCTTTTTTTAGCTTTCTAAAAGCCTCAGTTAAATACTGTTAAGTATTGCAAAACATTTAATCACATGCTCAGTGATGGGATGGACATGTTTGATGAGACCAAAGCATTTTTATCATGTGCCATCTTTAGATTAAAGTCAGAAGTGTGGCACACTATATTTTTCACTGGGATTTTTTGTCTGCTGCCTGTTTTCATTGTCCTAGTTGTTTGCTGCATGCAGAACTACATGATGAGATGTGAGAATTGTGCAGGCTTCAAAATTAAAGAAAAAGACAGCAAATGCTGGCATGAATATCTGTTTTGGATTTCCTAGCTTTCTTTCTTTAACCTATTTCGATTTCTTTTATTAGGCATCTTGAATTACTTGTCATGAAACTACTAACGCACGAGTGCACAACGTATCTGTGGGCCAGTCCACGTTACTAATCAACTGAAATCTGGACCAGGAGCCTTCTTAGCCTATGTTCATTTATGTCTCAGCCCCTAAACCTGGGTTATAGTGTCACTTCTGACTATGATCAGGTCTTTCTCTAACCCCAGGGTCACTGGCCAGCGAGCTTGTTAAGAAAAACTGAATTTTTCCCTTAAGCACCATTTAAACAAGAGCATTTTTCCTTCCTGCTGAAGATAATAGTCCAAGTTTGTAGCTTTCAACCACCTGAAGCTAACATGAGCTTATAAAAGCTCTGGCAAGTTCCTATGACTGCTTGTATCTGGTTTTATGACACCGGGTTGTAAAACAAATTCATTTTAAGGCCTTGTCCTAGCACTGCCCTGCATGGGACTGGTTCAGTCTGTCATGACACTGTCCCATGCATTTCAGTTCATATTTTCAGGCTCAGGGCACAAAGTTATACAAATTGCTCTCCTGCACATGTTCAGCTTTGTCTGAAATGGATAGAGGCAAGCAGGTTCTGCCCAAAATAGGAATACTATCTCCTTCTGGAATATAGGTATATGCAGGAATTCACAGTTATAATCAGCTAATGAAATAGAAAGAGATGAAGTATCTGCGGAGACAACATATATATCTGTCTATATCCTAGCTCTGATAGCCTTGAAAAACAGAAAACAACTTCCCTTGTCCATTTGAAGAGCAATAATCGCAGTTAAGTATTGGGACACCTTATATGCTAAGGATATTCTTAGCAGTGCTTCCAGAGAAAACAGTTGGCCTGAAATCAGGAAATGATAAACCATAAAGGTCTGTTAGATCTTTCTACCTCTTCCACTGATAAAAGGTACAGGATGGAGCAAAATAACAGCATTACATTTCATTGCTTTATTCTAGACAGGATTGATTGTAGCACAGAAACTTCCTACTTTAGGTTATCCGGTGTGCAACTGCTGCATGTACAAGTGGAAGGACTTGTCAACTCTTCAGAGACACTTCCTTTGTAGAGGTGAACTCTTTACCAGAGTATTTCACACGCACAGAGAGGAAGGTGTTAATCTGTGCATATCCAAGGCACAGTCTGCAGGCTGCTGGTAATTGCTGCCCCATAAATGTGCCTGTCATGCCTCCTTAGTCTTTAAATATCCAAACTCAAAATAGATGTCGGTGCAACATGTTGAGCCCAGCACTATTGTTTTGTGAGGCAGTGTTATTCATTTAGCTTCAGCCAGCTGCTCTCTATATTCAGCTTGGAGGAACAGACTGGAATTTGTAACCAGACAGGCAGGCTGGGAAGCTATAACTTATTCCCTGGTCTGATAAACCAGTGCATCAAAAGTACAGTAAACAAACGCCCACTGGAAACCCATTCCAGTGCTGGGTCCCCTCCTTTCCCCCTGCCACAAATAGCAGTGATCGCAAGGGAACCTGCCTTCATAAACAAATACCCTAGACCTTAATTCTAGTATCAGCTGCATGACATAGTGTTACTGGTATGTAAAACACGGCACATAACAGCAGGATACGCTGTTAGGTCACGCATGGCTATATAAAATACTAGGTAAGGTCTATGCCTTCTGCTGGGTGGGGACTTGGAGCAGGTCAGTTGTTTGTTACTACATTGCCCTCTACTGACAGATGCACAAAGAGGTTGAGACCCTAATTCTGCTGAACTCCACTCTAGGAGAGGCTGTCCTGTCACTTGTGGTGAGACAGAAGCACGAGGTGGTTTCATGACCCAGCCTGGCAGGATGTATCAGCTTTCATCTCCTTTGGTGGAGGCACCACTTATCCCAGTCCCAAAGACATGTGCTTGGCCATGAATTGATGCTCTCCACTGAGAAAGTCTCTTTCTTTTCCTTTTTTAACACAAATAAACATTTGTCTGAGCTGTTTTCTCTGCATTCTTCAACCTTTTGTGGACATTGGAAGCAACCACGTGCATAATCCAGCTGCAGACAAACAATCCTGGTGACTGGGAGGGCCTCCAGCCCTTCCGCAGCTGTGTGGAGCCTCAGCGCAGGCACATCCTCTTTGCAGTTGTTAGGGCTCCTTGAGGAGTGTGAATGTTCACGGGGCTGGGATAAACCAGGAGGTCTGCCTCTTGTATCTCCCTACAACAAATACCGAAGCAGAGGATGACTTCTCCTGGGCCAACAGTTCTCCGTTGATGGTTGTGACTCTGCGGTTGCCTGTGGGAGTTGCCAAGGCTGACAGAGCAGTGGGCTAAGCGAGCACAGTCTTGACTTCATCCGTACATCGCAAACACTCACTTGGCTTGTTTCCTGCCTCCAGCAGAAGCAGTGCTGTCTCCTCCTTGTCACAGGCTCTCACTCTCCCTATGTCTTTGAACCACCTCCAGCAACATGTGGGTTGCAGAGGAGATGGCATTCAGCTGTGGATCTGTAGTTCAAAAGGCTGAGAGTTGGCACGTGAGATAAAAAGATTATGAACCCCTGCTCTGGGACAGTGGTGTATTTTATAAGGTAGTCATCTTTTTCTGGGCTCTGCGTAGTTGAGGTGGCAGGAAAGCTTTAATGAAGGCAAATGCAATTCTACAGCTCTGAAGTCGGGACAGCAAGGGGAATTATACTGAATCTTCACTATTAGCAATTCATACAAGCAAGACTCATTTATATATGTTCATGAATGTAAGGAGAAATCTCAGGTGCTATGTATTTTCCCAAGGGAAATTTCCATTAGTGCCTTTGCCATAACAATCTAAATAATACAAACTTTTTGTCAGTGCTATGTGCTATTTTCTCTCTCGAAAAAGACTGTTTCATACCAAGAGTAACCAATAGAAGAAACACGTTCTTTGCATGGGAAAACATATAGACTGCACATGTGTGAAAAGAGTGAGTACAGAATGTGTGTGTTTGTGTCCCTGCTTCAACAGGACACATATGATTAAAGGCAGCACGGTTGCTTGAGGCCTGGATTATTTTCATCCAGCCGCTGGTGGATTTGAAATGTTTTCAAATATCCTAAGAAAACAAAACAAGTGGGAACATCTGGGAAGCTGATGGGCTGTGCTGTGTGTGGGATGGGGTGAGTTCAGAGGAAGGAAACCAGCCATTGATCAGATCACCATCAGGTGTCATCTCTGTCCCTGGAAATGCTGGCGAGGAGGGAAGCTGGACACGGGAAGGAACTGAGCAGCAAACAAGCCATGCGTGAAGCCCTGAATAAAAAGTGTAAAAACAATGAAGCTTAGGTAATGGGAGAATTCCTGCCATGTAGGAAGAGGAACAGGCTGCAACTCATTCCAGCCCAATCATTCCAGAGCAAGCATGTAAATCATCTGAATGTGTGCACGAGATGCTATTTATAGCTATTGGTTGAAGCACTTGTTATTTATTGTTGTGTTTATGCAGAAGGAAACCCCCCAGTATAGGAAAGGATAGGAAAGATGCTACTCCAAGTCTCCAGTGTTTCCTCCTATTTATTTATATATACATGTGCTTTCCCTGGCTTTATTTAGGTTCACGTTCTTTATTTAAAAAAGCATATGAATTAATGACAGCAGCACTGGTAAATGTTTACTGATGCTGATGTGGTCCCCCCCAAAGGGCCAGAACCTCCTGCTCAGGAGTTCTCCAAAGGTGGTGGGGGACCCCCAGGCTGACGAGCATGTGCGTCGCCTGCCAGGTCTTCCATTACCTCCTCGCTTGAGGGCACAGGAGGGGATGAAAGGCAAAACGCTCTGGGCCCATCTTTACAAAAGGAATAAACAAATGGCAGGCAGAGGGCTCTAGGGGTCCTGGGCTGCTGGAGGGCCTGAGGAGGGGGCGGCAGGAGAGTGAGGACATAGCATTGGCTTTCCACTGGGAACTTGGTACAGCTCAGTTGCTGCCCACCAAATGCCCCAGGCCAACAGAACGTGTTGTTCCAGCAGCCCGGTGGCCATGTGTCCCCCCAGGGCTGCTCAACTGCCACCAGTGCTCTCTTGTTGGGAGCACTGGTACAGGGGAAAGCAAGGAGCCCAGGTAGGGACGAGCCCCTTGGCCAAGAGAAATGGCTCTAGGTCTGGCCACTTCTTGTCCCCAATGGCCTGGGGAAGCTAAAAGGACACTCTTAAATCAACAGCCCTAAAACTCTGGCAGGTTTGCATAATGGGTAACCATCCAGCTCTCCTTTACTGGAGATCTCTGTTTAACCCTTTCCTAAAACACAGGCTTCTATTCTGTCCTTCCAGAAAACATTACCTGGATCTTAGTTATTGGCTGAAGGTGACAATAGTTCCCATCAACATAGACGAGAGTTTAAGTACTATTTGGAACACCAATGCTTTACTTTTAAACAATACCTGTTCGAGCAGTAAATCCATTGGCGTTTTTCATACAGAATTTCCCCTTCGTTACCATTACACATACTTATTATGCAGGGTTACACCGTAACACTTGCACTTATATATATACTTCAGCAGACACATATAAACACAGTCCCCTCTCAATGTCTTTCAGAGATAATTTTTCTGTCTTTGTAACATAACCATGATTTCTAGTGTAGCACCTGAATTCCTTAGACTTGGAAAAGAAAAACATCATCTTACCTGTTTTCTAAACACTTCAAAACCCTTTCAGCAAGCAGCCTGGGAATCTCCACAGAGAGCAATATTTTGCTGTCATGACTTGACCAGCCTCCTCAGCTGCATCAAAACTCCTCTGAAGCTCTACTTTTGCACCTACACTAATACCATATCATTTGTCTCATTAGTGCACACAGATAAATTTAATTTCTACATTTATAACCTCTCTTCAGACTGAGGCCTGACTGGCCTGTATGTTCAGTGGTCAATAAAGAGTGGACATGTTCACCCTTTGGACACACATTGCTGCAGCTACAAGTGAGGGAGTTTCTTTACTTGGGCCCTTCTTGATGAATTGCCCTGGAAGCCATGTAGTCAAATAAAAATGCATCTTCTCTTCCATATGGTTTCTCTTCCTTTCTTTGCCTTTCCCATCAAAACCTGAAGCATGAAGAAGTTGGATTGTTCCTCCATGGAGGAGTATCCACTTGTAGAATCACAGAATGACATAGATTGGAGGGGACCTTGGGAGGAGAACTCACGCAGACCTCACTCACAGCAGGTAACTTCCAGCTTACTAGTTAACTGAAATTTCTTATATTCCAGCTTGCATTCATTGCCTCTCGCTGTGCACCACCAAGAAGACTCTGGCTCCATCTTCTCTATTTCCTCCCTACTAGGTAGTCCTTAGAGCCCTGACAGCTGTCCCTCACCAGGCTGGGCAAGCCCAGCCCTCTCAGCCTCTTCTGGTGCATCATGTGCATCAGGCTCCAACCATCTTGCTTGGGCATGATCCAGTACATGAATGTCTGGTTTGTACTTGAGAGTACAAAACTGGACATAGTACTGCCAGTTTGGCCTCATGCATGTGAATAAAGTGGAGTTCCCACTGGGGAATTTCTCCTTAGAAGCAGCAACCTGCCTGGGAGCCACCTTTTCATTTCCGATTTCCCCTCCTGACAATTTAGGAGAGGATGGATTAAAAAGGATAGAAGAAAGCAACCACTTTTAACTTTCCTTTCCCTATTTCATTTGTCCACAAAAGCCAAAGCAGGACTTTTGTTGAATGTCTTGGGGGCAAGGAAGAGGAGGTTTTTAGCCCTGGTGCTATATTCTGTGTATCCAATTTTAAATCACTTGCGTTAATAACTTTATGAAAATAAAAAGCAGTTTGTGCAAAGAGGAAATTCAGTCTGCTTTGCTCTCCCCTGAAGTGAAAGCATTTCTCTCTTTGCTGAGTGCACCTCCCAGCATCTCACAAACATATGGTCTCTTAGATGTAAGTGATGCTCACCTGCTTTATTGTCTTTAGCAGAAAGGAACTAAATATATAACAGATGCTCAAGTACCTTGAAATTAATGTATTGTGCAAACAGAACTGTCATCACACTCCTTGCAGTCACATTTTTCACCTGTGGTATGCTTGTTTACCTGTAGCTTGTTTTGACAATGTGTTACATGTTTTTTCAATAGTTTGGAAAACTCCCAGCTTCAGAGGTGGGCTGTTGCCTCATTTCCTCATAGGTGGCATTTTCAGTTATAGACTATTTAACCACTGCTTAAAAATCAGATAAATGCAGTCCACTGTCCTCTCTTTTATTACATTTTTTGTTAAATTGTGCTAAACTCATGCTTGTTTACAGACATTTTGGCAGATAAAGGTACCTAATCTTTAGACAGCAGAAGACTTCACCCTTTTTGATTTTACTTGGAATGGATTCAGTTATGAAGTCTGGATTTGAACTTGAATTCCTTGCATTTCAGAAGCTCTCAAATCAGACTTCAGATTTAGACCATCACAAAACACAAAACAAAACATACATTCTGGGTCCTGGATCAGGTTTGTTGTTTTTTTTTCTCCTCTCCTCATCACTTTCAGCAATAGGGCTTGAATGAGGATTTTATCTGCTGTCATGTTGCTCTTTGCTGAAGGAATTCTGTGTCATGCCACTAAGCGAGCAATGTCCTCAGCACAGGGACTTCAGTGGGTCTTGCATGCAGTGAATTTTTCCTGTTCTATTAAATTTCCAGTCCTCATATCAGAAGAAGAGGAAGGCTCAGCCTGGCTTTTATGGTCATGGTTTTTTATGACCCCACTTCCATCTGTTAGGTGATTTGGCCTACAACCCTCTAGATACAAAGAAATAAGGAGTTGGCCCTTGTGTCCTTCTTTAGATCACTTTCCATGGTCTTTACTATTGCTGGGATGGCAGGATGAGAATTGGACCCATCCTCTCCTCTTCATCTGTTTCATGGCTATCTTGTGTTCACAGCTGTCAGCTGTTCTGCACACAACGTATGGCAGGTGCACTGCAGGGCTTACCTGTCCCAGGGCTTCTCTTATGGAAATGAAGAGATGGGAAGAGAATAAAGAGATGTTTTCTCTCCAGATATATAAAGCTATGACAGAAATTATGGGTGCACAGCTAGTTTGCTTGGTTTGAGGGTATGCTTGTTGAATTTGACCACAAAGGATGTGAGCATCCACATGGCAAAGCTGTGGCCAAGTGATGAACTCCTGGGAGATGCTGTGCTGCTGAGGACTTCTGGAACTTGTCCTGTGGGCTGCTGAGCTGCTCCACAGCTCACACTTAAGGTGAGATCTCTGTCTGTCTGGATGCCTAACATAAACTGAGAGAAAGCGATGAAGATCTGTTGATATTCAAGCGCTTTCAGCCTCCATCTCCTCTATAGAAGGTTTGAAAGCCTCTCTCCCAGCACAGGTGAGTTAGAAGGACTAGCTTTTCCCCATATGAGAGAGATCATTGGGGTGGCTAAATGGATAGGGAAAAGAAGCTCAGTTCACACATAGTGAAGCTTCCACAGAACTGGCGTACCTGACTTGCTGAGGGATTTTCTCTCTCTCTTTGAGCCACTTTGGCTCCAGCTCTCCAGCCTTGTCCTGTTCTTGTGCTGAAGGAGTGACTCCTGTGGGTGGAGCTAGAAAAGCCACATTGCCTCCACCTGGGACACTCACCGCAAGAGCACTAGGGGCTGGGAGGGGCCAGCCCAAAGCCTTTGGGGCAGAGAAGAGCTGTACCACTGTCTCCTGCCCCAGGGGAGAATGAGCTATTATAAAAGGGTGCAGATAGCTGGGCCTGGAGGGATATAGACTGTAGCTCCAAGGATGTGAACCTCAGCTGGAGATAAGCTACTGCTCTTACTGCAGGACTTCTGTATCTTCTTTGGGGTATGGAGAGAGGTGCACTAAACAGACCCGTCCTGAGCGTTTCCAAATTGCTCTGCAGGGTAAGTCCTCACCCTGCAGCGTGGTTTTCATGACTCCTTATTCATAGGTGCTTGACTCCCCGCAGTCATACAGTGTGCAGAGAGCTTAGGCACATCGCTCAAGGTGATGGGCACTAGTTGACACTTACTTAAAAACACTTTTTTTGGAATCTAGCCTAAGAGATGTACATGGAGTTGGTAGGAGTTCATTGCTTATGCCTGCATGCTCCTGATCCATAGCCAGCTAGCCCTCTGAACTAACGCACACCACGCTGGGGTCATTTTTAAGCTCCACCATGATTTTTTGAGCTCTGTTCCAAGACATCAGTCTGACTTTGGGGTGCTCCTTCCAGGCATGGTGCAGAGGACAGCTGTGCTATTTGACTTGCCTCCTCTTATACACTGTGACTGTGGCACTTAGTCCCCAGCACAAAAGGAGGAAAGTCCTTCCCGGCTCTGCTCAAAGGAGAGACACTACCTTGTCTGCTCCATGCACCCACCGGAGGGGTCAGGTCTCAGTGACACTGCAGCCAAGGGCAGCTCTGCACCAGCACCGTCACTGAGACAACACTCCAATGTGGTGTCTTGGCTGGGGAGGGGGAAAGACCTCCTACCGTTAGCACACCCACCGTCCAACTCCCTTTTCTACACTTGCTCCAGTAGCTTCTTTGATTTCAGTGGGAATGTCTGGAAAGGCAAAGTGAGCAGAGTCTGGCCTTTGACGTAAGAGAGAGGGGTGTCTTAATCTCTGGCTTCCCCCTGCTGTTCCGTCTGTCAGCTGATGAGGTTCATTTGCACAGCACGTAATTCCCCATGGAATAACTGGATGCTAAACCATGTGGATCTCATCTTAAATAGTAACAGCTTCTAGGGTCAGTCCTTGCTGCCTCTGGCATGCATTGCAAGGTGCCCAGTGCGTTGGGTCTGGAGCACGGATGGTTTGTGGGGGAGAAGGTGCAGATTGTCTCCCTGCAGACCCCTCCCTTGGGGCTCCTGCGCTCAGGTGTGCTTGGGTGTCTGCTGAGGCCCATTAGGCAGTGGGCAAAGAGCCTGAGTTTTAATTTGATGTGAGACAAATGAATCGCAGCTTGGATAGTGGAAGTTTCTATTTAAACTAAAAGGACTGTATGTTGTTTTCATGGATTTATTCTTTTATAGTACCTCGAGAATATCTACAAGTAACTCAATGGCTGTCCAAGTCCTCAGACCTTGAAATACTTTGAGGATGAGATAGAGTAGAAAGTCTTCTACTGCTAACAAAATAGTTTTAGAAACCAGAAAACTCTTTGGGAGGAAAGCAAGGATAATTCTCTGTGTGTGTTTACTTTTTGAAGAAATTATCTAGGAACAACTCACCTTTGCAAAACTGTTATACTGTACTACAGCTGTGAGTAGTTAATTGTACTTCAGCCAATTTCTTTCAGTTCTGCAACTTCCAGGCATGCATTAGGCTGCAGAAATGCCCATCTGTCTTGGCACCCAGGCTTCACTCTATCTTTCAACTTCTTCAAGTTGCATCTCTCAGAGGTATTTTGTGTACAGTTTCATTAAAGACAAGAGACTGAATCCTCGACTTTGAAGAACACATGACATCTTGCTGCAGTTTTGCAAGCAAGCAGAAATGTAATACTTTTCACTATAAGAGTAGAACTGTAGAAAATTGGGAACATTTGTATAGCACATTATGTTCTGGCTGAATAAAATTTCGATAGGTGTTCAAATAACAATGACCTAAGCTAATTTGACCCTCAGTCTCACCTAAAATCTTCTGCGTTCTTCCAAGAGTAGATTTCATCTGATTTTAGTTTAACCATAAATTAAGGCCAACATAGGTTTGAATACCAGCAAAAATACATTTGAATGCAACTCCCTGCTGATCCTGGAGACCTGCAGTTCGTAGGTGCTTTTCTGTGTTAGCCTGTTGTGATTTACTGACCTGAGAACAATTTCATGAGCAAGGAGTAACTAAGTCTGCTCCTGTAGCTTCAGCACGGGTTTGGTGGCAGAGTCTGGCCACTGAAATCCACAGCACCCTCTCGTGGGAACTTGCACTGCTCCTCTACTCCCTTCAGACAGAGCAGGGCAATCATCACTTTCTTTGCAAACCTGAAGGCTGATTTTTCAACCATAGCATGTCTAATTTCCAAAATCCATTATGGTGCACCTGCAGATGTCAGTATAGCCTAAAAAATATATCCTTAAAAAGAGGGCTCCTAATTAGTGAAGGTTAAGTCATTCACACAAAGTTCATGACTTCACTCAAGACTTGGGGTTTTTGTAAGGGAAAAGGCTCCTGCAGTAAGTGTCCGTATATTTCAGTCCACAAAATCAAGGCGATTCAAAGGAGAAAAATGGGGCAGAGGCTGGAGAAAGTGGCTGGCACAGCACAGGTAGGAATGTGTTGGGGATTGTAAATTTGTGCAGCAGTCAGCGGCTGTGGCTCTGGAAAGTGCAGTCTTGACTTCCCTTAGAGGTGAAGCAGTTGTCCATCGGTGTACACAGAAGTTTGGTTTGTCCGTATTCCTAAGAGGAACACATGCTGAAATAGTGTTTCAGGACAAATTATTTGCTTTTAGAACCCATACCCACCTGGGTCAGCCTGAATGGTCTCAGCCCAATACAGACTTTGCAGATAAAACATGGACAATTACATCACCTTCATGTAGGAGGTTAAAATTGTGCCTTTTGGGTGAGAAGCTGGCTCCTTTTTTGTTTCATATGATTTCTGCCTTGGAGGAGAAGGCAATTATGGAGGCCAGGTTTCCTGCTCTACTGTTATTTTTTAGAAGAATAATGAAAATGGGATGGTTATTCTAATTTCGTAACTCATGAAGTTAACCCACTGTGCTTGAGGCTACTGCCTGCCTTGTGAGCTGATGGCTGGGCAGCAGAAGTGTTTCTTTTACAACCAGCACTCAGAGAGATTACAGATGGATGTGCAATGGCATCAGTAACCATAGCAGTTCAGGGGACAGCATGGGAAATAAGACCAGCCGGTGGAGAGGTGAGGAGGAGAGGGTGACTGCAATGGCCAGGTGAAAGGGTAGTCAGGATGGCTGCAATCGTGCATCTTGCAGCAAGGAGGTGGCTGTGGCACCGCACTGGCTGTGAAGCGTGAGGCATGAGGTGCCATGGTCTGCCAAAACAGCAGTCTTGCTTCTGCCGGGGAGGACAAAGTGCTTTACAGGAGGGTTGCAGAGGTGATTGCTGGGTTTTCCCTGCAGGCTCAGTGGTGGGTTGAGTTAGCTCTGTAATGTAAAGCTACATGTATTTACATTATAACTTTGCAGCCTATCCAAGGTAACATTCCCTGGAACTGAGCAGCAGATGAATGTCAAATAACTTTCTTAAGAGGAACTTCACACTAAGCCTAGTTTACATCAAACACTGTGGGGATGTAACACAGCAACAACCAGCCTGTGAGAAGAGCAGGGACAATACAAGTGTGGTATCTCCAGGGATTACTCAGAGAAATTGAAAAATATCTGTATCTGGACAAGGAAGTGCCTACGTGTATATATGTGTCACTCTTTCTCTTCCCAAAAAAACCAAGTGTTGGTATGGGTGGGCTCTTTTCTGTTGGGAGTGGGGGGCTGTTTAAAGGTTGGAGGGTTATAAAAAAGAGTGTCAGCCAGCAGCCCTGGTCCTGCCAGTAGCCCACATGCTAGCACATGGTCTTCATGCCCGAGTAAATCAGTGCAGAAATGCCTGGTAAGGGTTTGTCTCATACCTAAGCTCTGTCCTGTGCCAGTCGTCTGTTGTTGGCTAAATAGGGCCCCATGAAAATGTGTGACTAACAAATGCCTGCGTGTCCTATTTATAGGTTTTTGTGTCACAGGCCCTGGGCTGAGTTCGCCCGAGGCTTTTGCCAGGACAGACACTGCAAGTGCTTGGTCAGGGTCTAAAATTATGCCAGCAGATCTCAACACAGGGGCAGATGCAGAGCAAAGGGGACCGCACAAACCTAGGAGAAGGTGATTCCAGACGAATAGGATGCAGATGTGACTTCTCATCCGGGTGTGTGCAGTGCTGCTCCCCCACGAATGTGATGCCCCAGCGATGGTTAAGGCAAACCTGTCTCTGCACCAACAGTGGAGTGCACCAGGAGGACAGATGCTCCCAGGTGTCAAGGCTGAGCTGGCAGTACGTACTGCACCACCATCTGCTCCAGCCTCGCAGAGCCCGGTGCCTGTTTGTTGATTAGTTTATCCCCTTAATCTGTGTGCTTTAATCCAATCAACCAGTACATGCAGGAGCAAAAAACAGTGGAGGAGTGAAACAAAAGCTATTTATTCTACCCAAAACAGTCACACTGAGCAGTTTAAAGCTGACGGCGCAACAGTAAACAGCCAGTGTCTTTGGCTCTGAGAGTTTGCCCTGAGCTGAACGGAGCTAACAAGTGTCCCTTAGGACCAGGTTTTTTTCTGCTTTGGCCATCACCTGCTCACGGAACAGAAAGGAAAAACTGAGATTCCTCTGGCTAACCTCTCTCCCCTTGCATGGGAGCATACGAACCCCTGTTGCTCTCAGGCTAAGCTGAAGAATAACAAAATGACTGTAGAAACAAGAATCTGAGTATGTCTTGTCTTCTATCATCTACTTCAGATCGCCTGGTTTTGCATATGAATAATACTGAGGCGCCACCAGACTCAGGTGACACCCTGAGCCCCAGATCTAGATAGAAAAGCAACCTCTTTGCTCTCTCTAGGACCCACTGCATCACCACTGAACTGCTCCTGTCAGAAGTTTCTGAGGTTGTGAAAAAACTGGGGACCCACAGCATCCTTGTGCCTGAGGCTGGGGCAGCTAAGGAGAGGATGTCGGGGGGGGCTGAAACACCAGTTCCATAATTCCCAGAAAAGTATCGTTTTCCCTGCCTGAGCCCCAACAGAGCAGCCTGGGCTGCAGTGGCAACTGAAACGATGGCTTTTCAGGAGCCATCTCAAATTTATCCCTCAGGATAATCCCTGAGTTGCCTATGGCTACTGGTCAATAGTAGATGCTGAGAGGAGGAATATGTTGTATCTGTCTATATTTTCAGTGCTCATCATTCATTCCTACCTGTTATTCCCTGTATTTGGAGTCTTCCTTGGTGTCCTCAGTAAACTTCAGTTAAAGGACAGGCTCTGAAACCATCTTTTTTTCTGCTAAGGAACACAATTTGATGAATACTAGCAGTGCTTAAAAGTCGGGTCTCGCTGGAAGTGCCGCAAACTGCAGAGGTAAAAGGGTGCTAAGCTGTTGCACGGCCTCACGTGCCTGGAAAGGGCTGTGCGGTGCTGAGCTGCCTCACCCTGGCTGCTCTCCGGTGGTTTGGGTACTAACTGAATCCCCAGCAGCTCTACATCCTACCGCTCTCACAAGCAAACCTTCAACAAGCGAAGCTGCAGGCGGGCGAGAGGGAGAGTCCCAGAGGAGCACTTCCCAGCCTGGGAAAAATGTGCAAAAGAGAAATTTCTAACTGGAGTGCTTTCCTCCTATTAGGTTTTCGAATAACAGATGTTTCCCTCTGACATTTCACAAAACCTCCTCTGTGAGGTTTTTGTTGCTTTCGAGACAGTTTCCAGTAAAAAGAAACTTATAAAATTGCCTACTGTTTAACACCTGTTTAATATCAAGGGGAGTGGAAACGCATGAAGCCTGTGCTGGTGCTGTACGACCTCCCTCTACACATGTCACTTCCAGTTTCAGCTCCTGCCGTGCTGTGAACCAGGACGGGGCGGCGTCTTTGATCTCAGATAGGGATGAGGTGAGTGTAAGGATGCGTGCACATACGAGCCTTGCAGGAGGGTGAATTTGCTGCACGGAGTGGTCTGGCTACAGCAGTACGTGTCTGTACCGGCAGGCAGGCAGAAGCTTTAGCAGAATTCCATGGAGGTAATTATGGAATAACCTTACTAAGCCTTGTTACTCAAAAACCAGTTTAGGTCTTGAAATATATAGGCTTAAATACCACGAATGAAGTGGCCTTTTATTTCTTTAATGATATAAATATACAGCACGTTAACTTGAAGGCTTTTGGCACAGCAAGCCTGCAACTTTGTGGGTCATGCCGCAGGGAACAGCAAAACACTGTGTTTTCATAATACAGCACAAGAATAAGAGCAAAATGACCATGTAATTGCTACAGTCTGCTTCAGCCTCCACTCACACTTATTGACTCTTCCCAGCTCCATTTGTCTTTTGCCTTTTCCATTCTTTGTAACCAACTCTAGCCCACCTTGATCTCCTTCTATTGCCGTATCTCAGGTACTAATTTCTGAGGCAAAACAGGACAAAGCCTTTATTTAAAACCCAGTTTCTCAAGCAAATTGTTTTGCACCAATGTAGTTTCAAAGAACACCAGCACATAGGAGACTAAATTCTTCTTAGCTAAGCAGTAGAGTGAATGGTTCAATGTTAGTAGCCCTTTTCTTTGGATATGTTCATTTTCTATCAAAATTGTTGAATACACAACCCATCTTTCCCCTCTTGCTCGACGTGATCTTCCCTCCTTGAGGGTGGTTTTTGTGTACATGTAAGGGGGTTTGCAGTGACAGATCACAGCCAATGCATAATTTTTTGGGTTTTATATTGTCCTAATGCTGAAGCTGAACCGTCTTCCTTGCATAAATCCGCTAAAGGGAGGCAGGATGGTCTGTGAAGGTCTGTCTAGCAAGATGTTCTTCAGACCCTTCTGAAATGCCCAGAAGAGGCAGTGGGAGGGCAGCAAAAGTCTCACACATTTCTGCATAGGACTGTTATGTTGGTTTTGTTTCCAAATTAACCCTGTGCCTCAATACATCAGGAGACCGAAAGAAACACAGGCTTAAAATCCAACCGTGCTTTGCCGAGGTTCTCCGTGAGCTCCAACCTGCAAGCACCAGTCACGTCTTGCTCGGCTGGGAGCTGAAGAACTTGGTCTGCTGCATGCCCACTCCCAAGGCGCTTAGGCAGCTCTCTGACAACCTGCCACGTCTAGACACAGTAAGGTGAGCTAAGGATAGCTTAAGATAAACTTCCATTTTCCTCTTCCCTTATTTGGACTTACAGCGCAGTCTTAACTTTGTTAATTACTTTCTTTGGCTTGGCAGATTACTGTGAGCAGCACCGTGCCAGGTTGACATTATAATATTAATCTCTCAGTGAAAGACCAATTTAGGGCTTTATGTATTTTCTGAGCTGTTCCCAACATCTGTTAACAATTTGGGCACGAATGTTCATTTTGCTTTGGCAGTGGGTACAGCCACGATTCCAGTACTCAATAAACCTGTGATGGGAAGGGAGGAGGCTGGAAACCCACTGCCTGGCAGCCGCCAAGGAAGGCCTGGTAGGTTGGGTTTTGTCCTCTTCTGCTGCTGCTGCTTTGCAGGAACCTAAAGCCGAGCACTCACAAAGCTCTGGGAGCTGCAATGCCATTCCTTGCAGCACCCAGTCCACGGCCATCTGTAATGTAAAGCCCTTGTTCATCTCTGATTTCCCTGGGATGGGCATGTGGTCTCCATAGGGGGGATGCATGACCTGGCCCCCAGGAGATGTACTGCTTAGAGCCGTGGGTCCTGCCCTTTGGGGGGATCTTTGCCTGGACTTTTTCCTGAAGCAGTCACCTAGGAAGGGCTGAGAAAGAGGCTTTTCTTTCCAGACCTGGATAGAGGAAGACCGGGTGGCTCCTGGTAGGACTGGCACCACTTGAAGAAGTAGTGGTGAAGAATAGTAATTCCTCCTGTCCTGGGTGGTCGCTGCTGCTCCCCTGAGCTCTGGTCCATCCCAGGTCAGCGGTGTGGTTGTGCTGTCCTGTCAAGGTGCAAGCAGCAATGTTAGGCTGTGTGGCCTGTGGTAGAGGATGAGCACTGTCCCTGCATCTGTGGCCACCACATGATCAGTGAATGGAGAGCATCCACAGCGTGGGGGCCTTTGGTACCTTCTGTGCCAGGTGAGGAGATGAACGCTGGGCTCGTCAATGAGTGCTCTGATGGCGAAGCTGGAGGAAAGAAAAGGAAGGTACCAGCAGTACTGCCATGAAGTACTGCTCACTTGGTGGGAAAGGGACTTTTAAACACTGATGTGTTTTCTGTAGTGTCTGAACGGTGTATAGAGCAACCCTCCTGGATCACATTTCTGAGGTGGAGAGAAGGAATGCCAGATTAGGGTATTCAGATCAGGTTATGCAAGGCTACAAGTTTGGTTCAGGCCAGCCTGAGGTCCCATGAAGTTCAAGAAGAAGCAGAAAATCCTGCACCTGGGCAGGAATGGCTCCATGCATCCGTATATGCTGGGGCCACCCAGCTGGAAAGCAGCTTGCTGGAAAACAGCACCAGCAACCGGTGAGCACCAAGTTGAACATGAGCCAGCAGCATGCTCTGGTCACAAAGGCAATGGTGTCCTAGGCTGCATAAGACAAAGTTTTGTCAGCAGGTTGAGGGAGGTGATCCTTCCTCTCTACTCAGGGAGTGTTGTATCTAGTTCTGGGCTCCCCAGACAGATACGGACATGTTGGAGTGAGTCCAATGAAGGGCCACAAAGATGATTAAGGAACTGGAGCATATACCCCATGAGGAAAGACTGAGAAAGCTGGGACTATTCAGCCTGGAGAAGAGAAAGCTCAGGGGGGAACTTGTCAACACTTAGGAATACATGAAGGGAGTGTGCAAAGAGGATGGAGCCAGGCTCTTTTCAGTGGTGCCCAGTGACAGGACAGAAGCAATGGGCACAGACTGAAACACAGGAGATTCCCTCTGAACATCAGGGAACATTTTTCACTGTGAGGGTGACCAAGTACTGGCACAGGTTTCCCAGGGAGGTGATAGAGTATCCATCCTTAGAGACATCCTGGGCAGCCTGCTTTAGGTGTCCCTGCTTGAGCAGGTGCATGGACCAGATGACCTCCAGAAGGCCCTTCCAACCTCAACCCTTCTTTGATTCTGTGTGCCTCTGACTGTTTCCAGCAGTGCAATGCTTCAGGGACCATAAAGCCATGGATGTTGGTGTGTCCCAAGGGATGGTGGCACTCACTGCCCATTTGCATCGCCAGGCTCCTGTAATGGCTCTTCACTGACCTGCTGCTGGCAGAAAGAAATTCTTTACAGTGAGGGCGGTGAGGCACTGGAACAGGTTGCCCAGGGAAATCATGGATGCGCCATCCCTGGAAGTGTTCAAGGCCAGGCTGGATGGGGCTTTGAGCAACCTGCTCTAGTGGGGAGGTGTCCCTGCCCATGGCAAGGGGTTGGAACTGGATGATCTTTAAGGTCCCTTCCAACTCAAATCATTCTATGATTACAGCCATGGCAGGAAAGCTTCATGATGGCCATCAGTCTGGCTGGCGTTTCCAGCTCAAATTAAACATGCCAGCCTGGGGTTAGATGCAGGGCAGACACTCAGGAATGTCCCTCTGGATCTGTGTGATTCAATGCAGCCTGTAATTTTTTGTTCCTTTCTAATTTTTGTAGTATGAAGAAAGCAAATATGGAAAAATTTGTTTCAATGCCCAGTTTGTTGCAAAAGATGAGGAATGTCGGGGCTGTGAGCTGTGGTTGTTTGGAGGGCTGTAAACAGTCTAGAGGACTCTATGCTGGGTGAGAGGTTTCTCCTCTTTCTTCTTAAAGCTTTTGCTTCTGCTCACTCTTGGAATTGAAACAAATTAGGAAAAGAGTCTTGCTAGCAGGAAGGACAACAGGGTATTTTTTTCAGCCAAAACCACGACAGTAGGCTTTCTATAAGTTACCTTGTGTTAATTGTATAACACTTCGTCATGTTGCTTACAGGCACTTCTTTACCTGTCCCAGCTGGCTCTCCACTGTCCTGGAGGCTGGGGCTCCACCTCAGCCAGTTGCTCCCCAGCTGCCTTTCGCCAGCCCTGCTCAACGTGCTTCTGCCTGCCACTTCAGATGATGGTTTTGGCAGAGCTTTGTGCATTTTGACCCTTGTTTGCAGGCCAATTTCTGCCGCAGCCATGGTCTCTGTGGGCTGCAGAAGCAACACAGCGCCCTTCCTTCACCATGGCTGGCTGCGGCTGGTGGCACGGTGAATGCAATCCTCCCGTGACCCCATGGGTTGGGGTTTTTTTACTGAGCTGCCTTATCTGCAGAAACATTTCCTGAGTTACTCTCTCATCCTGCATTGGAGATACATTCGTTTCCTGGTGTGGGTATTTTTGGTTTTGGTTTTGGTTGGGTTTTTTCTTTGCCTTTCTATTTTTATCCCTTGCTTCACTTCTACAAAGAGTTTTGCTGAGCCCTGTTTCCAGGCTGCTCGTGGGGAGAAGATCACTTCTGCAGACGCTGTCTCCCACCCTTCTCGGCATTCCCCACCCCCAGCCTTAGCTTGCTGGGTTTATCTCCTTTTAACTCTGCATCCCCGTAATTTAATATTATAGACAATCTATAATAAAGCCCAGCCAAGAGAGGCTATGCCAATTACACAAGCTTTTTCTATAAACACATCATCTTGCGCTTTTAAGCAATTCTGTGATTTGAACAGGTGCGTAAATCTCAGCAATGCAGGGTGGAGTTATAAATAACTAAACATGTATTTTGATGAACGATAGAGACACACCTCTGACATTTTTGATGCCATGAGCATATTTCTCACAGAAGCCTTAATTTTTGCATGCTTTAAATACAGTGAATATTAACTTCTCCAGTGGCCCTGGCCCAGTTACAACAGGAATCTTTGTCGTGTCTATCCACACAACTTTGAGTAGGGTTGTTGAGCACTAAAGGAAAAGGAACTCTAAGGTTGCTAAACAACTTTAATTTGGTCCCTTACTGACAAATCCAGTCTTAGTAACTGCATGGTAATTCCTCTCTTCTACAATCACCCATTAATCAGCAAACAGAACTGACAAATGAAGATGCTTTTGAGCACATCGTTTCATCCCCAGGTCTGTGTCATTGCTGCCACCCCTGTTCTGTGTCCCCCTTCCCGGGGCTGGCACCCCAGCTTTTGCTCCCCACTGCTTGTGCCCCAGGAGGGGAGGTGTGGGGAGCTCAGTGAGCTGCTTGTTGCCCCTCAGCTGGAGCACATTCTGTGCAGAGAAATTTTAGCTGACAAACTCCAGCCGGCTTTTTATTGCCTGTGTGCAGTTTGAGAGTCTTCAGAGACTCAAAAATTGGCCAAATTTGGTCAGGCTGAGTGGAGATGGCAAAGGCCCATCACTAACACGAGGGTGATCTCTCAGCAGGTTTCTAAATTTCTGCCTCAAACAACAGATGTGCTAATGAAGGGTCTGTCACCTCAGGGTCTTCCCCTGAGCTCCTTCTGAGGCTTCTCTGGGCAGGATTTCTGATGGCTCCTCTCAAAGGCTATGAACCAAAGCAGAAATCCCACGTGGCAAACGTTGCCAAAGTTTTCCAGTTATGAAGGTTTATGATCAACTGGAAAATGGTCTTGTATTAAAAAATTTTGGACAGCCTGAAGTGTTTATATTTATAAATACTGAACAGTTTCAAGAAAGGGATGGGGGAAGGTAAGTGATTCATGCTGAAGGATGGAAGCACAAAATGAAGAGTGAGGAAAAAGAAATAGAGGAGATGGGAGAATATGAGAACGATTAAAAAGAACTAAAGGGGAAGGCAAATTGTAACCTTTTCCATGTATGGAAAAAACCCAAACCAAGCTTGGCTGAAACACCTCAGCTAACCATGCCCTGGTCCCTGGGGTCCTGTAGCACACCCAGCTGGTGCCAGGTGCTGCGACGTTAAAACAGTATTTACTTCCTCTGGTGCAAAGTTCATTTTAAGCTGCTTTCAACCACCCTCTAGGTGGTTGGCTAGCTGCTCCTTGGTCTGAGCTGGGTACCTCCTTCTGTGAGTCTGAGCTGGGAGGCAGAGAAGATGCTCGGTGTGTGAGACTTGGGCATATTCCACAAGCATGGCCCGTGTCTCTGGCACACTCTTTTTTTTCTTCCTTGCTCTTTTGGCTTACCATGTTCAATGGCACACAGGCCTTATTTGCTCTTCTTCCCCTCCCTGCAAGCTGCTGTCGTTTTGGTGTCTCGTCAAATACCCCCGCTAAGACTGGGCAGAAGGTGGTGGTGTGGTGTGTTGCTGACTGGAGTGGTGGGAGCTGCGGGTGCAAAGTATTTTCTGCCTGAAATAGTCCAAGCATCATTAGTCAAGCCAGTGCTTGCCCCTGGCCCAAACAGAAACCTCATCTTCTCAGTTCTGAGCAGTGGCAGGATGTCACCAGGACCAGAGCTCGTGGCAGCTGTGGGGAAAGGCAGCACGAGCCCCAGGTGATCCTTTTCCAACTTGATGCAGCATCTAAATAAAATGCCTCCTTATAAGAACCACTTCATGTTTTGATCTGTGCTGACTCGTGGAGCTGATGGAGTACCTTATTTCAAGCAGGTCTGCTCTGTTAGGCTGCCTTTCAAATAGATCTTCCCAGCAAAGATAAAAGATGCTAAGAAGTAGGTCTTACAGCTGCCCTTCAGACTCCACTCTCTACTGTATTAATCCAATAACATGTAAGATGATAGACGGGAGTTCTCAGGAGATGTCATACAAAGTGTTCACTTTAAACAAACAAAAACCAGTGCAGTTTTCAAAGTGAAACTGTTAGAACTCACAGCACCTCTGGCTCCAGGAGCTCTGGCAAGCCTAACTTCAGTGGAGATATAAGGCTAAACAGTCTTAATACAACCAGGCAAGAGGTGCAAAATGTGGATGCAGATTGAGTGGCCATCCAGACACAGGACCTGGGCTTGGGAGGGATGGAAAGCTCAGAAGTGGGTAGCTGCACCGATTTGCATGAGCATGAAGCTGCTTTTCTTCCCTCCTGATTTTTGGGGCCTTTTAAGTATACAAGATTTTTAAAATAATGCTTTGGAGTCATCATGTTATTTTATTATCTTAAGCAGTTGAAATGGGTGGTGGTTGGTTATGACCTTAATGAATCCGTGCTTCAGAATGGGAGGACTGCATGCGAAGCTTAACTAAAATTTGCAAAAAGGGCTTTTTTGCAACCCGAGCCACTGGGGCCATGGAGGAGGGACAGCGAGGCCTCGCTGCTGAGCAGGGATGGTGGGGACAAGGTGTGGAGGGCAGCACCTCTCTGGGGGCAGCAGCAGCATGCTCTAAAGCATCCCCGAGGGGCTGTAAAAGTGTTAACATCAGAGCTGAGGCTGCACAGGAGGCAGGCAGCTCCTGCAGAGCCAGGCCAACACAAACATTTTGCCACCAGCCAAGGTAACTTTTAGAAAATGTGGTGTTGTCCATAGGCTGCTTTTATGCACTTGCACATCACCACGAGCCAAAAGGAGAAAGGGGTGAATTTTTGAAACAGTCTCCATTTTCTGTGTTTGCTCTGGGAATGGACAAATATTTCACATTAACTACGTTCTTCTGCCGATTTTTGTCATGAGAGCACAGTCTCCGAATTGTAGAGCCTGTGAATTATAGTGGTAAACGCTGTATTGCTTTGACCTTTCGAAATGTCTCCAGCATGATTGGCTGCCTGTCCTCCCCTTCCCCCAGAGGTCAGGCAGGTTGTAAATATAGGCGAAATGGAATAGCCAGATAATCAAATTGAACCTATTTCACTGCAGTGCGGTGCAATCACGGCACAGTGAAATTCCATCAGCGTTGGAGGCTGCATTTCAAATGCCACGGAAATCACTTTGTAACTGTCCACGCGACTCCAGGAGCAGTGTTTACCGTCTGCGACATTGTGGGCTCTGCATTTTTAAGCCTCCTTTAGCAAAGAAAGAAGAAATCTCGAAGCCACATCAAAAAGGAGGAGGAATAGGCTGCCATTTAAAAAAAGGCATAGCATCTGAAAAAAATTACTTTGACATATAGGATGATTGATAAGTTTTATTTGCCTTGGGTTTTTTGTTTTCCTTTAAAGACACTAAAGTGATTTCTCTGCTCTGGAGCAGATAACAGAACAGCTTGCTGCTTCACCTGAGCTCACCTTCTTCAAAGAATAAACATATTAGTCATTATTTTAGCAAAAACATTGAAGTACAACACACAGGCAATGGTACAAAAAGCGCCATAACTCTAGCTATGCATGAGGATGGTGTTTAGGAGCAATGATGTCCTCTGACCAGGCGAGAGGAAAATCTGGACATTGAAATCTATATAGATGATTTCTCAGTAGTGGGAGCCAAGCGCAGCGCTGTCTTCTGTTGCTTGCAAGTCCAGTGATGCTAGCAGTGGGGTAGCAGGGCATAATTAATGTTTACTTATAATCAGCATCTTTCTGTGCCAGCAATCATGGCAGACTGAAACTAAGCAGGGGAACCAGAAACCCTGCTGCTTTCAGCTGTCTGGAACAATAATTACACAGTGCCACGGCACCTCTGGGAGTCTGGCACCATTTATCCTCCCTGACTCTCGGCGTTGGTTACCTGCCACAGAGCAATCCCCAAAGCAACCAATCCTCAACATCATTTTCATACAAAAGGTGGAGAGAATGATAATGGCTAAGCTATTGCTCTGCCTTCAGAAAGCTGGGCTGATGGCTTAATTGAGGTTAAAATAAGCTCCAATCAGAGAGGTAAAAACCTAACAGGGCTACTTAATCTTATATAAATACAAGAGAGATACAAGTGCATGAGGAGAGAATAATAACTGACTCTGGTAGGGTTTCTATGGAGAATAATCATTAGCCAGGCAGTGAACAGATTGGACTGGGAGCAGCCTATTTAGCATTCATGCCCTGGTGGTAAAGGCTTTGAGCTGGAGGCTAATTTGAATTTTAGGGTTGGGTTTAAAAAAAAAAAAAAGCCCCCTCTCTGGAGCAAAACAGCATCGTACTCATTTTTGCCCTAGACTGCACTGAAGAAAATCAACTGACTTCTACTCTGTGACCTAAGTGTGGTTTGTCTAATACAAGGGAGAAGTAATTGCAGGACAGAGAGGCGTTTGGTTGACTGGGGAGCAGGGATTTACCCGACCCAGGGCAGTGTCCCCTAGCCCTGTGTGTGCCCCCCAGCCCTCCTGTACTCTTTGTAAGGGGGAGAAGGCAGCCCAGCCCACCTGCATTTCTTCAGCACCACTGGGAACGCTACCAAAAAAATAAATGAAAAGAGAATTTATTTTTTGCCTTACCGTTTCATTCACAGAGTTAATTCCCTTTAAGAGCTTGAAACTAAAATACTTCTTTGGCAAATCACTGGGAAGGTTTGGCAAAACTCAGATGTTTTTATTTTTCAGGCTTGTAGGTTGCTGCTCATCTAAGTTTTGGTCGATGTTTTGATTAGATGTTAGATTTCAGAAGTATTTGAA
Source organism: Gallinago jamesoni (assembly GCA_025769975.1). Taxonomy (NCBI): domain Eukaryota; kingdom Metazoa; phylum Chordata; class Aves; order Charadriiformes; family Scolopacidae; genus Gallinago; species Gallinago jamesoni. Next base: position 14,818,936 of record JAOQGH010000012.1, on the reverse strand, counting down.
AACACTTCTTGCATGCAGCAGCATTTCTAGTCCAAACTAAGATTTCAACCCTTTCTGCTTTGTTTGTTTACCAGCTGCTTGCAAGAGCACCTTCTGTTACAATTACTTTCTTTTAAACAGACTACGTGAAAAAATGTAATAACTAGCTGGAGATGTACAGATCCTGCCAAAGTAAGGTTTCTAGGCTCTGTTTTTCTTAGTGTGTATCCCAGAGATGAAGTGATGTCTTTCCTCAGCTGACACAATCACATACCAGCTGCAGCAGGGATCTGGCCTCTGGATCTGTAGCTAGAGCCAGATAAAGTTAGAGACATGTATGATATTGCCGATTGTATTCGAGAGTTGATTTATTTTAGTGTGACAGAAGATCCCTTCTCTCCTGCTACTTTTTACTTGTAGCTTAGCATTTGGTAAAGCGCATCTTGTTATTGTACAATTTCAAAATCATGTTACATCCACCATGAAAGACTGTGGTTTGCTATGGACTTCTGCAATAATTCGCTTAATAGCTTTGCTTACACTTCCCCATTTTCCCAATCTTAGCTGGAAGTCCTTCAGCTTATGTCCATCAAGAGATAAAAATAAACTGTAGGCTGCAGCTCAGTGTAGCTGGATGCTCCATTACTGTTGCGAAGTGCAAGAGTCCTCAGGAAAGCGATGAAAAATTACCCCTCTCCAGGCAATGAAAAATGTCAGGAGCCTCGCAGTCTCTGAGGCCTTAACGGAGAGTAATTATGCTGTGAACAGATTGCTGCATGGCGGAGACCTCGCGGTGCTCTCAAAGGGAAGGCTACGAGACCCCTTTAAAAGGGAGACCAGAGCCCTCGCACGGCACATTTTGGGAGAAAGCAGGGAAGAATAAAAAGACCATATGCCCAGGCTGGCTGGCTTCATGGAGGTGAGCCGTCCTGCGCCTTCCAGGGCTCCTTGCAGCCAGGAAAATAAAGGATAGGCATGGCCCAACAGATAATTTAATGGGTATTCTTAACAGACAAAGCCGAGATCTTAATTCTGCTGGTAGCCAAGCCCTGCAAGGCAGTTGAACAGACAGGCAAGGAGTGTGAGGTCTCAGGCAAGGAGAGGACTTGGCCAAAATTTCCCTGGAAAAGTGACCTGTCTGTGGGCTGGCGAGCATCGCCTGTCTTCTCCACGGCACTCTTCATCCAGAGGATCCAGCCCACCCTTGGCCCAGGCTGTTGTCTCCAGAGTGGGCCCCTGTAGGGGGAGCCATGGCCACCCCAGGAGCCTTCCCGCAGGGTGTCGTGGCCCGGTGAGGAGCCAGGGCCCTCCTGCCCACATGGAGCTGCATCTGGTGTAGGACCCAAGGAGTGGGACGAGAGGGGGAATTTTTGCAGCTCAATAGCCTTCCTGAGTGTGCTCTGCAGAGGAGAGCTAATGAGGACAATGGCCAGGACCAAGGACAACCGATGTGATCAGGTCAAGGCAATTCTGAAGCAATTTGTGCTTAATGGGTAACAGGGGCCAGGATTTGCTAGATATTTCACCTCCCTAGGAAGGAGTCTGACAGACCCAGTGCATTATCCCCAGAGAAGGTGACAGTTAAAAGGTCCCTTCCAACCTAGGTGACTCTGTGATTCTGTGATTCTGGGTTGTTCTCCTGGCCTGAAGAGGAGCAGGGTTAAGGTTGCAAAACGGGAACTAGAGTCCTCCTAATTACGTGTTCCCTCTCTTTTAAGCACTTTAACTATAAAACGTGACTCTGCAATAGTTCAAGGTGCTGTTGGCCAGCTCGGTGGGGAACTGGGCTTTGGGGGAGGACGGCAAACTTTGCCAGGGTTTGTTTGCAGGGCAGGTGGGAGAGGGCCCAGATGGCGGTATCAAAGGAGCAGTAACTCAATCACTGTGACTCCGCCATCTGCTCTGCCCTGGGTTGCAATTCCCATCTCTTCCAACTTCTCCCAGAGTTTTGTGGCTCGATTGGAGAGCACTTTGTGTGAATGAAAAGGGAATCGGAGGCTCTGCTTTGCAGATCTTGAGCTGTCTGTCAGGAAGGAGACTCGGGCCCATCTTCCACACAGCAGGGCACGGAGGGGAAATCATTACGAACCAGCTCCCAGATTGCCACTGCATGACTTTACAGGCTTTTCAGGGTTTAAATTGCAGCTTTTCAGTAGCGTGCAGCCTTTCCATGGGTGCCTGAAAACAAAAGGCAATTCAGGCTTTGTCACGTTCCTTCCAGTGATGCAGGTGTAGTGATGATCAGCAGCTCAGGTGAAATACGGAGGTATGTACTTTCCATTTGTCAGAAAAAATCTGCTAGACTAGGCCAGATCTGCTAGTACTTTATTTTTATTTTAATCTTGGTTCTTAATGTTCAGAGCCTTGACTGTTTGTACTCTACTGTAATATACCAAGAACCTCTCCAAGTTTAATAATTCGTTGTCACAACAAGCTTTGTCTTGACAATTATAATCAAGCTAAATATGTTTGGTGTTTCTGTCTCCAAAAACCTCTTCCAGCTGCCACAACATAGCTAACCACGCTGCCCTTCCAGTGCTGGCTTTCGTGCTGTGAGTAGAAATGTAATTCCAGCTTTTCCTTGCCTCCCTGGTGCACAGCTGGTGGTGCAGCTCTCCCCCAGACAGCCTCACTCACAAAATCATAGAATCATAGAATCTCCTAGGCTGGAAGGGACCTTCCAGATCATCTAGTCCAACCATCACCCTAACTCTGACAAAAATAAACACCCACACAACAAACAAAATGCAACACCATCACTAAACCGTGTCTCCCAGCACCACGTTGACCTGTCTTCTGAACACCTCCAGGGATGGTGCCTCAACCACCACCCTGGGCAGCCCATTCCAATGAAAGGAACAGGTTAAGGCAGGACAAGGTGGGTAGCACCACAGAGTCTCTGTGGGAGCCACTACAGGCAACAAGCAGGGGAGGTGAACCCCAGGGTGTCCCCCAGTTTGCGGCACTGGCCCTACCTGGGATGCTCTCCAGGCTTGGCAGTGTGCTCCAGGGAGACAGCAGCAAGTTGTGCTGGGGCTGCTGCTTTTGGTGACAGCTTCTGAAAGCGATTCTTCCTCTTCCCTCTCCAAGTCTGTGTTTTGGGGTTCGGTGCATCCCCCTGCAATGCCCTGCTGACAGCTGGGGAGGCAGCTTGCTGCTGCTGCTTCAGGCTACACCAGCCCTCACCCCCAGCCCAGCTCTTTCCACCAGTGCTTTGGTCCCTGGTGCTTCTGCAAAGCTTGTGTTTGCACAGACAGCAGGAGTTGCAGTTACCTGGGTGTTGATATCTCCCAAACTTGTCATTCTGGAAAGGAATAAGAGTAAACACCTCAGACACACAGCCCTAGTGCAGCCACCCATGATGGTTTTCACTTTCCTCCCTGTTATTTAATTAATGCCAGTTTTTCTTGCCCACTCTTCCGAGTAGATATGCAAATTTTGGAGTGCTTTGATATATCAGCTCTTAATCTGAGCTTTTGCTCCTTCCAAGGACGTGTCCCTAGAGATGTCAAGCAGACTGATTTGCACACCTTTCTTCCCTCAAAACCCTCCAGGGCAGGCAGGGAGCCCCAGCCTGCAGCGACTGCTCCGGCACAGTAGGTACAGCACTTGCTCCATGTACAGCAGAGCACAGGTGACTAAGTGCTGGCTAATTGCTTCAGGGAGCAAAATGTGCCTTGATTGCTGCATAGCTCCAGGGGTCGTAAGGTCTCTCTAGTCCCACAAGTGGCTGGAAATGAGGGATTCAGGGATAGATTCAGGGACACCCAGACCAGAGCTGACAGAGCTGACTGTCTGCTGGCAGTGGGAGTTTCCAGGACACACCGCTGGGGCTGGGCAAGCCCATAAAGAAAGGCTGGGGATGGCCTGGAGGGTGGGTAGCCAAAGGTGAAGAGGAAGCGAAGAATATTCTGCAGCTTATTTTTGCTTAATAGGTGAGTGCTAAAGGCATCTCCTTGAGGGGGACATGAACTCACACTTCCCTGTCCGTGCTCGAACCAGCCGTCTGTGTGACATCCAAGGAAAGATTAAGAGGATTGAGTTTGCTTAGTCTAGGGAAGGGAGAAATGAGACACAGTAACTTTTTCTAGTTTCATGGGCTGCTATGGCCTGTATAGAGATGCAGGGGAAAAATGTCTTCACATATACATTGCAGAATGGGATAAAAGCAATAGATAAGGACAGAGCAAGGAAAAAGATGAAAGCGAACTGCAGCAAGGGTTACTTAGGTGTGCAAAAAGAAAAACTTTCTGAGTGGGATTTGAATTATGTCCTAGATAAAACTGTCGGGGAGACTCTACCCCTCTCTATCAGCAGAGGTCTTTAAGGGCAGCCCAAGCTGCTGCTGGGCCTGGGAGAAACACAGCTCTGTCTCCCAGCCCTGGCTTCTGTGCCTGCAGTTGCCTTTGGGGGCTACAGCCGGGGGGTGCTGCAGGTGGGCAGGGACAGGCAGGGGACCTGGCAGGTGCCTGGTGGCTCATTTTGCCTGTTTTTTCCCAGAAAGGCTTCCCTTACTGGGCTGGGGGAGAGGCTGCAGCGCTCAGTGCCACGATGAGACCGTGCCAGTGGGGCTCATTCCTGCCTGGCTCTGCTTTTACACCATTTACACACCAACCCAGAGCATCTACACCGCCTGGCAGCGGCTCCTGGCTTTGAGGATTTCCTTGTATTTGGTGTGAAGCATTTTAAGGAGGGAAGTCTTCGTGGCTGCAAGCACCCAACTCTCCTATTTCAGGCTGCAGTGAAGAAAGAGTAACTTTAACAGGGCTTTACTGAACTCGTGGCCAGTAGAGGGGACAGTGGCAGGACAAGGTACCACCACGGCCATCCCAGCCCCAGAGCAGGGCTGTGAGTGATGCTGCGGGTATCAAGATGGGTTTGCTCAATGGAGCAGCACTGCTTTAGGAGAGAAAAGAGGATGAAGCTTTGGCCAGGAGAAGCACTTTCATTTGATACAGGGCATGAATGGCCAAGTGGAAACAAGGAAGCCAATGGCTAAATAGAAGGCAACACGCCAACTTCATTCAGAGATTCTTTAAAACCAGCGAGGACCATTATAACCGTGCTGTCTGGCCTGCGACATGCCACAAGCCTTAGCTGATGACCCAGCAAATTAGCAAGGCAGCAGGAAGGAAGGAAAGGCACCAGCCCCACCTCTGGCTCGTACGGCGTGGGCATTGCTTCACTGCGCTGCATCCTGCCCTCACGTGCTCAGGCTTTCTTTTTATCTCAGGGATGCAAAGAAAGCCCAGAACGCATTAGGACAGCCACCTGGGGAGTTAGTTATGATTTTTAAGAGCTAATGATGCCGCCCACTGTTCAATGTTTATAATAAACTGTCTTCTCCCCCTCTTAACTAAATTGTGTATATACAGGGGAAGAAGCTGTACCCATGAGCACTTGGCTTGCTGCGCAGAGCTGCTCTACTCCATGAATAGGAAAGGTAGACAGAAAGTTATTTATTTTTATGCATTTAAATGGGGTAGATGGGGCAGCTCAGGAAAAAAAAAACAAAAAAAAAAAACAGCAAAACCCAGACAATTATGATCCTGGCCTATAACCGCAGTGTTTTAATGCAAACCTGAAGGTTGTGCAGTCCTCTTGACAGCTGGCTCACAGCTCAGCCTACACAAGTGATACGGATGGCCATTCAATGTTGTATGGAATTACATTGCTGTCCCTCCAACTTGCACCAATTATAATACCTAATTGCTGAGTTTATGTACATTTCTGCAACACAGGAGAAGAACAGGCCCTCTGGGAAACAGGGGAGCAGCACACAGCCTGCTTTAACTATCACCTGGAAAGGACCATTTTTTTAATTCTTCTAGTCTGAGCGTTTTTTTACCTTTTTTAAATTTTTTTCCCCCTTTAAGTTACCGTTTAGCATTAATGCTGATGACTGCCTCTTAATGGAGTGTCTCTGGCTGAGTGGCTGGGCAGAGCACAGCACATTCCAGCCCTCGGGCTCCAGGCTCTTGTACAAATAAGGAAGCAAATGGTCCAAGCCGGATTGACTTTCAGCACAGCAGGAATCGCAGGTGGGTGGATGCAGGAAAAGGCGAGATTAATAGGAAAAGAAGTCTTATCTTTAAAAGTTCAAAGAAAAAACTTAGAGCAGGACTAGTGTATCTTCAAGAACGGCATTTCAGCTATGAAACAGCTGTTTCACAGGGGGAAATACGGTGGTATTCCACAACCATGGCTCTATTTTTCTTCACAGAAGAAAGCTGTGAAGTTGAGCAGGTCACATGTGTTTTGGCAGGGGCCAGTGCCCACAGACAATGGTCCGGGGCGAGCATCCCTGCAGCAGGCAGGCGAGCCCGGTGCCGGCACTGCCCAGCAGAAGAGCCTTTTGTTCTGCCCGGTCTGGGCTGATAGGAAAGGTTTTCTTGGAAAAAGGTGTTTGGCAGTTCTGTTTCTAGGTTAGGTACCTCCTTTTGCTGAAACGAGTAGCTAGGCAGGACACTCGTGTGGAGAAAGCCAACAAACCACCCCCAGCTCAGCATCACCCCCTTGGGAAAGAAAAGGCAGAGAGCACTGGCACATCAGTGGCCAGGGGTTTGATTCCAGCCGGTTGGCTGCAGCACATGATGAACTAGACAAGCTGGCCAATGCTTAACATTTACCTTCCAATGCCTGATGTAAAAAAAAATGACAGCTTTTAATTACAGTATTTAATTTTTTAGAGGACAGCTGTTTCTTTCACACTATGAATTAACAAACTCTTCTGAGCAGATTTGCACATACATGCAAATCTGAACTAGTTGCAAAGGTAGTTTAGTTTGGGGGGTTAATTTTTTCTGCATACTCCCCCTTCCCAGCTTCATACACTTATTCTTTCTGGTGTGCTGAGATTGTAACAGACCGGGCTCTTCAGGATCTGGTGCCACAAGGCTCAGACTCAGATGGGGCACTTGGTGCCACCAGAGTAATGCCGCCAAACTGAAAACAAGCTTATTTTTGTATTGCACAGATGTTGGTTGTGTATTCAGGATTATATTGAAGGAACGTAGTTTTTGCCTCTCGTGAGCGCTCAGGTGTTTCTGTCAAGTGAACCTGGCCACCAGCTCTTCACTGAGGAGCTGACACATAGAAGCTGTTCTGGAAAAGCCCAGAGAAAGATGGGCACCTCCATCTCGCAATATTGCTTGAACTCCACCTGTTTACAGAGCGATTCACCTTTATAAAACATAGCCAGGCCTTCGTCTGTATTGTATGAAGTAGAAAAAGAAGATAAGAAGAAAAAGAGGAAAGACATTTAAAAAACCAAAGCACACACTTGGTGGCCTGGCTTTGTCCCAGGTCTCTGGCCTAGACTGCGGCAGATTTTCCAAGTGACTGTTTCTTTGCTATCTTGCTTGTCCATCACACCTGCCTTGGCTGCCTGCCTTCAGTGTCCTGCATTTACTTATTCCCACACCAAGGATCTGCTCTCCCCTTCCCTCACCAACTGCCTTCCAGTGCAAAAGGCTGCAAGACGAGGTTACACCAGAAATAAACCCGGTACCATCCCTGCTTGTTCCACGGTGCAGTTCTGAGTTTGCTGTCTGCAACACAGATTTCTTCTTTTGAGAGCACGTAGTAGCTAAGTACCTTGACAAACTCGAATCTATTTGGGGAAGCTGTAGGCAACTCTAATGTTAGAGCTGCCATTTAATTCTCAAGGCAATAAAAAGGACCAAGGGGCCAAGTCGCCTCTGAATGTCTTTCATGTTGGTTTGTTACACAGTGTGATCTTGTTTTACAAGTGCTCTGTTTACAAGAAAGCTATGGCAGGGAGAAAAAAATGTTCATTTAAGTCCCACAATCACATAGGGCTACTTTTGTAAAGGTCTGATCCAATCCTACCAGCTGCTTGCCCACAAAACTTTGCAATTGTGGAGGCTAATTAAGATTCTTCAGAGGAGCTCTCCTCTCTCCCCGGCGGTTGCAGGAGGCCTCATTAGACATGCTGTACCTCCCCCTTCGCCCAGCAGAATGCCCCACTGTGCTTGGTTTACGTTAGGGCTTATGAATTAACCAATTGATTCTGAAAATATCATTACTTCGGGGCTAAATAAAGCTGGTCCCTTTAAGGGGAAAAAGTCAGAGCTGCACATAGGAATAAACTGACACTGCATTACCCACAAACTCCCTTCTCTCCCACGCTGCGCGACGAGGATGCACTTGCTGGGATACAATGGGTTCAGCACAAAGGGAATTTATCCCAGCTTCTGGGAAGATGGGGAGGAGAGTCCGGGCAGTGAGCGTCACCCACCCACTTGCTCACAGGAAGCTTTATTTACATGCAGCTCCAATTTTTAAAAATTAGTGTACGTGAAATGACTATGTGTATTTACCTTACCTTTTTGTGTGTCCACTTTTCTCTCCAGCTGGGAGGTGAAGAAGCCCGTAGCTGGCACAGATCAAGCCCATCCGAGTCGCTTGGTGCTAACGCTGCGCAGCTGATCTATACAGCTGAACACAGCTCCAGGGATGGAACAAAATTTAAGCTGGCACCGATACATGATATTGGACCTCCAGTATCTTTGAGAGGTTATGGCTGCAAAATTTATATTCACAGTTTGATCTTAAAAAACTGATTTTAAACCAGAACCAAATCCAATTTAAAGCCCAAACTGAGGAATATATAAATTTAATTATGTTTCATGCAATAGAAATAGCTTTCCCCTGCTGTGTTTGTGCAAAAATCTGGGTTTGATTTTTTTTTTTTTTAAGGAAAGATAACTGCAGGAACAAGACAAGGTATTTAAAGCAGTGAAGAAACCCAGTGAGCTGACACAGTTTGAAGTTGGTCACGACAAGCACAGCATCAGCTCGGACAGTCTCCTCTTCCTGAACACTTCAAGTATTTAGCGACACCTCTTTCATATAAAAAGAATACCCTCCCCAAACTAAAACCGAAAACATTAAAATCAGACAATGTCACCGCACAAAGCCATACTCTATATTGTAATAACAAAATGCTTTATTTGGGGGGAATACAAGGAGAAGTGTGACATCCTCATTATCAAATTGTTTTAAAAAGGCATTCTTTCTTTGAAAAACGTAACACTCATACAGAAAAGGTGACCTGCGGATAAGCCCTCTCATTTAGCAGTGGGAATTCTTCTTTATTTTACAGCTGAAGTTGGGATTTGAATAATCTGTAGCAAGAGATTCCAACTTTGTTGATATCTTCTAGCAGCTTGGGACGCGGCTGCCGCTCGGCACCGCTCGGCTCTGACAGCCTACCGGGAGGCTGAGAGCACAGCGCCCAGAGGGAGCTCTCTCAGTTCTCACCCAGGTCGCTTCGCAAACCACAAGACTACACCATTACCACAAGAAGACAGTGAGAAAGCCACAAGGTAACTCATCTTCTCTTTTATCTCCGAAGACTCTTCATGCAAGCCCCACGCTCATGAAATTCTCGTACCGTTCATCCGATTACACCTCAGCACACAGCCCCTGTGCTGTCAGCCAGAGCTGGGCCGGGGAACGTGGACAACAGATCAAAGGTGAAAGGCGCTTATTTCCCCAATGCATCCCCTTCCCGAACAGTAGCTTCCAAGTAAATCGGGGTATGTTTTAAAGACCGCAAATTTACATCCATAAATTACTTCTGCCCTCTCTGAACCTTATGTTAGAACTTGAGTTGTTATAAAAGGGACTGGGAAAGTTCCTAAAACTGTCAGGTTATAAAGTAACATTCATCTTTTAATCCAACGTGGTAACTCCTTGCCACGAGTAGTATCCCTGCGAAGCGGTCAGATACATCTGCCTTACTGTTTAAAGGGGGCTCGTGTTGTCTGGAGCGGGAATGGCAAAGTCTAAAAGAACTAACAGTTTTCTTTATTCGGGTTAGACATAACAAATATGTCAGATACAGCAGTTAGTCTAGAAAAATACATTTAAAAAAATCTTCAGCAGACCATGCTCCCTGTAACAAAACCTTTCAAAACCAATTTTACAAATTATTCTACATTAATGTAAAAAGAAAATCTTAAATTTTCATGGATCATCATGGATTCCATCAAACATGTATCTATCTATCAAAACATGAGTTTCACTATTTGTTGATGTTAGAATTCATAATACATTTTTCTAATGTATCCTGTACATATTAAATAACCTAAAAGGCTCCTCTTGTAGTGCATTAACAATTTAGCAAGCACACTCAGTATTTCTCCAGTACCATTTGCATTACAGTTATTTGCCCGCAAATGTAATTAACATCTAAAAGTGCACACAGTTAGGTCCCCCCTCCCTCCCCATAACCTGTTTCCCTGCTGAAACCCAGACGCCCACTGGAAACATTATGCTACTGTAGCTAATCTACCCAGGATTAGAAATGTGTGACTAAAGTGTTCTTAACTATACAGGAACTGAATTATATACAAGAATCAAAAGGACAGCCTGTATTTACATCAAGAAACTTCCACTACCACAGCATTATACCAAGTACTCAATACAGTGTTACAGTTGGAACTTACTTAGGATTTTAGCTTTAAATCAGTGTAACACAAAACTTAGCTCTGGAAATACCCTGAAAAAACCGAGTATGTTTATTAAATATGACTTCTTTTATGCCACAGGACAAATATCCGTTGCTGGATATTCTTACAGGTTCAGTGTTTGAAACACTATGCTGTTCTACAAAGCAACTAAGAAATTCCAGAATGGTTGCTGGAGAGAAAAAAAAAAGACAAAAGAAAAAAAAAAAAAGAAAAAGGTGGGGGGGAAAGAGGAGGTACCAAGTGAGGAATTAGATCTGAGTAACTAAACCAAACTGTTAGCACAAGTTTAAGACAGTCACTGCATGCAGAAACCCCTTGGAAAAGTGTCATACAGATCCGAGTAGGCTGTAATACACAAGCATAAGATGTAACTTCACTGAATTTTTCCGTATCAGTTGGTTTTCCCTATCAAGTGGAAGAATTTTAAGATTAAATTCCAGATTATCCAGTTTGAGATTAATAGCTTTACTCTCCAAGAAATCCAGTGTATGAACCTATATTACATTTTTCCAATACTACTAAAAAAATGCAAACTATAAACTTTTTAATTCACTTTTTACATTGAACTTTTCAAAGAAATCCAAAGTGTTGTCTTTAATTCACGTTAAAGTGGTCAAACATTTCTCCTGTTTCTCCCCTCCCCAAAAGTGCAAAAAACAAGTTGCTGCTTGGTCCACAAACATAATCCATCACATACAGCGAGAGATTTTCCTTCTGATGGAGCACTGCTGCCAGCCCATCACTTCCAGTTTCTACTCCAAGAAAAATGTCAGCGTCCAAAGATGGAATTCAATTCCAGTAGAATTAATTCTACAATCTGATTCTGGTATACTGTGTGGACTGCTATGTTACCAGTCTCTTTCTCTGGTTTTAATAATGTTGGACCAAAAACTATTGCTACACTTTGATAAGTCATTCGGTTCTTTTCTCCATTTTCTACAACTCTGAAAGAAAAAAAAAAAACACACAAAAAGAGACTTATCAGTTTTAGAGTAATAGGATGACAGGAAAAAGATGCAGTCCAAAGAAAAGTCTCATTTTTAGGACATACAGCTGCTGTGATTCCCCTCTCTACAGAAAAGTTTTGTTTTTAAATGCTATTCCTGATCCTCTCACAATCCCTTGACCATAAGGGCTTGACAGTAAACATCACAACTAGGACACAGACTGTCTAAACTGTTTGATGCTCTGCAAGCTTGTATAAATACAGACTAATAGATTGTTTTCATCAAGTCCAACATAGGCAAGAAAAATGCAATTTGGAACAGTCACTTAGTACTTTTCATTGGATTATTTAGCTTCAAGGAAGGATCAGCCATACAAGCCATTCCTTCAATCTGCTACTTACCTCTTCAGGTGTCTAAAGAGTACCTGCATAGTGTCCTGATTTGGTTTTGGCAACTGTTTGATTAAATCTTTAACAGCATGGACACGCTGCCTCGGTTCTTGTTCTGCAAAAGGATGAGGTGTAGAAACAAAAATTCAGTATTTTTGTTTAAAACTTTAGCATAAAATTCAACAGATTGGAAATAAACATAAACGTTTTGAAGTGCTAATATGAGATAAAATACTGCCACCTCCTGACCAGACCTCGCATTACTGACAGGCAATTTTAGGTAAGACTTAAAAGACATTCATCACCAAAACATTTTTACTGTCCAAACTAATCACATGAATTGCACACATTGAGCAGAGCTTATACAAAAAGCACACGAGTGTTTTCCAGACTTACTTATTGCATTGACAAAGTCATTGAAGTGATTATAAGTGAACAGCGGCTCTGGCAATTCTCTGAAAAACATCTTTAGAGCTCCTGTGATGACGTGAATATCTTCCCATTTACTGTCATTCAAATCTAGTTTCTCATCTGAGAGAGAAAAATGGATAATTAATGTTCATATTTTAACTATTAAAGCTTTTCTTTCTTTATTTTTTTTTTAATAAACTTAACTACTCTTCTGTATTTATTGCTTTTAAAGCAGCAAAGACTCTCTCCTGGGATACGGAGCTGCAGCAGTGTAAAAGGGGATACAGAAGCTCAACCAATACAGAGATGGCCAAACTCTCCCTGCTGCACTACATGCAGCTCCCCCACACCAAGGGCACTTTCCAGAGGGGAACAGGAGCTGCTGACATAACACAAAATTTACTGTTAGGCCCTGTCAATCAGGAAATGAGAGGTCAGACTGTAGACGGGCTACTGTCCTCTTCCTGGTTACAAGCTGATTCCCACTGAACAAAACAGTCACGTGAAAGGGGTTTATACACAGAGTATGGCGAAGAGGAGCCAAGCAGCCACGTATTAAAAAGCAGTAGCAAATCTCGCTAAAAAGCATTAATTGACAATTTTAATGCTAGCTTAATATGCTTACTGTTTTTCCACAAGATATGAAGTTGTTTGAAATACACACACACACACAAAATTCTATTGCCACCTTTCTTTAGAATTATGTTCTAGCAGTCTCTACATTCTACATAGGACCAAACACCTCCAGGATGCTAGGGTTTTCAAATGATGTCCATTATACACAAAGATTCTGCAATTTTTAAGTAATTTTACTTTGAAGATGACAATTTCACACGAAAGTCTGCAGTTACACATTTAGAAATTTTTTTTCCGAAGCTTTCTATGAACTTCAACAATTTAAAAATATATGCAAATGTAATAAAGTTGAAGGAAGCTTACCATGATTGACTGCAAATCTTAGCTTCTGTATCACTGCAAGATTGCCACTAACTCGGTATAAGCCGTCAATATCTAATCCTAAAACAAAGGGATACATCCATTTTAATACCTTACACATGTAGGAATTCTGCAATCATTAGGGCTGCTCTTTATACGCCTACTCAGGAAAAAGAAAAGAAACCCACATTGTAGCAAAGAACACTTGGTTCAACAAAAAAAAAAACCACAACAACAAAAAAAGAAGTTAAACTAGCTTTTTTGATGGGCAGGGCATATCAGAAGAGCTTTGGTTTGCTGACACAGGTTTGCTAGTGTCAAGCTTACAGTAACCTCCAAAACTTCCTTCACAGCAGACCAGCAGTAACAAGGCAGTAGCTCCAAGATTCCCCAATGAGACTAGATGTCTCGTCTAAGATGCTCTTGGTGGGTGGGCAGGGGGTACACGGGAGTCCAACATGCAAGAATCAAGTATTTTGTGGATGTTCAATTTTTTAATGTATGGTTAAGAAAAATCAAATCAAGTCATGCATAGAGAGCATCTCAAAGTTGTCGAGTGACCAGGTTTGCATGGAGAAGGAATGATGTGCATGCACACTCATCACTACCCCACCGCCTACAAAACTAAAATGGGTAGCCCTTGCCTTTACAGTACTGCACACTCAACCAGAAGAAGAAAACCGTGTCTTTGTGGTTGCTACTGCAGTTACTCAGAAGTGATTAGCAGGTAAAGAATTTAATTGAAACACCAACTGAATGCAGCATGTGAGTCAGTGCCACTGAGAAGGGTGAGTGTTGCCAGAATACCTGCAGGTCCCTGTAGCTCCTCAAGGAGTTGTCTGATGCAACACAGCACAGTTACCAGCACCATCTGACATATCCCTTTTCCCCATAATCCACTAGTCATTCCTTTACAGAAAGAACTGATTTGAAGTGTATTGGCAGTAGTGAGAGTTGGAGAAGTGGGGAAAAAAAGCTGTTCATTTCTGTCAGCTTCCCCTCAGGTATTTAAAAAGGGAAAACTTCACCACTATCTTCACTGCAGTCCTGTCTTTAAAATAAAAAAAGAAATAAAAGAAAAAAAAGAACAAAGCAAAATAACCCCTTTCTCACAAACTGCAGAACACAAATGAAATAAAGCCTGCTGTTACAAGCAAGGTGGCAGTTTGTTGAACAGGAGTAAGGCAACGGAAGCAGTTGTTTTTCCCCTCCCAGGCCATAGGATAGCAGCATTGAAAAAGAGGAGGCTGCAACAAAATCCTAAATGAAGTTCCCATAGAAAATGCCTTAAAATTCACACATAGTATTCCCCTGTAACACTTACCCTGATTCTCAAGAGAATGTTCTCAGATTAAGAGATTGGTATATATTTGAATGATGATTATGGAGATTCCATAATCCGCTCTCAGTCATCTTTTCCAAGAGATAGGGCAATGACAACAGCAAGAAACAAGCAAGAAAACCCACACATTCTACAGCCAAGTCAGAAATTGCAGCCAACATATTTTCAACAAAAAAGTGAAGATGTCCTTTATATCAGACAACCCAGAATGTCACATGTAGCTTTTAAACATATTTTTTTGTTATTAGACTTATTTTCAATGAAAGCAAACAAAAATTGAGTCATACATGGACCCTGATAGTCTCCAGAACTGTGTAAAGCTTCACATAACCATCTGTGTAACTGGCTGCAGGGCCCAAACCAATAGACTTGTCTTCTGGCAGTTAGTGCATATACAGAGCAGGAATACAACGTTTTCCTAGAAGTTTGTTTCAAGGAAGTTTTAATATAAATTATTGTTAGCATGCTTAAACCTTCCAAAAACGAACAGCTGTGCTTTGACAGTCTCTCTCTTTCCGTCTGGAAAAAAAACCTCAATGGGCTGAGCTCTTTTATTACTTCTTGTAACCCCTCTTTCCTTAGAGCGTTGCTGCCAGGAGGCCGTCCTGCCTTCTCCTCCAGCTTGAAATACACTGAAGCAGACTGATTTCTCAGACATAACATACCTCCCCTCTCCCCATTTTGGATCCCACTTACCTCCCCACTCCTGAAAACTCATTGCTAATGACAGACAGAAGTTTCAAATTATTTTCCCCAAAATAAGTCTACGTTTTAAGACTACATTAAGTCTAAGCATTTTAAGGATTAAAACGTGTGGTGAGGAAGAGAGATTCAGAAACAAAAAACATCAACCATACCATGTTCCTCAACATGCTCAATGCACAGCTTCACGAACTTTGGCACCGTGCTGTTTTCTCTTTGACACAAGCTGGTGAGATTGGAACCAAACACTTGATCTGGAACCAAGTAAAGAGACTGATTTACAGTGGAACAGGACTCAAGTGACAGAACTAGTTCAGGTTAAAACAAACCTTTTAAAGGGCAAAGACTACTGGATACAGTTGTTGTAGTATTAGAGTGAAAATAGGAAAGTTTTGAAAAGATCCCTCAGCAGCTCCCAGCAAGAAAAAGCTCCCGGTGAGAAAGCGTGGCAGCAGCTACACAAACATGAGTGTGCGAGTAAGGAATTCTGCTAGTGAAATGATTTTAATCTATCAGGAGATAACATGGTAAGAGTCTCATAATCATTACTGTAATGAGAAGTGTAATGGATTCGAATATCCTGTTACACTCCATTCCTGTTCCGAGTTCAAAATACATTTACTGTAATCTTTGTTAAAAAAATCTAAACTAGCCAAAATGAAAGCTCAATTTGGCATTGCCTGGAGAAAAACCCTGTAAAATTTCATCTTTCATTGCACCTACTGTTTAACCCAGCATTACATATTGATTTACTTTAATGGGGCATCTTCAACTTCTAACATTTTTAAGTTATGCCATAGATTTGTAAATGACAGTCCTTTATATCACAGAGCTGTGAATGGATGTAAATATGACTACACATATGCAACCTGGCTGCAAGGTTGGAAACTAAATATAGATACCTATGGGCAAGGGTTATTTTGAGTCTTGTTTTAAAAACTACACAATCCAGGGGGAGTGTTTTCTATCCTGAACTGAAGAAAAATGAAAATCAGCTTGGGCAGAGAGTGGGTTTTTGCACTGTCTTAGTGTATTCCAGCAACATGTTAATTCCTCTTGTTCAGGTTATGTTACCACCAAAATCTCTCGACCCATTTCTACGGTTTTCACCAAAGATGCCCAAATAATAGATGGCCTCCCCCGTTCACATGCATCACACTGAAACAGGGTCTTGAGATAGAGAGGCAAAGCTCACACTCTTAAAGGGACAAAAGTTGGTTGGTGTTTTTTTTAACATGTTAAAGTAGGTATGTAAGTGACCGTCTTCACAGTTTGTAGTAGATCTTACTTCAGAGCTTACAAAAGAGAGAAAATTGCATTTGCATCATCCATAGCATGTAGCCCCCTTTTGCACATTTAGTAATTTAAGCAGATTCATTAACAGCATTTGCATCTGACTAGCTCTTTGGGAAATCCAAACAGCACACCAGACCAATTATACAGTACGAAGACTGGCGGGTAAAGGTACTATTAGCGTATGTGTGTATATGGCCGGTGCCCCAAAACACCTCAGTCCTGCAGCTGCTCCTCAGGCAGCCAGCTGTATAAGCAGAATCAGTAGCAAGGGATTGAAAAAGCCCACGCAGTAGAAAGCCAGGTGAGAACGCAGGTGTAGCAGGTAAAGCAATGCAGAGCAGGTAGCAGAAGAGAATACTACCATGTAACAAACTGATTTGCTACAATTGCCTCTGACTTTAATAATTTCCAGATAGACAACAATAGTATTTTTTCCTCACATCTTAAAGTAACTTTTGTAATTCTGTTTTTCAGCAAAACAAGCATTTAGCAGTTACTTCTCAGCTTAGTGCATGCTGGTTTGAGTGGTTTGGTTTTTTTTTTTTTTCCTAGAACTTTTTTGGGTTTTTTCTGCTCATACTGGGTTTGCCAAGTTTTCCACTTAATAAGCTTGTTCTGTAGCAGCAACAAAAGTACACTGGGCTTTTAAATAAAGGCTTCTGTATTTTTCATTCATACAGTAAATGTAAATCTGTAGAGCGCAGATCCAACTTTAAAAGTTTACACCATGCTTTTAAATAAAAACAAACTCTCCATTCCTTAATGTCTTTATTAAAAATCCAATCATCAGCACGCACGTGTACAAAATAAACTTGGCTTAGCGTTCACTGTTGCTAATGTCAGAAGTTATGTCACTGAGCCATGACATGAATACTAAGCTGTAAAGCAGAGCAAAACGTCAAAATCTGGGAATAATGCCTCATTATCCCCAAACAAAAATTCCATCATGTACAGTTAAATTATATTTGCAGATACACAAATATATCAAATGCCACATGCAACAGAAGCACACCTGTTAAAGTATGTAGTTAGGCAAATCACAGAAGGATTTGGTCTGTTATTTGCCTACCCATATGCTATTTCCACCCTAGTAAAGCACCACCTAACAAGTCCTGCTAAAGCATATGAATAAATAAAGTTTTACAGTGAGTACCAAGTCAATAATTTACACAAACACATTAACTTCAAACTGTGCAAATACTGTTCTCTCACAGTTTCTACAAGTGTCACAAATGGAAATATATATTAAATTATCAATTATTTTATAAGTTTGATTCAATATCTTTAAGACTCATTGTTTGTGAAACAGTTTAAAAAATGTATACATTCAAAAAAGCTTAGGGAAAAAAGATGTTTAAGTTAAGATTCCTTTAGCCTCATCCTGGTTTGCTTAAATATTTCATTCCTTATGAAATGGCATATGATTGTCTGGTTCCCCTCAGACTAAAATACCCTCGCGAAAGAGATAAGCACATGCATTCAGCTCTGTACCCAAAGGACTTCTCTTTCCCTTGTATGCACAAATGGTTAACAGCTGTCTAAAGTTTCCAGCTCAGAACAGCAAACCAAATGGATTCTCTAGCAAAGAACCACTCCAAGTCCAAACAGGCTCTTGAGCCCTGAATTTTCACTGCAGTTCTGCCAGTAATGAGCAGGAGAGGACATTCTCCATGAAGTTCAGTGGCGAGTAGCACTGCTCAGAAGAGTAACAATCAATCACCACTTCCACTACACATTCAACACTTTTGTTAGAAGAGCTATATACATGTGTTTTACTCTGAAGCTAGACCATTTTAACCCCATTTTACACATGAACTACTAAAGCCAGATTTTCAAATTATTTCCTTTGTTAAAAAGGTTCATTTACCCTTAATGTAGCCTTTTTCACGGACAGCTTGTAATGTAGGGCGCCGTGTAAGAAACTTCTTGAGCTTCGTTTTGGTCTTTTTCTGATCTGTGGCATCTATATTGCTAGGTGTTTTCACTGCTGAAAAGAGAAATGCATTTGGAATGAATATCCACAGACCAAACACTGCATTTATCTACCAAGGAACCAATATAAAAAAAAAAAAACCAACCTCAAAAAACATAAAAACATCTATTAAAACTTGCAATTCATCTACTTTTTTTTCCTTAACTTTCTGGAACTCCACGTAAATAGCTTCCATTTTTCAAGTCACTGAGAGACATCCCTGTCACAAAAAATTTGTAAAACCAAACGCCACCTGTGGAAGTTTACATATGGAACTGATATGTAATTTCAAAAATATAGCTATGTTTCAAAACTGGTACTAACTTTCATTAAGTTAACTATTTTGAAAAAAATAATTACTTTTTTGCAAATTACATACAAAGCACAGAAGTACAAGAGAGAAAATAGTCTGTATGATTAATATATTTGTGTGCATAGGAAGAAACTTCTATGGCTAAAAGAAATTTAGCTCCAGAATTCTGAAGGTGTTATTAAAAATGTTTAGATTTCCTAAATAAGCCAACATAACATCATTAGCAGATTATCAAAATTGCAGTTTAAGTTAATAGTACAAATATTTACAGATGCTGTACCACAGACAAAACCCAAGTAAAACAGTTCAACAAGTTTTGAACAAGTAAAAGGAAAAAGAATTCTTATTCAAAATAATTTATGAAAGTCAGAGAAAACAAGTGTCTAATTACTTCTGTGCATTTGACCACACCTTGAAAATAATCCATTTCCCCACTGCCTATTTTCTCCTATTTTTCATGTGTCACACAGCAAGAGCTGACCACATTTGGTACTTTTTTCTTTTTTTTTTCCAATTATGACTAATGAAACAAGGAAGAAAATCTCCGATCTGGCACCAAGATGTAGAATGAACTATATCAAAGCCTTTTGCCAAATTTGAGTAGTTTCATTCCTAGCTGTCCTTTTGAATTCTTCTCTATTTACACATAATACTGAAGATGCAAAAAATAAAAATTGGCATTGCTAAAACTCAATTCATGGAAAATTTTCAACTCACAACGAAGTTTCTTAGAGTCTTTATTCTCTTTTTCTTTTTCTTTGTCTTGTTTTTCCACCCCAGGGGAATCTGGTATCTCATCTTCTAATGCTTCATCAGACTCTACCACCTATTGGATTTAAGAAGACATACAGTGATCAGTTTGCGAATTCATAGAATAAAGCATTAACACATTTCCTGTAGACAGTTCTACAATACACATTTCTTTCCCTATAATGATATTCAGTGGGTTCTTTCCTGAACTCTAGATGCTAAAAATATTTTCCGACATGATGCCACTCTCACTGGCAGAGTGAATAACTTTGAGAAACACTATTTGATCGTAAGACCCAATAAAGAAGTTCTGCTGGACACTGAACAAAGTACAACCAGTCTTTCATGATAATGCTTCCTTATATCAACCAATCGACAACAGAAAGGTGGGTTGTTTGTTTTTTTTTTCAAATCCAGCAGACAAACATTAGCTGTTTCATGGTCTGCTACAGAAGGATTTCACTGGTAGAGCCTAAGAAACATTTCTAGAGCATCTACCCTATTTCTGATCTCTTTAATTAAAATCCACCTGCACAGTGTCTGTTGTTACAAGGAAGGATATTTTAAAAATAAGGCAAGGTTGTGTATTCCAGAGCACCGAAGGAGCAGAAGCATGACTTGACGGGTAGATGTTAGCTTTAAACATCTCTAATTCCCTCTTGCTTTTCAAAAGCTTCAGATAGCCTTTTTACACACTTGATCACTTAATCACTTTTCTGTTGATTAAATAGTTGGCACTATGCTGTCTGATAAAAAGAGATAATATAGTATTTTGCCAGGTCTTTTAATTTGCACTTTAAGTGCAGCCTTATTAAGTGAATAGCAGTATCAAATGCTGATTAATGTATGTCATCACTCCCTTGGCTGTCCTCCCTCCTTCACTCCCTCTCTACCAAACCTTTCAGGTCACTGAAACAGAATAAGTGTTTGGCCTCAGAAGGAAGCTCATTTCTGAGCTGGAGGTTAGCCCACATCTCCTGGTTCTTAATTCAGTGGACCATCCACCAGGAACTGCCATATCCTCAAACTCCTGCCTACTCTCAAGAAAATCAGGAAACAAAGAAGTACATGAAGCACTAGGAGTTGAATAACATTAACTTGAAAATAGAGCCTTTACTATTCAAACACATACCTGATTGTTGATGGTATAGTTAAGAACTTTATACCATTCATTAATAAAGCTGTCATTGTCAGATTGAATTAAGAGCTCAGTTCCTTGACGGGTTTTTAGCTTTAAAGAGATAAAAACAGGTATCATCAGAATTGGTAAATACACTGCAATTCAAAATTGAAATTATAAATCAAATTAAACATCTCCCTGGTATAACTTTTAGATAATATATAGCCACTCAAGAACACTTACCAGTAAAAACAGTCAGTAAGAGTCTGCTTAAAATTTAAAAGCGTATCCCATACAGACATATTAAAAATAGACATTTCTTGCAGGTATTAAGATATATCTACATTTGAGCAGGAAGAAATGTAGAAAACTCAACCAAAGTTTTTGATTTTAAGTTTAGAGAAAAAAACCTTAAGTCATTAAAGTACATATAATTCCGTATTTAAATAAAATAATTCACCTCAATAACATTCTTTTTGCTGGATTTGTCCTTGGAGGCCCAGTCAATCAACGCCCCTTTGAGATCCACAGTAAATTCTGGCTTAGACTGATTGACACCAAACTTCTGGAAAAAAAGGAACAATGATGACAAACTTAAAAACAAAGAAATTCCTAACAGGTACACAGTCTTGCAATCCTCCAAATATACTATACATTATTTATAGTCTATACAATTTAACCCAAAGAGAGTACTTTGCCACAAAACAACAGGCAAGATATCAGGAAAACAAAAACCACACAGAAAACACCCTTTAAGCATGCCTATTAAAAGCTGCTCTAAAGGATGTAAAATTCCCTAACTTCAAATGCCAACCAGATTCCAGCAGAGCGTTTTTTCCTCAGTCACAAATGGTAGAAGTTCATACAGCAGTTGATTATAGTTTGATTTTAGTCAAGACAGTCACAAACTTTAAACAAAACTGGCTAACTAGTATCCGAACAGCAACAACAAAAAAATTCTGTCAGTTAATCAACGGTTGTTTTTAAAGCCAAAAATCAAACCACATAGAGTAGCTTTGCTAGACAGGAATCACATCCCTCCTGCACTTAGAGAGCACTTTTAGATTTTACGTTTTCATAATATATATTAAATATATATAGTGTGTGTATTTTTTTTTCCAATAATGCTTTTCACTTTATTTTACATTTTTCTGTAGAGCTTCTATTGCAATACTGGAGCATATCCTAGCAAGTAAACACAACTCAATTTCACTGTCTAGCTACTAAACAAACAGAAAATAAACAAAGCGATAAAAAAAAAACCAACAACCCAACCACCACATTTAACCCACAAGTACCCTTCAAACAATTTGGAGGAAAACATCCGGGAGCTATTTTCACCTCCTATTTTTGCATTTATACTATGTATGACAATTTTTAAAAATCAAGTACTTTTACTGGGGTTTCAATCTACACCACATAGCTTTGAAATACCATTCCTCAAGGAAACCATTCATTGACCCACATAAACAGAAAGCTCTAATTGTCAGTAAAATAAGGGAAAGCCGTTAAGTCGCTTGGTTGCAGCACAGAAATGTAATGCTATAGTTCTAGGGGAAGCTTGTAGCATCTGATCCATCAGAAAGGTTCCTTTCTATTTCTTTAAGAAGCCTTTGATGTGCGAATGCTGTTCATGTGAGAGCTCTGGGGGACGTAAGCCCCAGGACAAGCTCCTTGCTGCGAGCACAAGTTTCCAGCCTGTACAACAGCAGCCATATCCAAGGGGAGAAGAAACGGTCCAGAAAACAGAACTAATCTGCTGCTTCTGATTAAATTCCCAGCATGGATGTTAATTAATGCTAATTGTGTTTCAGAAAGGCTGTTTACCACTGGAAAATCTCCCTGCTTTGAGTCCTGAGGGCAATTAAGCGTTGAATGGAAAGTAGCATCTTAACTTCTTTATTTTACCCGTGAAATATCAGAATATTTCCAATTTACCCAATGCCAAATAGCACTTGGGAAAAAAAAAAACCCACCTTCCGCTTTCTAACTTAATTGTCGGATACCTCTTCCAAGAACATTTCTTATTAATTAGAGCAGAGCTTTTGAGAGAGGCCCAGCTCTCTCCTGTTCCACAGGAACAATCTCTGGGCCATTATGGTTGTCGCGGTCGTGGGCGGCCACGCAGCAGCTGCCTGTGTGAGAGGGATTCACAAAACTGCTTCACATACAACCAAAGTGCCCCAGCCACACACTTCCTGACAGCCTAGATCAATCTTGCTGCGTGTTGGAAAAAAAAATAAATCCATTTATAGAGTTTGGCACTGGAGAGAGCAGGAGCTGAATGCCAAAGTCCTCTGCAGGATCGGGGGGGGGTTCACTAACACCACTGCCCAGATGAGGCTCAGAAGCATGGTGCTGCCAGTTGTCCTAGATATGAATCTGTTCTAGAATCACACAGCTGAAACACAGTCACAAAGTCTGACAGCTTTCTCTAGGAAAAAAGCCTAGTCATGGGGTATGCTTATGCTAGTTATACGGCAGAGAGAACTTCTACTTTTTAAAAAAAGTTTGGGTTTTTCTTGCTTTAGACATAGTAGATGCTGTGTAGCTGAAGGACTGCCTTGAAGATGTGTCCTACATCAATAAAAGGCCTTTTCAATCTTTTCAAGAGTTCTCTCCAAGTTCTGGAAGCCTCCACAGTTCAAGCCATGCAGTCCATATTGTAATATATTCCAGCATTCTCTGGAAACAGAACTGGATATTATTTATGGGAAGACTCTGGATGTAAAAGGGACAGCTGCCATTCTTGTAATTCTGTTTCTAATGAGTGTTGAATAGAACGTTTTCATTCCAAGTCTTCCTCAGCTACGGATGGACTGCACAGAGCTGAGCAGATGCTCCCTTGTGGCTGGTAAGGGAGCTCCAGAACTTACTGCTTTAACAAAAATAAAAGAAAAATATAAAGATATTATATATAGGCATAGTAACATGATGGAAGTTTTTTTGAAACCAGTCTCCGACAGGAGTATTTGCATTCCAAATAGTTTTCATTATAATCAACTGAGCTCCTGTATAATCAGCTATGCAATACTGATGAACTGTAGTGACGTGCATGTAACATCCTTGGCCATAGACACAGTGGTAGAACACAGTAAACAGGATTTTGCACCCAGATGAAACCTTAAAGAGCATTTATTTCCTTGGTGTTTGAGAAGCTTACCCACTTTTGGTTAACCACCACTGATAACCACTGATACTGAGGAACATGCGCCCATTACAGAAGGTTGACAGATGAATCCTTCTAAGTGGTTACCATCTGCTGTATTTTATGAGCCTCATTGCTAAAATTTGGCAGCAGCTATTACTACTCATTCACACCAAAAGTTGAGACACACCTTCTTCCAATAGTTGAAATTTAAAATTTCTGTGAAAAGACATATTAAAAAATCCACAGATTTCCTTGTAGAAAGTAGCATTTTAAAGAATACCAAACTGTGTATAAATTATCTGTTCCAGTCTTCCACAAAAATAGCAATGAATTTGACAAAGAAAAGCTAGTTGCATAATTTTTAGCACAAGGTTAATGAGAACGAGTCTACAGTTACTCCCCCTTACAGGAAAAATCTAAAACTTATGGTCATCAAAACAGCCATTCTAGAAGTCTCAGGAATCTTAACCAAACTCAAACATACAATGGTCTCTCTCCACTCTTCAGGAACTACAAGCCAAGATACCAAAACAGTTTTAAATATCATCAACATTTTAAAATCCTCAAGAAGTCAAATTATTGAAACATTGCTTTTAATGCCTTCAGCATATGATTTTTTTCCAAGAAATATTTAGTTTGCTTCTGATAAGAGTGCTGAGAAAGCTATATTAAAAACCAATAATGCAACCAAACCTGTTTCTTCTAATAGTAAATTCATTTTCTAAATTCCTCCTCACCCACCTTTAGCAACAAGCTTCCATATTAGCTACCAACACTTTATTAATTTCTGATTAGCCGTACTTCTTGCTGCTTGGCATCTGCACTTCAAAACATGACTAACTACAGATGCTTAAATTATATATAAAGAGTCACACGAATTTAGATCAGCTTTCTGTATGTGGTACATACATCCTTGAGCTCTTTTCCTTTCAGGTTTTTATGCATAATATTTACATTTTGGGGTATTCCAATTATAGCTAGAATTAACCAAAAACATGTACATCATTGCATCAAGAGCATTGTAGGCACTTTAAAAACATCCTAAATTAGTTATGTTAGAAATAATTAGACACAAAATATCTGTTAAAAAAACTGACCATTTCATGCTGTTTATTAGTCAAGACACTAGTGGTCCAAATTATCCATAAATTTGGGATTATAATTCTGGCACTGATGAACCAGATACTCTTTTTACTTTGTTCATTAGAGCAATTACAGGATTATTGCAATATACTTGTGTTAATTTGTACACTGGGTGACTTTCAGCAAACAGGATACACAAGGTGTTATATGAAGTGACAAAACTTAAACCTTGGAAAAATTCAAATTCGCTTTCAAGATTAGTGGCAGACAGCCTTACAGTGACAAGAGGCATGCAACAAGAACACATACAGTGATAGCTGAAACTTGGTCAGAGTTTACATGGGTGACAGCAGGTCGACGACTGAGAGCATTTTTCCAAGAAGAAAGCAGCGAGAGCAAGAGCTCAGGAATTGAGCCCCCTTGGCAAAATGACTTGATGAGAAAAAGGAAGAAAAGTGATGAAGTCACAAAACGACGTACAGAAAAGAAGATATGGTCATATCAATCAATAGATGAAAGCTAAACAAATATTCTTCTCCTAAGATGAAGAAATGTAATTCTTATGATGTGTCAAACCATTAGACTTGACTTCATTTTATTAAAATACTAACACAGATCAAAGTTTGACAGGTGAGATTTTTAACACCCCCAAAAAAATTCAGAGAGCAAAAAGAGTGTGTGCTGAATATTTTAATTACATATTTACAAAGCCAACTGTGAGTATGTAGGTATATAACATAAAATCTTTGAAAGAGTTTTTCCCTTAATATTTCCAGCTTCACTTTATTCGGTTCGTACTGTTGATATTTATCTTGGTGACCCTACTCCAATACTTGACAGTACACATACCTGACAGTGTCACACAGAAAAACTGTGACTATGATACTTTTGCTACACTTAAACTATCGAAAGAATTTATGCCTTTTTTCCCCCCTTACCAAATAACTGTATTTGGAAGGTATAACACAACTCACACTAGCAATAAGCAGAGTTACATGATTATCTTCTATGGATAATTCATTTGGGCACACATTCATTTGTAACAGGATCATACATTCATAAACAGTATCTTAGTTTAGCACTGTGTGTTTTAATGATATTAACACACAGTTAAAATAATGCTTTTTTGATTTACAACTACCTTTAGATTACCTTTAGCTGTAATAGAGTTTTTGGAACTTTACTCAGGTGAAATGTTTTGCTTTCCAAACATGCATATTTATACCTATAAAACTAAAGTACTTTTTGGATCCTTAGCTATAAAAGTACATTGCAGAAGTTATCAGTTTCCATCATTAATATTAGCATGCTGGAAAAATAACAGTATTCTTTGTGCTTTGAGACTAAATATCAAAGCTCACCTCAGAATGGCAAGAAATTTTCCATTTTATAAAGTAGGGTGATGAAACTGAACCTGACTAAACAGTAGACAATGACTAAAGAGCATGAAGGAAAGTAAAGGAATGAGTTTTAAAAACCTTCCAAATCCTAGTACTTCCTGCTTCAAAGCTCACTTTTTAAGGTTCTTCAATATTTCTTCAACATAATTTGTTATAAAAGTTACATTAAAAAAAAATTCACAAGTCCTGTTCCTTTTCTTATGGCAATATTTTTCTCACTGATCAATAATGGCAATTTTATTTACCTAGTGTCTCAAAGTCTACAGGTGGGAAAGTCAGTAACTTTCAGATAGATACATGTTTCTATGCCTTTTTCTGTGCTTTGTCTCTGGTGCACAGCACGTTCCCTTCCCCTCCCCACACATGGTGTGGGGCAGATCTGTCGGTTGCCAAGTCCACTTCCTACCAGACAGTATAATTTACCTTATCTCATGCCTCTCTATTCTTTTTCCCGCCTTTCTTGTTTCCTTCTGCTTGACCACCTTGCCCAACTTTACTCTTTCCATTCTCTTCTACTCCAAATGTTATTCATCCATCCTCACACACCCCCCCCCCATCACTCTTTCTATAGCAACAGAAGGGCAAAAAAAATGATGTTTCCAGCTCTGAAATGAACTCTAAAATGCTTTAGAAAAGAATTGTCAATACCAATTCACTACTCAAAAAGAAGCGCAGCAGAAGAAAGTGAGCCAAGTAGAAAGATCAGCAACACACAGCAAGATAGTATATATCTGTAAAATGCAATTCTGCTGAAATTCACATGATAATACACTGGAATAATGAATACTGAGTCTGACCTCTCTTTAGATACTCTAGGAGACTGACACAGTTTAGTGTCAGACCTCCAAAATTAAACTGTAGATAAAAACGATTTCTATACCTATTAATGTGGGAATGCGGCTGGATAAATATAGCCAATTTAATTATAGTGTTATTAAACTAGAGATGATATAAAAATTGAATAATCATCATTTTCAGTGTGACGTTTCTCTTTAGGTCTTCATCAGACATCAAAATAGATAAAAATACCTGTCATGCACTATGCAAATATAAAACACAATATGGAATCCATCAAGGCAAAGACTAAATGATAAAACAACAATACCACATTATTCAAACAGTCCAATGCAACAAGCCAGTGCCAGACTATTTTCTTTATTACATGTATCACATTCCAAATTACCTGGTTTATGAAAAAATATACAAGGACAGTAAAACAAACTGTTTAGACAAATAAAGTATGGAACACAAAAATATTTGGCCTGAAGCAGAAACTTCAAGCTTACAGGGCACCTGAATACCTTTTTATCAGTTTCTTAGTTATCAAATATAAAAAAGTTTCTGAAATATAAGAAAGTAAAACTGATTTTCTTCTCATTCTACATCATAATTTTAATATTAAACTCTTTTCCTGATAACTTACAGACACTTATTTTTCTAAATTATGCAAGCATATCAGTATTTAAGTCCTACAAATAAGAGGCCTTTTATTTACTGTGCTTTTTGTGATTAACACTAAAATTAGGGTGGGGGTCATTCTTGAGCTTACCCAGCCAGTTCCGCTTCCTTGGGTTTTAGTGAACAGCAGCGACGAACCTTGTAGCACTGCCCATGATGACATCCAATTCTTTCTGTAAATATTTGTAAACAAACATAAGATAAATTGTCTTTGAAGGTAGGTATTTAAACTGTCCATCACTGGTGCCCAGCTGACCTGTATGTTAATACACATAACCATATATATAGTCATTAGTGCCATCAGGAAGTCTTAATTGCTATCATATTTGTAGAAGGGAACATATGTTAACAGTCCCAGCCTGACTATCAAAGTCTAAATCAAACAAAGCTAATTAGTAGTGGAAGCAGTTCACCAGGAGAAACACCATACAATTATAATTTCCAAGGGGCTAATCAGGAACACTCAGTCTACTGTGTACTTAGTAGACTATGCCAAAGTACTGCAAAACTCTGAAAGTGATTGATCATATCTAACTGGGTTGCAAGTGTCCCATGTTTATGTAATAAGCTCATTTACATTGGCAATAAAATATTTGCTACACATCTAAAGAATGCAATAAAAGAACAAAATGTGTTGTTCCAGCTGTCTGACCATTTGCTTTTATGCCTGAGTACCTGTCCTCCTGAGGTTAAAAAAATAAAAATCTTGAGAAGCCCTGACAATCTGTTTCCATTTACCAAATATTATTATCCAACAGCTCTCAAAGTGACAGGATGGCCACGTTCCATCTTCCTGTGTAGCAGCCCAGTAGTACAGACCAATGATTCCAACAGATGCAACATGAGTGGTGAGAGTCTACTGTACCAGTAGCAGCTCACATGAGCCACTGTCCACCCTTTCCTACCAAGCTTTTAAGAACAGATCTGAGGAGCCAAACCAGGGGTCAGATGTGCTGCCCAGCTGCACTGGACTAGGTCAGAGTGGCTCTGGAAGATCAGCTGGGTGCTGAATATTTAATCCTCAAGAAAAGCATGCTTCATGTATCAAAAGTCTGAGAAACACTAATTTAGATAACACAGTATTAGACCTAAATGATTACATTAAAAGATTAAAAGTTAAAAAGTAAACCTAAATTAAATCTGAGGATGTGCCATACTTCTACAGTATTTAACACTGATTCTTTGCAAAACACCCAAAATGTAACTTAGATGGCATTACTTATTATTACATTATGATTTATAATGTAAATGCCTGCCTGCAAGGCAAAGAAAGGAAGTTAGAAATTAGGTCATTCATCACCTACAGGGAGACCAATGTTGGGTGACACATTCTGCTTCAAACCCTTCACAAGCAAAGTGAAGGAAGAATTAGGGAGCACACGACGTGTATGTTTCTTGGAAATTAAAGGAGATGAAGTGAAAGTCTGAAAGTCCCTCTTACACTAATTCTATCCAAGGAACAAGACAGGTTATAACCTATACAGATTTTCTCCGAAATAAATCAATCCCATTTTTAAAAGCTGCTCTCATCAGTCCACCCTGTGTGGAGCCCTGGCACACACGAGCCTCTGGCTCTCTGAAGTCCACTATCTTTAGATCACTGGAAGAAACACATACTTTGAGATAAGGAAACACTGTGTTCTCCCTACAGGAAAACTTCTAAGGCAAATTGAAACAACAAGTAAGAATGCTTAATATACAAGTCAGATGCCTTACAAACACCCTTACACACATGTACTTCTAGAATTCCAAGACTTACCGAACTTTCTTCCCATTTTCTGTAATTTTTGTCACATTCAATAATCCATACTTCTCTTGACCCTGTAAGATAGAATAAGACATAACAAATATAAAAGAAAATCTGCTTCTATTGCCATCATGACTCTGAAATCAATCCCCCAAATCAATTTCTGGCAATGAGCCATCTTTGCCCATGTTATAACTTCAAGAAGCTATACAGAGATCAGCAAAATCAAAATTCCTCTGGGGAAGTACTCATTACCATTCAGAGGATAAAAAGCTTTCCTTCTTCAAGGCCTTGGTTCTTTGGGTTTATTTGTGGTACTAGATAGAGGAAATTTTAAACATAAATTATAATGATTTGTGTAACAGCACATTTGTGTTTTTTACTAAAAAAGGAGATGGCTGACACACAAACAGCCCAAATTCTCTGACAAAATTCTTCCAAGTTATTTTAACATAATTGCATATTTTAAATAAAACATGATTGAAATGCATAAAAATATTAACATATTCATTTCAAAAACAGATGAATGAAACACTGATGTCCTACTTTTTCCTATCCCCAAGCAAAATATTAGAATTTTAAACTAAATAGTTATGTCTTGTTGGTGAAAATAATTTATATTGGTATGCCTCTGTACAAATTTGGAGATAAGTCAGTGAACAGTGGAAAAAGAAGACAGGTAAACACGGTTATTTGCAAGTTTCAAATATTTGGAGTGAGTATTTGTAGTTTCCATGAAAAAAAAAAAACAACAACAACCACAAAACAAAAACAAAACCACAAATGTTTGGAAGAATATTCTAGGATAAAAGGGAAAAGCATTGATTTATACCCTTTGTGACTCTGAAGATGGAGTAGCAAATTCTATCATTTTCTCCTGTTACCTCAGCCTCATCCTACCAGTGATTGGTGCTAAAGTGAAATTATTTTTTTAATAATCATTTTTTCTTTTCCATGAACACCTTCCAACAGTTTCTAAAGTTTCTAAAGAACTAAGCCATTAGTTGAAACAATCAACTAGGGAAAGGATCCAAATTAGTTTTATCATAACAAAAGTGTTCTCAATTCTGGTTCCAAAGAAATCAGAAGATACACCCTCTTCAGCATTCTCCTCTAAATCTCAAGTTTAAGTGGATCATAATTGCAGAATACACTACTGAAGAGAAACTTTTTGTTGGAATACTGTGACATTGGAAGTGTGTTGGAAGACTGTAACAACACTTATGAAACCAATAGATCTATTTTTCATGAATCTTAAAAATTTTACCTAGATGTTTCAAGCACAGCACGTAAAATACAAAAATGACATTTTTTCAAGGCTAATAATGTTTAGCTGGCAGTTTAGATTTTATTTTGGTCCAATGGTAACTGCTACTCTTACTCAATCTAGTATCTCCATTGGGCTGGAATGCTTTCCCAAGCCAGTGATCTATACATTATTTTCCAAAAGTAATATTTTCATAGAAGAAATGAGGAACTTCCCTCACCCTCCAAAACCAAACAAAAACGTAGCCCATTTTTTAGCTCGCTTTATTTCTGATCCACGTAGAGCACCACTAACAGCCTTTGCATTGCCCCCTCCTAACAAACCTCTGGCTTTACGAAGTGGCCTGTTGCCATCTTTCATGGTGACTGTGCAACCCATGACCACTTTCTCAAATAAATTATGGTTTTAATAAGCTACTCATGGTAGAATGGGTGGGAATGCTCCAAAGAAGAGCTATTCAGAAAAAGTATCACAATGCCCTACTTAGCAGCAACACTAGGGGGTACTAATGGAAAAATTAATGTAAACAGGGAAAAGGAAGTAGAAAGCAAGTTAAGAATCAAAATACACAAGAATTAACCAGCTTTCTTTGTAAGATTAAATCCCATGGACAGCTAAAGAAAATACAGGTGTTTTTTTCTATTATCTAAAGCAGCAGCAAGTTCTTCTACAAAATACAATTTTAATAATTCAAGGTCTGAGCCATATTTAAAGAAATCAGAATACATGCAGCGATAATTGCTTGTGTGTAAGACTATCAACTACGCTTGCTTAATAAACAAAGTTTATTTATTGTGGAAAACTGTCTGAAGAGTTGTAAGAATGGATCAGCATGAATAAGCCACAGAACCATTCCTCTGTGCGTAAAGTAAGAATGAAACAGGAGTTGTGCCTTTAATGCCATGAGCTACCTAATAAAGGGCTGCTAAAATTGATCAAGGCACATGTTCTGATACTACTGTAGTACAGGTCCAATTTTTTTAAATATAAATTTTTTTATATTTTTTTTTTTATTTCCCACTGTTTAAAAGGCAACAATCAAATTTAAAATATTATCAGATTCTTTGTTTCAGTTTAACATTCATAATGGCTTTACCAAGCTTAAGTTTTCCTGCCAGTAGTTATTCCTCTAAATCAAAAAGACACAGTTTATTTATGTGTTTTCAAGGAGACTGCAACACCAGTAAAGAAATGAAGATAACAAATACTCCTAACTATTTCTGACCACTGACAGCGAGAGATTCTGTGGAGAGGAGGGGTTTGTTTCTGCTTTTACCTTTCGAGTTGCTAGGTGAGAAGATATGATTGTTGGAGGAAATAACCTGAGTTCTACATAAACTGACGTAACTTTATTCCACAGTCTTTTTTTTTTTAACTTAATCTCCTATCACCAAGCTGCATATAAACCAAAGATATTTACATTTTTTCTGAAAGCACAGTTGGACACAATGCATTCCTTTTAAAATATAAATCTTTTGAGTAGTTTTATCCCATTATCTTTCTCAATAACAAGTAGGCTTACCCTCAATTCTCTAATCATGAATAGCCCCATTTCTACAACATCTACTTATCTATTAAAACACTTTGCATACTGACTGTGGCTTGATGCTTTGGTGAAGAAGGAGAGGACTCGTTTTCAGGAAAACTGGACTTAGAAGCAGTTGATGATTCCTGTAAAATTCAAACAGGCAACATACGTTATTATCTCTCTTACAATTCCATTATTTTTTTTAAACCCTACGAATACTCTCTCTATATATACACGCTCACACATAACCAAAAAAACCCGACATATTTTTAACCTGGTATCATATTCTCAGATAGTTATCTTATAAACATACTTACCTAAGTGTTCTTACAAGATGTACAGAGAACAATGAAACTGGGTTAATTAGCACATATCCATTTGAAAAAAATGTAAATACTTACTGTATCAGCTTAAAGCAAAGCGTCCATCCTTATTAAGGGGAAGATTTTTTTGTATGACATTGCTATTCATTCATGAAGCACATTTATAACAGTAATTTATTACAGGGCATCATAAAATAAATATCAAGACTTTAAAGAACAGGAGATGTTCCTGGTTAGTAAATATAAGATTAGTACAATCAATTGTTATACATGTAGAAAAGCAGGTGCCAGCTCTATTGATTTTTGTAAGTCATGATCATTAGTTTCCTTATAACCAAGCACTGAAAATTTCTAAAGATTCAGGCTTTTGTTTTAAACTCGATGTTAACTATGGACAAAATGAAGTACTACATCTCTGAAAACTAGAAAAATTGCCAGTCTGGAACCAAAAGGGCACATGCTTTACTTCTGAACTAATGATTGCTTTGTACAAATACGCTGCTTGAAAACCTGGTAAAGAATTTCAAACAGAAGAAAAACGTCATTTGTTCTCTGTTACTGTTAACACGCTTCTCCTCCTCCCTCTAAGTCCCTTGGTAGCTCTCCCAAATTCAGTTTGCTTCTCCAGCATTGCATAACACTCTGCACACCCATGCTTTAAAATTCACTTGTAAATCTATCTACAGAAGTGGCCCACTAGTTCTTTTAGTAGCACAATAACAGAGAACATTAGCAATTCTAAGAACAGCCTACGTGTTCTGTATTTTCAGATGTCTGTAAGGGGGAAAAAAAGTTCAAATTTAGGAAATCAACATTATCCCTCCCAGGAAGGTATTTTTTTTTCTGCTTACCAATTTTTTTAGATGATGACTATATACAGGTATGTGCCAATAAATAGTTAACAAGTACATCTGATATCATCAAATTGTCAGCCATGGCAACCCACACTTTGACACATCTCAAGCATTCTTTTAACTGGCTTTTTTCACAGAATTGAGTTGTGTTGTTTTTCCAGGAAAAACAAATATGGAAAATAAAAAGAAAATAGCTTCTCTATGAGCCAGCTGAAAAGCTAACTTGGGGTTGCTGTGCCTATCCAGGTAATACCAGTTGGTTTTCTGCCTATTTCATTCTGAATTTGAGATAGCTTTCATACAGTAAGCAACTCTGGAACAAGAAACCCAGTCATTAACTATTCCCTTTCCACATACTATTTTAAAGCAGAATATATAACAGTGTACTTGTCAGTAATAGGACAGGTACATCAATTTACTAAACAAATTTTGCCTTTCCACAAAATGATAGTTTATTGCTCCACTACACATCTTTAATTTTCTCAAATCATTAACATTGTGCTTTATATGAACTATATAGCCTCCTTACCATTAAAAAACGCACGTTGCCTGCATGTTTTGAAGCTGTTAAAGGACCCCAAAACTACTGACTTAGACTTTACAAATGTGGCTCATATATACAGTTTCTCTTAGTTATTACACTAGGTATTTGTACACTTTCACATTTGCTTCACTAAGTTGAAGCTCTTGGTATTTGAACATTGGGTCTTGAAGGAAAGTAAACTTATTCAATGTTTTACAAGAGCTTCTTCATTCACTGCAGCACAACATAAAGGTCATTCCAAAACAGAAGAGTATCTTAAGCCAAAAAATAATAAGATAATTCTTCCTTTAGAAGTGAGGCCAAAACTTTAAGCTGTCTCCAGCAGAATTGTTCATACCTGTGAAGCGTAAACTGCACATGAGGCTAGAAGCGCCCTCAGTTTTGATTTACCAGGACTCTGTCTAGGCTGTCCTCACGCCGTGCCACAGCACATTCGGTTCAGCAGGAGGGGAAAGCAGCAGTAGAGGGACCTCAGAATCGCTCGAGCTAAATTCATGCCTGCAGGTGCAAAGTCTCCAGCCGAGCATGGTCCACTGCCTCCTCAGCACCACGTGTAATATATTCTAAACTGACAGCTCAAAAGCTTAAGATCAAATCCAATAAATCCTACTTTGAGGAACTAAGTCAACTCATGACAACCCACTCTTCTACACTCCATTTCAACAAGGGAAGCTATTAAAATGTACCGGAAACAACAGGTCAAGCAAGTAACATTCTGGGCAGCAGATCCATTTTAATTACAACTACTGCATTTTGTCTATTTAAGTTTGTCTTTGACATTTGCAATTACACAGGTCCACTTACAGGCTTTTCTCCATATTCCCAAATCTATATTCATGTCATTTTTCCCTGTATGTTTAGAAGAAGGGAGCTCACAATGCCACTTCCTGGTATCTCACGCTGAGATTTCAGCATTACAAAGTATTTCCACTTCCATGAATCTTGGGATGGGCTGCTGTAAAGTTACAGAAACCAGCAAGTCACCACCCTACAACGTCCGTGTCAGTCCCTCCCAGACCCTCCCAGCTCAGCTCACACCAGCTCTCCTCACCCATGGGCAGAATGTCCCAGCACAGGCAGTAATGGCTGGGACAAAAAACAAACTGGAGGGAGAGCAAGGGAGAGTCTCTGTCTCCTTGGTGGCCTGAGCAGCATCTGTTACTGTACAGCCCAAAACAGACTATCTGCCCCTAAGAAGGGGCAGAAGACAGCTTTTGTTGTTACTGACCCACAGCTCTTTTCAGACTAAATGCCAAACTCAGCTCTGGACAGGATCGAAACCAAGTGTTTCAGGACTCTCAGTTCTGTCCTCTGTCCATATAACAGTATCACAACCCTGCTGTAACCACACACAGCTTTTTCTCTGTCCTTGAGATACTACAGTGGAGATCAAAAGAACAGTCATTAAAGGGATAATTCCCCTAGATAATATTACTATTTCCAGCTTTAAGGCATAGTTTACACTTTAGCAAGTGCAGCTTTTATTTCAATTCTATGAATATTTCAGTTACTCATCTGCAATCTTTCAAGTGTATTCTTACTTGGTGTGAAATATCACTATACCTTACACGAGAACCTCACCCACATGCATAGTTCTTGAATTGAAATCTTAATTACACTCCATAGCCTCAAGTGAATTTGGAAACTCCAAATTGCAAGTAAAATGGCTGTACGCACCAAACCCTCAGCTAACACTAGTTAAAATACTTCAAGGATAACAAGAAAAGAGCTACTACTCACAAACAGTAGTGAAGTTACCAAACAGTCCTTGATTTCGTCAAATGTTAAACACAATGACACAACAGAACACAAGAAAAAGGAGACTTCAGAAATTCATGCATACTCATCTCTGCTAGATTAAATGCTTTACGCATCAGAAACGGTTGATATTCCAGCACGCTGTTTAACTTGCTCCTACCTTATCGTTGGTGTCCAACACAATTGTGCTGTGCCTCCACTTTGTTAAAACTATGGGTTCTTGTAGCCTCCTGTCCAGACTCCTACTCTTTATTATATCTCTCTGCTGCTGTGGTGAAGCATTATACTAAAGAAGAGAAAAATCAAACTGTAAGTAGAATCTAATCCATGCAAACAACACTTGGACACACCACTCGTACACCTTCACAGTGCAAACTTTCAAATTTCTGATGTCACCCAAGGTGTGCAAATAGCCTTGGCTTTATTTTGCATTTAGTTTTCAGAACTGTCCTATCTGCTGTAGTCCTCTCCAAGGCAGTAACTAAGACTGGTCTGTTGGGAGAATACTCTCCACTGACAGACGTTTGATTTCTTGTGCAGCAGCCTACTGCTGATTTTACAACCAACCAACATATTGAGAACCACCACAGAATTAGAATAAATACAAACTTTAAACATTCACTCGTCATGTTGCACTGACAGTACTATACCACCTGTCCAGCTCTTGTGTAAGGAAAGGAAGACCTTGTTACCCTGCAGTAAGGTGTTTTTAGATTAAGAGTTACGATTGTCTGAATACAATTCTCTTTGACCCAAAAGTTTAGGAAGCCTAGGAGAGGAGACACAGAGTTTAGGACTTGCTCTTTCAAAATAATCACATCAAATTACTTATGAAAGGATTTGATGGTGTGGAATATCCCTAAGCACAGAAAAGAAATACTTAGCAGAAAATAGTTTTAAGACTCAGCAGAGCTGTGATAGTCAAGGAGAGAATGGATTTATCAGGACAGAGGTCTTCTAATAACTTAAGAGCATCCAAAGATGCACAGGCTGAGAAAATGTGAAGGCCATGAGAAAGACCCAGCATTTAATTAGATCTTAGCATTGCAGCATACTTATTACTAGCACTGCCATTTTAAGTCATCACCAGCAACACTAAGATAGCATTATAAAGAATTATAAAAATATTTCAAATTCATTTTAATACTGAAAATACAAACAAGAAAAGATGACATCAATGTAGGGTTTTTTTAAAGTTACAAAAAATCTCTTTATTTCCAATAAGCGTCAGAAGACTCGAAGAAACATAAGGCAGCATTTGCAGAGTCATGTAAATGACTAGAATCCACTGGGTAAGAAGCAACAAAGGAAAGTCAAGTGCCCTTTTTATTTAAAAAGCCTAAAGTAATAATCTTTTGCAAGCACACTGAATTCTGTATTTCTGCTACTGACTCCTACTGTAAGCACAGAGCCTCAGGTGTTCAAAGACAGAATAACCTAAACCTACGCACACCAACAAACCATAGCAACATTTAACCTAAACAACATAAATGCTGAATTTGAGCTAAATTGTATAATGCAGTTACATTTATTGCACAAATTAAGAACCAGCATTACTACTCCCATGGCAGTCACTGTGCTTGCGTTAGCTTTGTATTTTACTATGAACAGAGTTCACGCTCCAATAAGTCAATAGATGCTAAAAAGGTAAATTATAACTTTAGTGTTTCATTGAATTATTTCAATATCCACAACAGTAGTTAAACACTTCCCAGTAAATGGATCTTGCAGTACTGAAAATAAAATTTGGTAGTTCATGTGCAGACAGAAATGAATTAGTTGTCACTGTAGAGATTCACTTCTGAGATCGCACTGACTCTGCGCTGGGTTCAGCACATTTACACTCACAGGAAAACTGCTTCCTTACAATGGTGAGGTTTAAGCAACTCTGTTTGTTCCCTTGTTAAATCAAAGCTGAACCATCATTCATGCTGCAAGGAGTCTAATACCAGCGTACGGTATTGCTATTACTGAACTGCCACTCAGCAGATGTTCCTATAACTCAAACTCAACTCAGCATACGAAGCAATATGCAGCAAAATTACCCATACTACAAATAAAATCTAAATAATTTTCAATTAAACTATGTCTAATTAGCAGAGGGTTGCCACAAACTGCATTCCTTGCTGCAGTTCTAAAGCATTTAAGTGAGCAAGTCAGACATATTTCTTGCTATGAAACAGAAACATTTGTTTCAGAAAAAAAAAATCATATATATATATATATATATATATACACACACTTCAGTGACACTGGTGAGTATCATTTATGGAAATCCTCCATGAACTTTCCATTTGAGTAACTCAAGAATTTAAGTTTAAACAGTCAAAGACTTATTTTACAGTAATTTTCCTTGAATTTAAATCTATATTGATTTGGCAAATAGGCACAAGTCTTATTACAATTAAAAGCTGCCTTTGATACCATCACAAGCCACCAGGAGTCAACTCAGCTACACAGAAAACCCCACCTTGAAGGAGAAAGAGCCTGTAAAGTAATATGAAATTCTAATTTTATAAATCATTTAACAAGAAAGCAAGCAACAGTATGTGGAGCTCATTAACAAAGCACTGCTAGCAACTCGGGACACTGAGCCGTGTATCCTAAGCAGCTTAAATTATTTGCATTGGTGATATAAACAGTGTTAGTAAACTAATAAGTCCTTAAAAGGAACATTTGACATTTTTGCCCCATTTTCTCACAGTAGAGGTGTCAAGTAAATGTTTTTTGCTCAAGTGTTTGGGTATTTTTTTGGGGGGGTTGTTTGTTTAATTCATTACAAGTAGTAGAACACACTACTAAGGGGAAAAAAGCTTGCACATTTCTGGGCTCAGGACGAGCTTCCACTTTTAAAATAAATGGATTAATCTGTGATGTCCAAAGAGAAGAGAATCACAGTGAGATACAGATACGGTTTCAGACTGCATTATCCAGCCAAATTAGCCATGCTCTAGACTGGGCCGAGCGCACTGGCTTGAGAGTAGCAGTCAGAGCTTTCAGTGGCCAGGTCAGATGCCCTTCTATTCCTCGGTCTACCCCACCAGCACCACCTCTCCTCCCAGTCCTCCTACTTCAAAAAGCCTTGCAGTACAGTTTCAGGTCAGGTTCACTTTCGGACACTCTATAGGACTCCCACCTGCAGAGCTGTTGTCTCTTCTACAGCCATTTCCAATGATATTTCCCACTGTTATCGGCAATGACAAGCAACTAGGTTGGGCTCTCCTTGCCTCCCACAAAATCTTATTTTTAGATAACTCTAAGCAGGTTTTCTATGCCTAATCCTTGGCATGAAGGATTGGCATTGAAGATAGAGATCAGGCAAGGGGCATGTATTGCAATAAACCTGACCCATTCAAGACTACACATCACCCGGTAGGTTGATGTCTGTTACACAATGTTCCTTTAACAGCATCTTCTTAGGGTGCAATGTTATTTTCTTAACTCTAAAGCTTTTGATAATGCAGCACACCACTCCAAACATACACACTACTGCTCCTTGAAAATACTCCACAAACTCTTCTGGCACATGACCTCCATTTACTTCCCATTTCCTTGGGATGACCTCCTATCAAGAAAGGAGGACAGGAGAGTTGTTCATGCTCTGACTGCAGGCACGAGGCAACGCAGAATTCTTGTTACAACAGCTCTTGGTGTAGGGTAAGGACACCAGTGGTGTAAATTTAGACCACAGAGGATTATTTTCATTGCTGAATTTGTTCAATGCCTTCACCAGTTATTTAAAGGCTTTCTTCACCTCCAAATAAAATTTTCTAATTCTCTCAACTGGCCGAGTGATTTACATTTCATTTTAACCTGATCTGTGACATGGCTCAAGGCTCTGTCCCAGCCTAATTGTGACTGAAATAAATGTAACACATCCAAGTTATTTGTAGCAGTTGTCCCCATTCTTATGGAGATGACACAGATCTGTCAGCTTTAAGAAACAGAAAAAAAAGATTATTCTTGGTTTGCGTTAACAACATCCTCAGTCAGATGAAAGGAACTGGGTCAGTGAAGGGAGAAAAAAGTGGAAAGCAAGACAATGAAAGTTAGTAAAGACCCAAAGTAAAGCATTTTCCCTTCCTTCAATCAGAGATCAAACCAGCAGCATTTAAAAATATTCTGATATCCTAGTAACTTTAGTGCCTTTATATACTCTAGCATATTATTTGCAGTTGTCCCAATAGACTGTCTGAAATTTTAAAATATTTTTTTAAAAATTTTAAATGTTGCCTCAGAACACAACCACTCTTTAGTACTACTACTGTCATTGACTTTGAATAATTTTTTTCATGCTGCAATGAACATAACACTTATGTTACAGCTTTTGCTCTTCTTACCAACTAAATCAATAACATTTTTTTTTTAAACCTACATTAAAAAAAGAATAATTTTCATCTTTTTAAGGACTTTATGCCCTTTCTTCCTCTAGGGAAATAAGAATCTTCATTCTCTGCCACAGGACAGCTGGGTGGCAGCAGCTGGAAGAATAGAACCTACACAGAACGAGGAAACCACTGGGACAAACAAGTCTATTCCAAATGTACAAATGACTGAAAGACACCTCTGGATAACCCACTTTATGCACTTTGCTGCCTTGGATGTCCATTAAGACTGCTGATCTTTGAAGAACTCCAAGCCACCATCAACTGCCACAGGTCCTGCTGCTTGCCCAAGCAAAAGCTGGGGACACTTGCCCCCTCCCCCCCCAACTTATCTGGGAGGAGGGGAATGTGATGGGAACCACAAAACACCAGGACAAATGAGGAAGACCAGACCATGCCTCTTGAATACAAATACACACATTAAAGAGAAAAAAAAATAAAAAATGACTGCCTTCTCATATCTACCTCAGGTTTGTCACATCAGCTGTCCTGTTGTCCTTAAAATCCATCTAGATCCTCACATCAGCTAAGATTATCTCACCTTTCAACAAGCAATCCCAATTTTTATACCAAGAATGTGAAGATGATTCACTATTGCTAACGGTAGCGCTCGGTGCATTGACTTACAGCCCATACAGATGCCAACGCACAGTACGTTACCTCAAACCAGGCAGCACAGCTCAGAACAAGACAAATTTACCATAAGGCAACCAGGCCTTTCTCACATGTTCTCATCATTATTTTCTTTCACCATTTGATTGCTTATCTTCCTGGTATTACCTGTATTGTGTTTCACTGTAATTTTTCAGATAGCTTGCTCTGTTTGACAGCACTCATGTCTCCAGCAGGAAAACTGTTCACCCGAGTATCCAAACTGAGGCCCCGGAGCTCACACTCGATGCTGACAGCGCACAGAGAGGGAATTAACAGCCTGCTGGCCTATTAAGAATGCCAAAAATGAAGCTCCTCTACCTAGTGCTTCCTCTGGGAATACAGCAAGGGGAGCTAATGCTGCAGGAAGTTCTGAGAAGAGAAAGTGTAATTGCAGTATCTGAGTCTGTAAATACTAACACCAAAACTATGAGTTCCCTCCAGAGGCTTATAGCATACACATTTTCTTTCAAAAGTCTACTCCTGGATCAGAGAGGTCAGTCCAAGGATGGTCAAGCATCACGCTGTTAAGCCAGATACCAGCCTAAGTGCATTTTGAAAATCCCAGACACCATTAATCTCTAATTTTTATTGGTTTGTCCTCCCTACCTCCCCTTTAAGCTACTAATTCAATATTTATTATATAGTTTTCCTCACTTTTTTGTCATTTCGATAGATTAGCATTTTCGAACTTTAGAAATTAGAGAGTTCTCATTCCTGAGATCAATTTAACTGTTTCCTCCCCTTGATATAATTACTCATTTGCTTAAATTATAAAACTCTTATTAGAAAACTAGGTTTCTGGAATAGGCTTGTAGACTTTCTCAATACGATTTAGATAGTATTCATTCACTACACAGGAAATAAAACATTTATCACAGTGACTTCTGCAGGAATGAAATTCTATTTACTGAAGTTTTTTGTTTGGTTGGCTGTTTTTTTTAAATAATTGGCAAGAACCAACAACTGAATGCAGCAGACTGCATAAGCATAGAAGAAAACTCAAAGTCTCTTGCAAGATGTAGTGCAAATTATGGTTAAAGATTATTATCCTTTTTAAAGGATATTCAGTATGTTCTCCTCTTTCACTGCAAAAAGCTGGGTCACGTTCATCGGGTGCTTTAATGGACTTTTCAGCAGTTGTCAAAGCTAGTCTATCCAAGACATCATTTTTAGCCAGGGGCATTCAGCTATTCCTAGATGTTATTTAAATATACATGACTGGAGGGCTTTCTATGAAATTGTCTGAAGTAATTTACTTTGTAGCTGCCCTGCTCTCCCAATATCTACCCTCACAATTTTTAACATACTTCCAAGAATACTCGAAGTGTTATTCCCAAGCATGTTCACATTTACAGTTAACACTATAACAGAGAAGATTTTTAGTGTTACAGTACTAGCTCAGCTAATGTGCTATTTTCCAGAAACCTCCAGATTATGTTCTTTTTCTGGTTGAACAGTACTGCATGACCATGCTATTTCACCACTTTGTTTCCCAAGAAATTCTGGGAGGCAATATTTGAACTAAATACACAGGAAAAAAAAAATGGACCAAGAGTAGGGTTTTTTTCCCTGGTAACTTAATTTTCATTTAAGCAAGAATTACAATGCTGAAGTCTTTCTACTATTTTCTCACCATTCATAACTTTTCAGTCTAGATTACTTTTCTTCAAAGAAGTTCTGTGGTCTACATTTTCTTTCAAATCCATTTTTTCCTAAGCACTTCTGGAAGCAGCTTCAGTAAGATTTTTGAGAGACTAATCTTCAATCATGCTTCAATTACAAGTGTAAAATCTCTGCTGTATCTTCTTCAGATATATCATTATAGAAACTAGCTAAACCTTTTGCTGGAATATTTAATCTATTCCACAGCTTTTAAAGGTAAAAGCTAAGGATTTCTGGAAACAGATAGGCTCTGGGACCATGAACCCAATAGTCAATTGCTCATTTATTTCTGTTAACTTTATATTGGCTGCCGCCCAAGATTTCCTAGTTTCAAAAAGTACATTCTGCCCAAATGGCTCATGTGAAATAATTTTCAAGGAAAAACTGTAAAGGTAATATGTGAAAATTTTCATATAAACAAGAACTAAAATATATCAGATCATCAATTCCGAAACAGAGGCTATGTTTTATTCTGTAGGTGGCTATTAATGCAACAGAACTCAGATGTCTGTTTAGAACCACTAGAATATCATGTGCTACACAAAAATACTACACCCCAACCCTCTATGCTAGTATGCCTCAGGTAACAGTTCTGGATTATCTTTGTGACCTACTGTTGGATTAAAGCCAACTTAATTTGCTATTTAGTTCAAATCCAAACTCAATCTACTTTACCAGAAAGCAACTTCTTCACAGTCAAAACCTTCTGCATTGCAGAAGTCATAGAATGAAGTATTATGACAAATGTCCTATATTTTTTCAAAGTGAAAATGAGAATTAAATAGTATTAGGTACATCCTCAGACTACCAAGTGTCTCCGGCTCTGTTGCTGTCCTACAAATTCCTATTTTCATTACAAAATCAATACATACCAGAACACACTTCTGGTGAAACTGTGTCATCCTCAAATATACCACAAAACTCTGCTGAAGCTTCTATTTTTCTACACCTGTCTGTATAAGCATTTTGGAGGGTACTAAAAATAGACCCATTTCTCAGGAACATTTTGTAGTAAAAAAAAAAATAATTCTTTTTTCCTATAGAGGTTTTCTTTATCACAGCAAAATCACAGATATTATTCTGCAGCCTTGCATGAAAAGCTCAGCTCAGCAAAGATTCAAGATTTTCTTTGACATCTGAATACATACATCCACTTCCCATGTCCTTGAGTATATTTTTTTCTCTTCACTATCAAAAATTCCACAAAAATGCAAGAAATAACCAAGTGCAATATATAAGTCCTCTTGTTGTGAGTAATTCCCATGAAAGACCCCATTGAACATTTATGAGGAGGAGGGGAAAGCCCCCAAGTTGTCCGTTTCTTTTTTAGGTCACTCACCTTCGGTAACTCCCATTCTGATCGGGAACCATCAGCGCTGTAGTAGTAAGGTCTACCTTGTTCATCTGCATGTTTTATCCACTGTAGAAAGAAATGTGACGATAGGAAATGTAATCAGAGTGACAGTTGTAATGTAGTAAATCTCTGATAGTCAGAATTTAAAGTTAATTTTTAATAAAGTGCCATCCACTTCAGCAGCATCTAGTGCACAATCTCCATTAACTTAACTACGGTTAGTTAGCATTGACAGCAACACAGTTTTCAGCTTCCTGGACTAGGTTCACTAATATTTTTTTTCCTTCTGTAACTATTCAGAAAGCAGTCCTGCGATATCACACAAGAGATTGTGATAAACAGATGTTTTTTGAAGATGGCATACCTCACTCTTATCAACATTAGTGTCAGTTTAACAAAGTACAATCTTTGCATCACGTCTGTGTAAGGATTTTATACATAAAATTATAGAATTACAAGAAGCTCAACCAGCAACTGTTGATAATTTAAGAGATAATTGCACTCGTTTTAGAAAAAGGAGTTGTTCAACGTCAACAGGAAAATTAGATTCCTAAATAAATCATGAAGATAATATAATTTCTGCAACCTCTATAAGCAACTCCCACAATCAAGGAGGTAAAACTATGACAACTGTGACTAGTTATGCAGAAAGAAAAGAATTGTAATGAACAAAAGTCTACAAGATCGCACAAAAATAT
This sequence comes from Gallinago jamesoni, assembly GCA_025769975.1. Lineage (NCBI taxonomy): Eukaryota > Metazoa > Chordata > Aves > Charadriiformes > Scolopacidae > Gallinago > Gallinago jamesoni. The sequence continues at coordinate 14,774,414 of JAOQGH010000012.1, read as the reverse complement.
TCATGGAAACACTCACAGCAAGGCTCTTAGGGCAAGCAGGTTTCACAAGGCTGCTTTCCAATATACTGTTTATGACAGAAAAAATGTTTTCTATAAATCCCAGTGCAATTAAAAAAAAAAGTTTGCCAAAACATAGGTTCTCAAAGATGTTCAGCAAAAATAGAATAAGCACAACAGAATCCCAAAACTGACATAAAACTCAACTATTTAAAAATTTCTTTCAAAAAACCCTCATATACATCACCTTATATACTGGAAAAGAAGTGGTGCTGTAATACGGTAAACAAACCACTGTTTCAATGAGCTTTTTGAAGTTAAAAAAAATGCAACTTTAGTGAACAATTAGAGAAATGCACTGCTTTACAAATATAAACAAATATTGTCATTTACCCTACATGGGAGAAATTTTTATGACACCGAGAATCGCAGTAGTAATTACATAATTGAATAGAACACAAATCTGCTGATACAGATATATTTTAAGAAGTTTGTCTACATCTGAAAGCAGTATTGAAAATCTCTAGTAAAGTAAAGGATGAAAGCGATAAAGCAGCATTGTTTTCAGTTCAAAACCATCCTATCTGGAAGGCCTATTAGACAAGAACAGCTCTTAAAAGACAGTGAGAAAAACATTATATTGGTATGAAGTTCATTCCTGAAGTGTATCCAAAAAGATGGGGGAGGGCAGGAATTAAAAAAAAAATTACATTATATGTTCATTTAATGCAATCTGATACTCTACTAGAAATAAGTAAACTTTTTCTGGATAGTTAAGAAATGGAAAAAATCAGTCTATTCAGTTGCTAAAGTATCGTGCATATTTTAAAAAACAAAAGGAGATACTGCTGCAGCATGCTTTTCACTTCTAGAAACAAAATCTGTATTTCTAACAGCAAATTAGTGGAAAAGACTTAGGACAAGTGATGAGAAGAAAGAAAAAGTACCTTTTCATTAGTATAGTCATTGGTATATAAGGTTTGACCATGTTCATCCAACTCTTCTGACCAACCCTTTGGAGGAGAACCATACTGACTATCTGACTGGCTGTAACAAGAACTGTGGTCGTTTTCTTCTGATGAAAGATGCTACAAGTAGTCAGAAACATACAAGGCAGTTTTGAGAATGAAAGCACTTTGAAATCTGAAAGATCAAAGATTATTTGACTAGAAAGAGAATAGTAATAAATTCAGGGAGTTCATATTTTTATCTTACACCAGAGAATAAGATGCATTTTTACAGTACAGAAATATTTTATATTTGGTAGGCAATTCAAAGTCTTTTCAAAACAACTGGTTCATACTGGTATTTTTTTTCTTTTTTAATTTTACTATACCAGATTTCAGCTACTTGTATTTGAACTTCAATTTTTTGGCTGATCTAAATTTTATTCCCACAGATTCCCACAATACTGAATGAAGAAGAGAGTGAGTTTTAGTAATCTGCATTGCCTCAAAAAACTTGGGAGACCTGCTACCTTGTTTTCCTGGCAACATTCCAACTTATACACCTAAATGCTTTTCTTCCCTTCCCAAACAGTATCTGGAAACACAGTAATCATTAAGACAACTTGGAACTCCAGCTGCACCTCTATAGGTCCCAGAACTCTATAATACTTGTGCAATGCATCCTAAAATATTAGGAATTTCCACTCTTCTTCTTTCAACTCTGATGCGTGTGACAATAAGCAAAGGCTTTCCACCAGGCACAGGTAGCCAAGGTGTAAGATGATTTTCTGAAAGTAGAAGTGAATTATAATGTAAGGAACAAGTTTGACATATAAAGTAGAAAAAAAGAATTTGCACACACACATCAAAAAATTTCTGTTCCCTCATAGGCTGTGTTCATCTCCTTGCTAACATATTGTACTTATTATTCGGAGCATCCATTTAATGAAAAACCAACCAAACAAATCTCCCTGCATTCATCTCTCACAATATCTCTACCCCCCAGTCTGCCAGGGAATTCAGCACAGATATCCTTTCACACTATCTTGGATCCTCAGCTAGTAGGATGCATAACACTTATCCTGCTATTCAGCAATGATGACAGTTAACTATTGGCTAAGGTTCAATAACACAAGTAAAAGGATTTTGAAGAAACATATAAAGCAGGAGAAAGGCAGAATTTCAATTCTAAACTACAAAAAAACCTCTCTTGAAAAGCTTAAATATCACAAAAAAAAAAAAAAAATCTGTGGATCTGAAACTCACCAGTTTTAAAAAGTCAGTGTATTTAGAGCCTATGCGTTTAGTGACATTTCCAAATTACCAGCACATCAGGTTTTGGTGTTACCTTTCTAAGTACCTGAACCACTTGTGCAACAAAACTCCTTACACTGACACGAGCCAGCTTACCAAGCACACAAATACCCATGGGAAATTTTCAGGTCATTAATAACATGAACAATATAAGTATTCTCTACACCCTAGAGAATGTGGGCATCTAAACTATGGATTAAACAATGCCACCTCTCCTGCACATAAGGTAGCACAAAGTTCTGTAGTGTCAGTTTCTAACCACTGAGGCAAAAAAAAGTCTCCAGTCCCATCTTTGGAGTTGAAGAGTTATAACTGAGGAGTTGATTAGAGTGCTATTGGTCCCATTTGAACTATTGTTACATGATAGACATGTTTAAGTTTTCATTATGTTTTAATGGTTAAATACTAAGTGCATTGATACATGTTCAAAGTAGTAGACTTTAACATTGTTATTCCTAGTATTAACAGGAATTATAACTGAATAACTCCTGTAAAAGCCACTGTTGTTCAGTAAGAATGACTGTTAATGTGTCTATCTATAAGGCACACATATAATAATAGTCATAGAATCATACAACCATTTAGGTTGGAAAAGACCTTTAAGGTTATTGGGTCCAACCACAAATCTAACACTGCCAAGTAACCATTAAACCACGTCCCTCAGCACCAGGTCTACACGTCTTTTAAACACCTCCAGGGACGGTGACTCAACCACTTCCCCAGGCAGCCCGTGCCAATGCTTGACAACCCTTTCAGTGAAGAAATTTTTCCTAATATCCAATGTAAACCTTCCCTGGTGCAACTTGACGCAGTTTCTTCTCATCCCATCACTTGTTATTTGGGAGAAGAGACCAACCCCCACCTCGCTACACCCTCCTTTCAGGTGGTTGTAGAGAGCGATAAGGTCTCCCCTCGGCCTCCTTTTCTCCAGGTTGGACAACTCCAGCTACCTCAGCTGCTTCTCATAAGACTTGTGCTCCAGCCCCCTCACCAGCTTCGTTGCCCTTCTCTAGACACGCTCCAGCACCTCAATGTCTTTCTTGTAGTGAGGGGCCCAAAACTGAACACAGTATTTGAGGTGGGGCCTCACCAGCACTGAGTACAGGGGGACAATCACCTCCCTAGTCCTGCTGGACACACTGTTCCTGATACAAGGCAGGATACTGTTGGCCTTCTTGGCCACCTGGGCCCATGCTGGCTCATATTCAGCTGGCTGTCCTGATGCTTCAAGGCTTGACTAATCTCAGATACCATACAACGTAGGAATTTAGCCTTTGCAGACCTAAAATTAAGTGAAATTCCTGAGTTGTTACAAAGTGTACCAAGGCAAGGCATTCCGTAACCCTCAGCTAGTATCAACAACTGCTAAAGCTGCATCAACAGGGGTTAGGGAACTGCAGCCAAACCACATTCAGCAACTTTCAATTTAACTGTCAACACTTTTTCCTGTAGTAACTGCCCATAGGCTTTTTACGTATCATCCATGCTTTTTCTCAGAGTCCCATCCGCAGTTATACTATGCCACATTTAAACAAAGCCATCTAAAGTGGCTGTCCAAAGCTGTCCAGCCTTAGACCTTCTAAGAACTTGCTGTGACATAAAACTGAATTACAGAAAAGGTCCCCTACATCACTGTCTTTCTTGGCTTTTTTCCATTTACATGGAAAATTCTTGAGGGCAGAGACAAGTTCATCACCAGGCATTTAATAAAAAAAAAAAAAAGATGGTCTTTCTTTTATCTCTTAACCAGACTAGTTTTGAAAGCTACTACTACTTCTAAACATCAAAATAATAAGAAAGAATACTGAGTAATTACAGAAGCTAGCATCCCTTTAACCCTTTGTTTATTGTTAAACAAAAAACACTGAATGAAACTGCATTTTGGCCACGTTTTAAATGTAGTTTTCAATTTAAATTAAATCCTGTTTCTTTTCTACAGCTTGCTGGTTAATTTGTTGGTCTCTACTCATAGTATGTTCTCCTAGAGAGGTAGTAACATCTCATTCCTTTTACAGTTTTGTCTAACAGCTTTCTCCCAGTTACTGTTAAGCACCTCCTCAAATACATTAGCAAGTCAATACCTCTGATAAATTTTTGCTGTCATTCCACAATCTTGTACACTTTCCTAGAGGCCCCGTCGATAGGACTTCACTGCTTCTCCCTACCCCACCTAAATAACTGCCATAACCTACAACTGCTTTCTTTATGCCGTATCTGTTACCAACGGCTCTGACAAATTATGTACAATTTGGCCTTGTTTTAACTATCCAATAAAATTCAATTTCCTAATCACACAGTTCTAGGAGCAACCATAAGCTATTTCGCGTTCTAGTATCTTATGTGTATATATTAGACTCGATCATCATTTACAGTTGCCATTTTTATGTCACCTTGCCATTTTGGTACCTAACACAATACAAACTCTTAGAGACACAACTAGCATTTAACCTCCTGTATATGCTCTTCTATTACTAAATCTAAAGGTAATCAGCATAACTCAGTCTAGTGCGTAAAAGCCAATTTAACTTCATTGCAATAAATTGAATCTACTTTTATTAATTATTAAGAAATATTTGCTCTAAGTCTCCATAATCAGATAAAATTTGGGATGTCCTATATTTTACTGTAGCTTAGACTCAAGTCTCAACCTTTACTGTAAGTATTTTGGTTTAAGTACTCAGAGGCCATAAAAAAAAAGGTGAACAAGAACAATGGAGTCTGAAATACACTCCCAAATGCACAGCAGAAGAAAGGGGGAAAAAAAGCAGCTTCAAAATCAACATGTGATTGCTGGGAAGTAGATTTACATGACCTTGCAACATATATTTCCCTAAACTTAAATTCTGATAACTCAGTTAGAGAAGATACAAATTACTTAAGGAACCTGTGCTACTGTAAATATAAAATTGTATCTAGTAAAAAATTAATCAAAACATGCGTCATCCATTGGATTACGAAGAGTAAAACTTCATAGATCTAACTGTATGAAGGCCAACCTGCGATACCTCAAGCATCACAAATAAACAGAAGAGCCAAACTGAAATGAGTTACGGGCAATTAAAAAAAAAAAACATAAGAAGTCATGGTATGTTATATACTCTATAGGTATGAGTGAGAGTCAGAGGGATCATTTGCGAGCGGGAAAGGAAAAAGAATTATTGGAAGTTCTTCCAATAAGAAGGAAGAACTTTCTTCCAAAGAAGCAAGAATGATGAAAACAGAAAAACAGTTACAGTTACTACAAGAAAAGTTATTACTCAAAAACCACAATCACCTTATTCAGACTAAAACCAGAGTCCTATCCAGCAAAAGGACAGCAAGTAAGAAATTAATAGACCATCATCAGAGCAGCCATAGCAACAGCCACAAGCGTTTCACCAATTTACCTGTTGCTGCCACCAGCCTGTGCCAAGGAAATTTGGCTATTTAAATGCTTGCAGACTTCACAGCTGTTAGGAAGGCCACTGCCAAAGGCAGTGAAAGGGGACCTTTTTCCTTTCTCCCCTGTTTCTGCTACTAACGTCCCAGAGGTAGACAGGGCTTCCAGCAATCTAAAATTTTTGAGCAGTCCACAATTAAAACTAAGTAATGTAGTAGCTCAGGAGGAAATCCACCTAAACTATGCATGTATGAAAGGGGCATATGAAAGTGAAATATGTGGAAGATTTCTTGAAAACGTTTGCTTTTTCTTTCAATCAGGAAACTGACTAAGCTAAGTACTGTTTGAACACCAGAGCAGCATTTTAAGAATATTTAAACAGTAATATCCATCTCCCAGCTATCCCTTTGTTTTATCTGAACCACACCAGATAATCACACACCACCTTCTGGGTCTCCCTAGCAACCAGCTGCACAGAATATATCTGGACATCAAATGTTGCCCCAAATCATCTTTTAACATAAAGAACTTAATGGAAAGCTTCAAATCTCTTAAGCAAGATCTGCAGCAAAGCTTTGCCAAAAGGTTTTGCAAAAGGTTTGCATAATGAAAAGTATAAAAACATTGATATATCTACAGAATGTATTTATGGCCTAAACGTATATATTCAAAAGCTCATACGGCCAATTGCCAAAAGCTGGGGTGGATTTCCTCCTCCCATCAGCGTTTGCTACCCATGGACCCACACACTTGGCTAGGCAGAGCTTCTAGACGGCAATTTTAATGTTCTCATCTTCTGTTCTCTGGAACATAATTCACAGGATGAAGAAAGGATTTTCTAGAAATTAACACAATTTGGTAACAAAATATTGCTCTTAATTGTCCTTTCTTCTAGTTTGCTCTACAACTATCCAAGGCTCCAGACAGAAATCATTACAAGTTTGTAAATTCACATATCCTAAGCAAATGGTTAAATAAAGTTATCCAGCTAAACTTGCTTCTTACATTCACTATGATTATTCCACCTCTTTAAGAATTCATGAATTAAATAAAATTCAAATTTGAAGTCATATATGCCCCTTTTAAAAAAATATACATTTTGAAAGCATCATAGAACATACAGAATTATTGATAGTCAGTATAACTGTAAGTACAAAAAAATATTTTTTAATTTGATGGAAGTTTCAATTATGACAGTATTTTTAATGCAGGTGGAAGGTGCTGTGGTTTTGACTAAGTCTGGTTTTGACTCCAGAACTCTGGAGTTCTCTACATCCATCTCAATATGTAAATCAGTCTTAATTCCTCTGTAGGAAAATATTTTCCTCTATAAGAAAAACACCTCATATTTTAATTTACTGCCACAGCATTAACCAAGCAGTAGCAAACACCTGTATATCTTCTGCCTTTCTTTTACTGTGTATTTAAGATACTAATAAAAAAAATTCCCATGGCCTTGTTCAACACATCCCCATAAATCCTGCTTCTAGAAGGACTATCACACTCCCCCTGCCTTCTTCCTCTCTCTCCCCAAAATATATGCCAAACACACTGAGAAAAAGAATGCACTCCATGTCAGAGAAATTACAATGCTTGTCTTATTCTACTGTCATTTATAGTCCTATTAATTGCAAAATATCTTCATTTTCCTTTACCTTTAAAAGAAAAGCTGCAATACCTGCTGAGGGAGTGTAAGGCGTTTTTCCAAGTCACTACTCTCATACACAGTTTCTGTACGCATTCTTGTACACAAAAGAAATTGAAGAGCTAAATTGTTTACTGCTTCATACCAAGACACATGACCAAAGAGACAAATGAAGACACTCCTTGTCACCTCGAAACTCAGCGATACCAAATTCCATAGCAATACAGCATTCATATGCATTACAGTCTCATTGCTTGTGATCTCAGAAGGAACTACCTCATGATCTGCATGGCTCTGGGAATCCCCTTTATTAATGCTTGCATCTCGGGCCCACCGTGGAGGCTTCCAGGTTCGTTCCTGTGATCCTCTGTTGTAGTAATAACAGCGTCCTGTCGTATCTTTATGGGTTTCCCATTCCCCATTTATTTGGACTGGAGCACTTGTAGGTAGTGGTGGAAGTGCAGACTGAGATATTTTCAGTTCTTGTAAATTAGCATAAACTGGTGAATCAGGCCTCCCTTGGCTTGGTGGAGTAGTTGGCTATTGAGAGAAGAAATGTATTGTTAAAGAGCAAATGAATTTTAGAATGCTCCCTTACAAATCAGAATATATTACAGTAGTAAAACAAACCAACAAACTCCCTTTTTGTTGTTGTTAAGTACAAAAGCACAAAGGACAGCCACAAGATGCTGGGGCATGAAAACATTAGATTGTTAACTATAAGGTAAATATAACAAGCTACATTTACTTAACACTGGAACAATTTTTTAGCATTTCTCCAGATGACAGCTAATAATTATGTCTTACAGTGCATTTGAAATACACCGGAATCATCATCATAATAATAATAATTATGTGCTTGTCTTGTTGAAAAACTTCAGCTTTACAGTTCAAGTATTGCTCAGGAACTGTAAGAAATGCGATCTCGTTCAAGACAAAACAGCACTTCTGAGATGCCACTTATTAGGCAAAAGATGGTTCTCCAACCTTCCCCCTCCCTGCTGATACAGATAATGTGAATGTAAAGCAGCACTTTTATCTTCCCAGTGAGATCTAAACAGACAGTTCAGTTGGAAAGACGAGCACAATTTTCTGACTAAGAAACTCTGGAAAACACCTGGACAGTTTACCTGTATGCCTTTCCAAACAGACGCTTATTTAAAAATATTTTAGGCAATATCAACAAGTGTTCTGATTACCACACCCTTCTTACAGAAATTAAGTGGATATTCTTATCCACCTAATTTTATTCATATACACAAACACAAGTAAAACAAGTATCTACAAGAAAACAAGACACTAATGACAATTCCTCATTAATAAATAGCTTTCTAACATGAAAGCCAGCAAAAATCACGGTTACAAGTCCATGACACTCACCAAAACCATAAGTAATTTCAAATAAGCCACTAATGTGTTTAGGAGAGAAATATACTTTCAGGTGTTCAATTTTTACAGTATAGTAAAAGTATATAAACACACCATACAGAACGTAAGAACACCTGTTTTCATGAGAGCTGTGATAATGAGATTGTGAAAGCAGCTTGTCATTAAACCAAATTTAGTAGTTTCCCGGTAATGCACTGCCATCTCTGTATTTTAGGACACATTATTTAGGCATTCTAAAGGAAGGAACTATATAATTTATACCATCCCTTCCCCCTCCTTGATTTTAATTCAGAAGCTTTGCTGCAGGCACGTCCTTTTGCCTCTTGTTGCATCTTTCACAGGAAAAAAAAACATACTGCATTACATAAAAGATCTTTTATAATGTACTTTTAAACATTAAAATCATAAGCTGCTAATCTAAACCACATCTAATCATAAATTTTCAGAGTTTGTTCAGGCAAGACAGCATATTGTACCACACAATCAGATATAAACTGATTGCACCATAGCTAGAACCAAATACGGGCAATATCCACAACCAAAAGGGGAAACAGCTAGAGAGGAACTTAATGAGATTAAAATGGGCATGGACTTGTTTCATGAGCCTTTAAAAGAGAAAACACAGATTACTAGATATAGCAAGTACAGTATGTTTAAGGCAAACCACAAGGGGTGGAAAAAAAAATTGCAGCACTGACAAAACCAGAGCGCCAAAACCAATCGGTATCCTCCTCTACCTAATTCAAAGGAGAAAAAAAAAAATCTGTTACAAAGGTTGATGAACAGTAAAAGATTATTTTTCTACTATCCAAGTCTCTCCACACCCTTTTTTTTTTTCTTTTTGGAGGGGGTTCAAATGGGCAACTTTGGCAGAGTTGTTCTTGAGAACACTAATAGCATAAATCGCTCTACTGTGACCAAAGTGTCCACCCTTCTGTCCTCAGGGATGAACCTCGATTCCTCAGGATGGTGGGAGAATAACCTTGATCAACTTCCAGGGGCTGCTCAAAGCCTCTCTGAGGTCTCCTCATCCAAGAGTTCAGGGGGTTTGGGGGTTGTTGTTGTTTGGGTTTTGGGGTGTTTTTTTTTCCTAATAGCTTGTAATTTGAAGCAACAACACGCACCTGCACCGGGGAATGCACAAACCTTCAGGTTCTTCCTCTATTTCAAGGAAGTGGCAAAAGCAGCCCATCGTGTGCTGCAGCCAGAGGCAGGAGGCTTGCACAACACTCGCATCCTCCTAAAATTGCTCTTCCACACAAGACAGTAAGGAGGCTTTGCTGTCTGACCTGCATTTGCCAGTTGCTTCTTTGTTTTAATTAAGACAATGAAGTGCCATTATTAAAAGAACAGTTCTGTGTATTAAGACAAGTGTTTCCCAGATAGAAACCCTATGCCACAGAATGCTTGGTATAGGTTTCAAAACATTTTCTCAAGCACCACATAGGAATGGGGCTCAGAGGTTTCACGCTGAGGTTTTCAAGGGTTTCAGCACTATAACCAGAATAACTCCAGATGGAACTGCAGGACCCGTGTGTGCTGAGCCAATACTGGGAGCTCACAGCCAACGTGCTGCCACATAACTCGGGCAATGTACTAGTTAAGTTTAAAACAGTACCATGGTAGGACAGTGTAACGAGGAGGTTTCTTCTGAATGCTTAGTACTTCCAAATTCAATATACCGATCTCTGGTTTTCAAGAGAAAGCCAGAACTGTTATCCTGAACAACAAACAAGACAGCTGTTCTGCCAACCAAGCCTCCAGCTACTTTCATTCCCTGTTGCTCTCTCTTCTGACAGATCTTTTCAGGGAGAAACGCATTTTTGAAAGGCACCTGTAAGTTACTGCTTTCAGCAAAGCCATCAATCTAACTACAACAGGCAGCTTAGCTCCTAAGTACGTCTTTGAGGGACACAACTTTCTTATCAGGAACTACTTCAACTAACCACATAGCATACGACAATACTTCCTCATTCCACGAGCCACACAAGGAGGTACGCTGCCGCATCTACAATAACGCTCAGTTCAACAGCACCCAACCTTACCAAGGCTCATTTCGTGAAGAACTTCTCATTTATTGATGAGGAAAAAAACAGCTTTTAGAAAGTTTCCTGAAATCAGCTTCAGTGTACTTTCTACCCCAGCGTTGGCAGGAAGGTCAATCCCCCCCCTGCCCTCGGGAAGGAGAGTCCTGTGAAAGACAGGGCCCACGAGGTGTCCCTGGAGAGCCCCCGGGCCCACCACAGACCCCACCACTTCTTTTAAGGTGACTGTTTTAAGTTCAAGACTGACTTCTGCAAAAACCTTTTGTGGTTTCAAGCCAAAAAGTGTATTAGTTTAACTGTATTCCTTTCATTTACCAATGGATAAATCAGAACAGATACAGCATTACTGAGAGCAAAATGGTTTCTGCCCACTTCCCTGACTGTTTTCCTATAAAACCAGACATACACAGGAAAGGGAAACTTAAATATATCCTAAACACTAAACAGCTCTGTATGTACATGAGGGCTTCAAGCTAGAATTTCACCCCTGAACTTCATTTTTACACTAACAAGGTCTGAATGTTCATGAACGTGGAAATAAATCTACCCAGAGAGACTCCGTGTCTTCTCACTATCAGAATCACAAGAACACGTCCTTCAACATGCCCGTGCACGCACACACAAAACGCCTCTACTCAAAACATTTCAACATTCATTTGCTATTTGATATGCCTTTCAGACTTACTCACGTTGCTTTCTTCTGCTAAGAACAGTGAAGGGCTCTTGCTCAAAAAGTGATAAAGACAAATTAGAAAGCAGGAATACTTCTGTGACACTACCACTTGAATGAAAATCGTACCACCTATTAACTTTATGAATATCACTGAGCTCTCCCTCAGCTCAGCAATGCTCTGTATGTTAATACTTCAGAAGTCTGCTGTATTTAAGTTCTATCTCACAGAAAAGTCTGCTAGCACTAAATCCTTGCAAACTGGTAAGGAAGAGAGTTTCACACAGGCAGGACAAAGGATGTAGGACCAACACACAACATTCTTCAAATAGGAACTGTACACCCAGCTTTTTCAGAACATAGGTTTTGTACAGACGCTGGAGGAAGCAGATACGTGCCTTTAAATAAAACAACCTGTTAATCATTCATGAACCAACAGTCAACATTTTCAACAAAGGCCACAGATATGCTATCAGGCCTCTGAACACTTGAACTCCGTGCAATGAAAAGCAAACTTACTATACTTCACAAGGTACTTTTCATTACCAAAACGTATATCACCTTCTCATAGGATACCTTAAATTTTGTTACCTTATACAAATGACTTGTTTCAGATGGCAGTATTTATTTAAGTGTACAAAATCAAAGCAAACAAAAAAAAAAAAAGTTCAGTGCACTCCAACAGGGTAAGAATGCAGTTCTGGAAGAAAAAAGGACTCAGATCTCTTCCCTATCCACCACCTAAAAATGCTTTTGGTTTATTTTCATGCAATGAGAACACATTGCATAGATGATGCCAGCAATTAAAAGACAGAAAACAAAGTTTCCTTGAAACTGGCAATTACCTTTTTCCTTTTACAGCACTCAAATCTAAGACAAAAACTTCTAGAACATAGCAACTGCTTAAAGAACGATTGCAACGCTAGCCTGCCAAACGTGACCTACCACACAATTTTTCCTCCTTTATAAATAGCTTTAGTTGTCATGCTTGTTAGTGTTATTAACCTGAAATTAAATGCTTCCATTGCAGCAGCATTCTGACACTAGCTTCTAAAAAATGAAAAAAAAAAACTACATAAAAAAGCAAATCTCAACTTAAAACTCTTATGAAATAACAAGCAACAGATTGTCCACATTCATGCAAAAGAACAGCACTACAATGAAAGAAAATGAGGGAATACCAGCTCTTTGCAGCAGCAAGCTGAAGAAAGGAGAACAGGCACATCCCACAACAGCCTGAGACAGGGAACGAAGCATCCCAGTTCCCTCAACAACCGAGCTTCTTGCCAAGGAATTGCCACTGTCCTTTTAGGAAGGCCTTGGACTTCAATACCAGCTTTATTCAACGGGAATTATATAAAAGAAATCTCAAAACCTCTACAGTTTCATTTTCATAAGTGATATCTTCAACTGGAATAATTAGCTCATCTCCTTCCTCTTTCTGTTCTTGGCTTCTATTTTTACAAACGTGTTCTGGATCGTACTTTCTTTCTAACATATTCAGGCACATTTATAACTTACCGTAATACCCAAAAATCCATGAGGGGTATTTTTCAGCAAGTCCTCTACTGCCTCAGAGGTTAAGATAGAAAACCAATTTAACGGGCCAAGTTGAAATGGGAACCCAAGCAATTTGTTAAGCACTAACCTTCTCCAACCTAACACTTCACTAGATAATTCACTCTGTAACTCTAAGGAACAAGTAAAAAGACGACACTAATTACTGTAAGCCTGCTAATAGTTTACTATGAATTTTGGACAAGCTATAGTAGTGTAAATACTATTTAACTGCATTGAAGCTCTCACGTTCAGCTGATCTGCCATTATAAAGTGATAAGAAAAAAACAAATCACATTGCAAAGCAACGTAGAACTGAAATAATCCCATGTAAATCACTCAAATATATTTGTATAGTAAAGGTCATTCAACAGTTAAATGTTTAAAATGCCCCATTTAAAAATTAAGCAGATACACTCAAGGTAATTTTTTTAAATGGCTAGCCAGTAACTTTCCATCAGATTGATAAGAGTAAAAATCAGCTTCTGATTTACTTTCACCAATTCTATCTTTTGGTCAATGTTGCATTTTACTTACACTGAATTACAGACTGAGTTATTACTTTCTTCTATGTCTGGAGATATTTACATACAATTCATTATAATATAAATATATCTATTAATATTTTGCTTTATGAAACTAGATTATGAAACAAAGAGTCTTAGTACATAGGACATTGTGTTCTGCCAGAAAGAGCTTGTGTTATTTGAGCCATTTAAGTTCCCTTCTGTTTTAGTTTTCCCATAAACACCGGGAAAAAAAATCCCAAAGTTGATGAAAATATAAATCTTTCCGGTGATACTGTAATGCCTTATCAATTAAAAAAAAAAAACAAAAAACAAACTAGATGTGTAGCAAAGAGCCTTAACCTAAATACATTCCCTTTTCTTGGAGCCCAAAAGTACTGACTTAAATTATTTTCATACTCATCAAGACAATGATGCATTAAATTGTACTGCAAAAATCCTGCCACACAGGAAGCCAAGAGGTGGCATCTGTCCCATGCACAAGGAATTCCGAAGAGGAGCAGAGATCGGCTGCAGCAGGAGGGCTCTCTGGTACCGTGGCAGAGGGGAGCAGTTGGCTGTGGCTCTGAGTTCCAGAAACAACCCTCCTAGATCAATCTATCATAAGGGACCAATCCATGAAAAAATGATGGAAAACCATTTTTTCTTCTACACTCTACACATTTCCCATTCACATTTCTGTAGTGCTTATGACCATCTTGGTGAGCAAAACTATTATACATGAGCTTAAGAAGTTTACAGCAATAAAAGAAAGTATATAATTGATTGAAGGATTGCAACAGTGATGTCAAATATTTTAAAAAATGGAAGTAAGATCTTACAATGGGATCCTTTGTAAAACACACACAAAGATGACAGTGTTTACCCTACTTGTACTTTGCTACTTGCACAATCTAGCTTCTCCCTTCCATAAAAAAGCTTTTGTCCAAGGATATAGACAAAGCTGGTTTTCCTATAGTAGGAAATTTAAATACCATATGAAATGCTTTACTTCATACATGCTTACACAGAAAGCTTATCTCAAATATGAAAGAGTGGCCAAATTTATCATGTTGAAAAGTCAGCCAGTTAATTTCCTTTACTCCTTTTTCACTCTGTCCATTTCACCATATAAAGCACTGAAACTTCCAACAGACATCATGTAGTATCTGTAACCTATTTCAGAAATTTAACCACCATCATGAACAATCTGGACATGCCATGCAGTAGTAGATGCATGGCATGCATCTATTCCCCTTCATGAAAGTGGTATTTAGTTGTTCTTGTAATAAGGATGTTTCAACAATACTAGTGGAAACACTGAGTTTATTCTGCATTCTAGTTTCACTGCTGTCAATTTTTGGCCTCTGGGGAACCTGCAGTACATGTGAGAATGCAGATTTTTGTACAATAAAGCTGTTAGGAATCACTTGTGATGTCTCTCAAGGATTTTTTTTTTATAAAAACTAAGTACACTAACACCAGAAAAACCTAACTTCTTCTCTCCAATGGAAACTGTCCTGTAATATGCCAACAGCTACTGCTTTTTGGAAGGGCAGTATCATAAGAGCAGAAGTTCTTCAGTTGTTTTAGAAGCGTTACTGCAGAATAACCTCTATGAGTTTCAGGAGTACTAGAGAACCCTCATGTAACAAGCCATTTACTTTTTAAACTTATTTAATCCAGAGCTGTACATCTCATTTGCCTCACAGAGGTTAAAGTAATTTTTAAGACAGATTATTAACATATTCACGGAATACTTCTACGTTGGCACCATTACAGTACTATAGGACATCTAGAAAGTTAGCTCCTATGATATATTGTGGGACTGGAATGGTGTTATTTGAACTTATAATACCTGAAGGGCCAAGAAAAAGTTTCCGTTAAAGTCACTTCAAACTGAATAGCAATATTTTCTACACTTTACATTTTCAAAAATACAGATCCCATAGCATTGACATGTACTTTTGAGTGTTCAGTGCTTACACAAAGCCATGTAAAACTGGGCCCCTATCGAAAGTAAAGATGGGAAAGTAAACATCACCTCCCGTAAGATTCCCAAGATACTCAAAAGTTACTGAAGTTGTATTACCCAGCAAGCTCTAAAGCCTAAAAGATAGCCTGAGTACCATTTGATCAAACAGAAGGAAATATAACTATTACCATGCAAGTTACTGAAACCCCATGACTCGGAACAAAACTTATTCTAGTATTTGAAAGAAAAGGAACAAGCTAGAGCCAATAAGAATTTAAAAACTATGTATGTGTATATTAATGGCTCTCTTTCCAAATATTAATTAATTTTTTAAAATAAACAAAAGAATAATTTGCAAGAGACAGTTCTGTAACACAGCAGTCATCAAATCTGTGTTCTGTCAGAAAGGGTATTTAATTCCAAACACTTGACAAGAAAACAGAACTCCCACACAGTTTACAGCTGTTGTCCTTTTACTCTGCTGTAAAAGCAGATTTCACTTGTGGGAAACTCAGCTTCACTAAATGTTGCTTGTGGCAGCAAATTCTGTAAACGTTTGTCATGCTAGTATTTTTTTGTTAGGTGTTAGAATAACTTCAAAATATCTTCTTGAGTTTATGAACTGCAACGTTTACAAGTTTTTAATAACATATGCAGCTGCAGAACTTCACCAATGTTCAAACAGTATGAGAAATGCTAACGTATCAGTACCCTTATATACCCTGGTATACTGGAAACACGTTATGGGAATAAACTGAGATGACAAACCCCAGTAAATAATAGAGCTAACCAGCCCAGGAAACAACCACGGTATGATATGAAATCAGACACTAGAATGATTTCTGTTGACTTGCCTTACTAATATATTAACAAGAATATACTCTATTGTGTCACTGGTAGTCTCTATCCTTTCCTGAGCAGCCAGGCAGCTGCTCTTCACACTGGTTAATGGGCAGCTGCCACCTTCCTCATCTGCTTCTCAGAGCTTTCTCTAAGTTTATTATTTGCAACTACTGTTCCCAAGGTCCTGCACTACTCATGCGCCCCCCAAATCTCCAGCGGGCAGTTTCCTTGATTAGAATGTCCCACTTGGAAAGGAACAGACAATCCCTTCAGAAAACAGCCAGTGTAGCTATTTGCACTAACTTCCATAAACACTATATTAAAAGCCTGAGAAACAACTTTCAGTACTGCCCAGTTTATAAACTGAGAGTAACATCTGTAAAGTACGTTCTAGGGATCCTCACTTGCCTTACAATTCCAAAATATATGATTTGAAGAACTACTTTTTACATAGTTTCATGCTAGCTCTATACCCCTACAAACCAAAAATCAAATTATACACCCAAAGTCTAGAAAAATTCTGACAAAAGCTGTCCATTGAGTATTTTATTCATACTCTAACATAAAATAGACCTAGGTTAGGGAATGCATTGGGTTTGCATGGCAAGGTTTTGGTAGCAGGGGGACTACAGAGTTGGCTTGTGTGAAAAGCTGCTAGAAGCTTCCCCTACATCCGAGAGGGCTAATGCCAGCCGGCTGCAAGACGGACCCACCACGGGCCAAGGTGAGCCTGTCCTGACAGGAGAGCAGGACCTTCTCTTTCAGAACCTGTTAGCTCTGACGGAGGTGTAGCTGCATCACTGAAGCCCAAAGGAAGCTGGGAGAAGGAATTATCTTCAAACATCTCAAATGGAATCAGTCAGAGACAATAATAAGTAAAGACTTGTCTGCTTCTGCCAGGGACAGGAAAAAAAAAAAAAACAACTGGCTAAATTAAAATAGTTACTTACATATGGAGAGAGGCAAAGTACAAGAAATGAAACCTTGCAACAGCCTTATTAGGAATAGGGAACCTTCCTTGAAGCTTTAAGTACAGGTTAGTCAACAACTTCCAATAGCTCTTTTGGTATTCCTGCTTCTGTCCCTATGCAGTGAGAAAGAACCACATTGGAGTTCTTCTCTATTTTTATTACTCTCAGAAGGTTCTGTATAGCTTTATAGCTTCACACATTCGCATCCCTCATCCTGAAAGGCAGTGCATTCACATCTGAGGTTAAGAACAAATGGAGCAAGCTATTAAAAATGTACAGTAAGAAGCCATTTTATTGTACAAGTGTACGCAGCTGAAATGTTGGGCTTAAGTCCTTGGTTTGTTGCTAAGAAAAGTCAACAGCCTGTAAGGACAAACTATAGTACCACAGTGATCAGAGCATTAAAGATCATGCCATGAAAGAAAGGAGTATTTCAAGTACCTCAGCCAGAGAATAACAAAGGTTTTTTTTAGGCTGAACAAGGACAGCTCTTCCCATCACTTCAGAGCACAGAACACACCAGCAGTATGAGTGAGCAAAGAGAGAAATACAATTTTGCTCACTAGCTCCTCTTGGAATGAAAAAAAACCTCACCTCTGAAGAGTATTTCTGTTAGCATTTCGAGAAAAACTATTTTAACATAAAATACAATACATACAATACTTTACAGATGCAATATAGAATAAAATATTTTCCTTACAGCCACCCAACCCTTTCCAACCACAGGAAAAAGGGTATCACACTGATGCACCTACAAGATAAAACTTGATGACAACTTTACTTGTAATGACTCTCTCGGGCAACAGGTAAACCAAGGTAACTGCCAAAATAAGCACATCTGGGGAACTTAGCTGTTGCACAGACTTATCAGAAAGGCATTCACCAATTCTGGCAAAGCTAGAGGCTTTCTACCAGTCTGTGTGGACAAGCACACAAAAAATGCCTATCGCTCAGCATCCAATATATAACCTTACAGAATTAGAAAGAAAAGGGATACTTTTGCCACAGTTGTCATCCAATGAGATGGCATGGAAAGTGTAGTGAGGCAAAGGACTAATATAAAATCTTAGCTATGTTGGACTGCTGTATCTGTCAATTTTAATTTTATTTTTCTTTAAGAAAAATAGAAATGGTACACTATACACTTTGCAAAAATCAAGAAAAAACATATTACTAATATTAATTTTTAGTAGAAAAACCTGGGTCAGGTATGGTGGGAATATCTTAATCAATTTAAGCAAGAAATGATGTTATATTTTCCTGTCCTTTGCAAACCTCCAGCGTATACCAATACTTAAAATAAGTTACAACCCAGAAGAGTTATAAAACATTCCGAAACACAGCAGTAAGAAAAGGGGAGATTCCCCCACACACAATATAACAGCTGAGGACAATTTTCTTCAACCTGTAACAAAACTGACATGGATAAAACAAGAAGTTTCCACTGGATCTAGTCTTGCTTCTGATTTCAGACTCTCCCACAGATCCAAAGAGATGAGTTTTGGAGAATCAAGCTTCTCAGATTTCAGATAAATAAGGACATGCCCCCATTCACTCAGTCATGTCAACTCCTGTCCTACTCACTGAAGTGGCTAACCTGAAATATTAACAAGATAATACCCAAACAATAAACAGGTAATAACCAAACCAGACAGGAAAATATACACAACACTATACTTCCTGGGATTAATATATACATTTTTCAGAGCAGGTAAGTTCAACAATGGACCAACCCACTTCTGTGTTCAGAGATGACCACAAAGACAGTGAAATCCTCTCTATACTAAAAAGCTTTCCAGCACAGAATTCGAGTCACCTGAAGCAATATCCTGAGACATGCCAGACAGGTGGAAATGTTTGTGCTCCAGTTATTCTTCCTTGACTATGAATTATCACTTCACAGCCCTCAGAAATGGAGCTGGTAAGTCAACTCCCAGATACAATTTGCAAGAAAAATCCCCCAAATGTTATGAGTTGGATGGCAAACCCCACAGGAGTTTTACTGAGACCTGTGGCCATATCCCCCTGGTTCACATTCACAGCTGCAGCGCTGACAGGAAACTTCAAGTCACTTCTCTTCCCTAAGAAGTTGCAAATAAGCAAATGATGAAACGAGTTGCATTTTGTAATACAAAACAGAGGACTTGCAAACTAAGTGAACTCAGCTTTAGGGCATTCTAAGCTTCTGGGTAACTGTAGAGTGATCTAAACTTCAGTATTTATCTCTTTAGAAGCAGTTAGTTTTCATTTTTGCAGTTCAAATGTTATTTCAGTGTGGCCATTAGGATAAAAATCAAAATTCTGTGGATTGCATGTTACAGTAACTGAGAAAGAAACACAAAATAGCATGAGTGCATATGGCCTATAGTATGTCTATCGTATCTTAAACCAAAGAATTGGTAAAGGAACTAAGGCAGTGTCACATGGTCTAGAAACTTACTTTTTCTTTATTAAAATATCCTTTGAATAATAACAAATGGGGTCCTCAACAACAGATTTAGCCCATCTCCAGAAGCTCAGCAGAGCCATCCACCCTCAAAAGCCAAAACTATATTGAAATATCACCCCTCCTTTAACAATTTTCCTTAAACATAACAGTTATGGGTTTCACACAGAAAATCACTGTATGATGTTCGCTGATACACGTGTTACAGAAGAGATGCCAGAACAGGTTCTAATGGTTCCTTATGTCCTACATAAACGACTGAGCAATTCAAGTTAAAAAAAAATAAAAATAAATCAAACCTTAACATTCAACTGAAAATTATGACAAAGGAAAAAAACCTAAAAAAACCCACTGAAAGTATCTCTACTGCCAGGGTAGTGTGATTACTGGTGAACAGGCAGCCATATGGACTTTAGTGGTCAAGCACCATGAGGATCAAGAGGTTACAGGCTCACTTCACAGAAAAGCTACCAGATTTTAAATAAGAAATTAAGTACTTTCAGAATTAGCATGTCATCAAGATTTCAGTAATCAAATTAAAATACATGCTTTATTTTCTGACTGATCAGATAGGATTTACCACCACTTCAAGTACTTCCAACTGTACACTGGTATGAAAACTGAAATAAAGGAAGGTTAAACAGCACAGATGCCAGCCAAGATCCTCATAACAAACTCCAGGATTATTTCTTTTAGGCACCCATTTTAGGGAGGTATATTGAACAGAAAACATTTATAGATTGGACCAATCATTAACAATGGTCAACAGAAATATTTCCTCTGTTTCACTGTAACTTTTTCTGAAATTTTCAGTATAAATCAGACTGTGAAGTTAGTCACAATTACCTCTGACTGTTGTAACTTTGAGTTCTTGAATAACTCAGAAACAAAAGAAAAAAAAATTAGCCCACTACTTAACATTTGGCATACTAAGTCAAAATTTCTCACTTACAAGCTTTGAACTATCTGTTCAATACAAAATGCTGTGTTTGCTGTAGAAGCCAACTGTGTAAGTAATGGGACACAAAAGTGGGTGGTTTTTTTTAAAAAAAAAAAAGAAGAAAAAAATCTACACTTATTCCAGCTTCCTGTACTGATTTCATTCCTTCAGACAAGTATCAACTAATCGTAATTAAATGTTTAGCAGAAATCCCCCTGCTTGTTTGCAGGTCCTTCTCATACAAAGTTTTCATAGGATGAAAGGCCAGTTATAAAGAGCTGAAACAAAGTACAGCCTGCCAGAAATAAAGGGAAGAGGAATCAAATATTTTGATATTTCAAGTAAAGGCTCCCTCTCCAAAGGCCTGCTGTCGTGGTTAGATTAACCCAGACAGGGTCTGCTAAAGATGCACTGATCATAAAGATGACATCTGCTTTTCCCACGTATGGTCCTGCATTCAAACTAGAGCCAC
The DNA here is from genome assembly GCA_025769975.1 of Gallinago jamesoni. Classification (NCBI taxonomy): domain Eukaryota; kingdom Metazoa; phylum Chordata; class Aves; order Charadriiformes; family Scolopacidae; genus Gallinago; species Gallinago jamesoni. Next base: position 14,753,318 of record JAOQGH010000012.1, on the reverse strand, counting down.
CCCAACTACAAGCTGCACTGCTGGATTAAGACTGTAAAAACCTCTACCAAAGTCTGGCTCCAGGAGGAGATAAGACCCTCAGATGTAAGAGAAATGAATAAACACAGCTATAAGCAAACCAGACTCTCCAATGAAAATCGGAAGCTGTGTTCTTCACCACGTCCCTGCCCACCGCCCCAGCAGTCTGCCTGGTATCAAGGTGGGAAACGGGAAAACACAGGGTCCCTCCCTGCTTTTCCCACGATTATAAGACTGTGACCAGCTTCACAAATTATTAGAAGTAGTAAAATAAACTGAAATAATTGTACTGGCTTTCTGCCATGAGACAGCATTTTTCACAGCTAACAACTAAAAATGAAAATTGTCCCAATCCCTAGATATCAGAGATCCATTCCAATTAATCAGTAAAATGAATATGTTCTTAAATTGCTCTAAAAAAAAAAAAATAAAACTGCCTCTAAAGCAAAAGGCAGAGAAGAAAAAGCCAGATTCAAGTATCTGGCACTAGCCTTCTCTGCAATGTACTGCTGATGGTCAGAGTGAAAGAGGCCACCCTAAGCCCCTGCGCATTGCACACCCTGCTTACAAAGCGGGTCCTAAAATACTGGAAGGTAATAAAAAAAAACTCACACAGGTTCATTTTTTTGACTGGAGTACACTTTACAAAGTCTTGTGACGAATGTAAAATTTTGACAAAATTAAGACAGTGCATTAAGATGGACTAATTATACACATGCTTTTGTTGCCAGGAATCTATTTTATAGAGTATGCTAGAATTATGTCAAAAGCCTTCATGTAAGAAAATTTTCATTAGGAAAGTTACCAGCACTTAGTACACAGGAATACATTTATGGTATTCTTGTTATATACAATGTAAGGGAGTTTAGAAAACACTGTCAGACTTCATTAAGAGGAATGTTATGCTACTTAAAATTACTAAAACATTCCAGGCTTTTTTGACTACCCTATGCAATAAAGCAAACCTATTAGCAGTACATTATAGCTGAGATGGCAGGAATTTGTTAATAGTTTTGTGCTGATGAAGCAACACGCTGCAAGCAGTGCCCAGCCACGGCCCCCGGGCTGCTCAATTCCAACCCCATGCTCAGCAGCCGGCGGATCAGCTGGAGCCACCAGCCTTTGGAGAACATTCTCATTGAGACTACAAGGATATAATAAAAGTATTGCAGCACTATCTGCCAAGCTCTTGGGAAAAAAAATATGCTTCTAAGGAGATATATGCATTAAAAAAATCTCTAGGCTTTAGTCTATAGCGAAGCTCAGCATATAAAGCTGTCCTTGGAGCTGCAGCTTCAACAGCAGAACGCACAGGTTGGATGGAAGTGGAACTTTCTGGGAGTCTCCAAGAAAAATATATACATGGGTAAAGGGCATGATATTTTTCTACTGCAGTCATTGGTAAACGATGCCCCTTCAGATGTCTGTTGCATTTGTTTGATGATTTAGCTACAGCAGAGTATCACAAACAAGTGGTAGTTAAAGCATTACTGTTTCTAGAAAAAAACAGTAGTTTGCCATGAATGAAGCAGACAGAAAACCAAGCATACTTAAAATTACTCTATACAAGAATACTTCGCCATTGGTTACTATGCTGTTTTCTAGAGACATTTCCATTGAGCTCCTCTAAAACGGTGAATTATGGACAACCACAGGCAGTATAGGAGCTCCTGGCTCCACGATGGTCTGTAAGGCAGCAGCACCGCTAGCTGCCCAGCCAGCATCCCAGAGCCTTCCGCAGCGCTGCTGTCAATAAATGCAGCTCGTTTGGCTTGATGGCTTCAGACTGCTGTTCAGTGACATCTAGTACAATTGCTATATTAAAAATATACAGCTTATTGGGAAAGTTTAAATACCTGAATAGGATTTAGGCTAATGACTCCAACTGCTTTTGTCTTCACAAGAGCAGAAATTTGAATACATAGAGTGATTAGATGCATCTTCTAAGTAACACTTACTGGAAGTATTAATAGCTGTGCCTTTTAAATGCCATCGAAACGGGGGACTAGAAGCTGGGCAAATGGTCTGGCACAAACAGTCCAGCAACCACAGCAAAACCTAGGACAAAGCCTAAAGGTAGGATGAGCCTTGCAGCCAACTTCCCTCCCAGGGGAACGCAGGATAAGAGTTACAGGAAGATGTCAGACTGCTAAATTCTGCTAAGAACACACGTGCATACTTCACATTTTAGCATATAGAACCATCTAAACTCAGCAGAAACTCCAGTTTTATGCCACCTTTCACCAAACTAGTACAGAGCTTTTGGCCATACTGCCGTACCATAAAAAAAAAAAAAAAAGGATCTAGTAGCAGGAAGACATTATAAATATCCACTAAAAAGTCATTCTTGTCATAAAGCATGCCTTTATTGAGATGCTTAGCATAGCGACTTCATATGAAAAGATCCCGCAACTTGAAAAGGAATTGGAACAAGTAGCTGTCTGATATGTTTTTGATAGCTTGTTTCCATGGGCTCCTTTCTCCACATAAACTTTTTCCTCAAGTATAACTGAATTTTATAGATATACAAAAAAAACAAACCACATTTTCACAGACTCTTCATTTTCCACATACATAAACATAATTTCAGCTAACAAGTAATCTTTTTAAATGGTTACATGAAAATTAGATGTTAACCTCCCACTTAGTCATTCAGGTCATTTTTAAAATAGATAACCTAAAATTTCATTATTTTAGCTTCAAAACTCATTTTCACCTGGCAGATTTCAACTAACAGCAAACAGATTAGATTTTCCTGTCTTTAAAAGCCGTCAGTCCCTGTACTGGATCATCCTGTACTAAAGCTGCATTCAGATCCAGTATTCTTTCACATTTACTGTGTATCACTGAACAGAATTAGTGAGTTCCACGACAGACAGCAAGATTTTATAGAAAGTGAAGGGTAAAGTCACTGTACAACAACTTAGAACAGAGACTGCAATTTAATTTCTATAGGAGTCTTTGGTATTTTAGGAGACTGCATGTCTTTTACATCTTTACTGTCTCCCAGAACCCTGGAAATGGACATTCACCAGCCTGCCTGAAGCAAACAACCCTTAAGGCAAAAAAAAAAAAAAACACCACAAACAAAACAAAACAAGGAAAAATGTTTGACATTAAAATGAATATCTTTTTTGGTTTTCCAATACTATAGATGTGTTTTGTGCTTAAAATTCTCTTTGGCCAGGAAAAATGCTTAAGATTTTGGCACTTAGAAAAATGACGTTCACAGCTCCACTGGAAAAGCATTTTAAAATTAAATTTGCATTACAAGTCAGGCTGTTTACAGGACCAGAAGCTGGCTATTTATGTATTGTCACCTCCAGTATACATACCTATCAGCTTTTTATTTTGCATGTTAAAGTTTCAAATAAACCACAAAAATCCCACATATATTAGCATCTATCATTGGAGTGCAGGGTGGGGAGGAAAAGATATGAAAAATTAAGACAAAATGTCCCAAGTCCCCCTACATTCAGATAGCGCTGCCTCCACAATACCCCTGCTCCAGCACACGCAAAAGTTTTCGGTTTTGTTAGGGCTGCTTGAACTCACGTTCAAGCTACTGTATTTTAGTGACTTAAGACAAAGAGCATCTACTTTTACATCATGCATAACATTTTCTTCTGGCAATGAAGGATAACGTAGAAGCCAAGTCTTACACCGGGCAAGACATACACACACAACAGTTTAAGTCAAGACTTCAGTTTAAAATTCTGCCTTAAAAGACATTAATAGGATGAACAAAATATTAGTAGGTAGCACATTTATGAGTTATTTCAGAATCTGAGTAAAGTAGAAATATTTTCTTTAGTAACTGTTTAAGACCACAAGAAAATGCCTGTAAGTAATTATGCCATGGTGCTTCTACAATATTTTTTTCATTCTCAACTGTTAACTGAGCTAAGATTGGGTATATTCACTAATTTTAACATCATGATTCCATTTAGCAAAACTGTGCTAAATAGCAGGATGAATATTTTTAGAAATACATCCAAGCCATCATGTATAACTCCAAGAAGTTAGATTTTTTAAATTTTATTTTTTTTTTAAGATCACTTCTGAGGTTTTGGGTTGGTTTTTTTAAGTGCTAAAAGGCAAGTACACAATTGTACTGTTAGGCTGTCTCAAATTCCCAGAAATGCTCAGCAACAAAAAGGCTATACACACTGCTTACAGCAGAACTAAGCAGAACAATAAAATTTGCATGGCTACCTCAACTAGGTTCCATCCTTTTTTCCCCCCACAACTAAAAATATACGTATTTGTCCCTTGACTGTATTTCCTAGTCTGTTTCTCTCTATTTGCAGAGAGATTGGCACCCAGTTTCAAGGCAGAAAGCATGAAACTCAGCCATGCATTTCTGTACTCTTTCTTCCCCTTTATTTTCCTTACACTAGCAAGAATTTATTTCATTTGAAGAGCTATTTCTGCAATTCAGTATCCAAATGAAGTACTTTTGTCACTTAATTTTGTGTTTCAACATTAAAACAGATGGTAAAACAAAGTGAGTCTGCAACTGCTATTTTACTTCAATAAAAGTAGGTATTAACTCAGCATTTTATTTTTTTGTTAAGATGACATAAAAAGTTTTAGTATTCGTGAAACTTTATTTACTTGACAACCATTCTGATGTTGCACTCAAGCCCAGATCCAGCCATACCAAGGACAACACAGAAGTCTGGTCCTCAAATCACAGTTTGCAACAAATCACATAGTGAAGCAAAGCAGTAGCAGTTTCTGGACAGACGGTAAGGAGGCACCAGGAGATGATGATGTGTATGGAATTCCTGAGAGCACCTATAAAGGGCTGTATTTATATACTGTGTCCAAGGCACAGTCAAAAAACTTTCCTCAGAATCCACTGCAAGGAAAGAAATTGTGTAACATCATCTTACCCCACAACATTCTCTTTGTTTTAATAAACAGCATACCAAAGAAACACAGCAGCTAGAAAGCACTCTGTCTTACAGCCCTCATAAATGCTGTATAGAGTATCATCACACCATAAGTTTGGACAAAATCTGCTCAGGCCTTGGAAATTTACAAAGCAAGAAAAGAAGAACAAAAGAGTTTAGAACTAGGTTTTAACAAAACACTTGGGATTTGGGTTTTTCTGGTTTTCCATTTAAAAAAAAAAGCACAAGCATATATCCAGTTTTTGCTCAACTGATGATTACAATATTCAATTGTGAACTAGAAAAAAGCAAAAAGGGAATGCAATACGGGGGGGGTGGTGGTTTTGGGATGGGTTTTTTTGGTGGGTTTTATTTTTTTAATACACACAGTTAACTGAAAAGTAAACAAACTTAAAAGGAAAATTTACACCATGGTGCATCACAACCCACATCCTGCTACAGGAGCAAGTGCTCTCCAACTTGGTAAGAGAAGGAACTGAGACAGAACTCTTCATGTGAGAAGAACATGGGAGATACACAAGAAGAAAAAAAAAAATCTCTGCAGTTTTGCTTCCCTCACTCTAAACGTCTTCTCTTCTCAGGCAGTCACATGAAGAACTTCACTCTTCAAGCTGGAAAAGGCACGAGGAAGGAAAGCAAGCGAAGCTGAAGGCTGAAGCTTGTTACTGCCAAGGCTGCAGTGGACAACCCATTAGGACCTGTCACAGGCACAGGGGCCAGCAGCTGATCTCAGTGAGCGAGCAATGAGCCAAGGGTTGGAAGGACCAGGCTGGGTGAGAGCTGGGCCAGTGGCAGGGTCACACCGCCTCTTCTCCAGGGCTCCAGCTCCCCCCTAAAGCAAGGCTGTGAAAAGCACACCCAGGAGGAAGCAATGAAGTCCTCCAGCATAGCTTGTGGGCGTGAGCAGTAAAGAGTAACACAGGTCATGGTATGAAAAGTACAGGCCCTTAGGGTAGCATGAAGATGTCATTAAAAGTTAGAGTGCAGCACCTGGGAGGGAGGATAATGGCAAATTGACTTATTTGGCAGATAAAAACAAAAAAAAAAAAACCACCACACCCCAAACAATACTTACATCTCATGAGGTTTTTGTGAAGGAGTTTAAAGTTGGTAGCTGCTCTGGACGATGCACAAATCGAGATTAAAGTGCTATCAAGAAATGGAACAGTGGGCTCTGATTTTTTTATCCTTCTGTGTATAATTATATACAGAAAATATATGTATATATACCCATATACATACACGTGTCTAAAGCACAATGCAGTTATGCATGACAGCCATCTATTAGCTCTATGAAATGGATGCAGATAACCAGGAATTAATATGGATAGTGCCAAGTACGTTGACAGATCATCAGCGGGAGCGAAAGCACATTCATGCAGTTTCAACAGGAAAAGCAGTCAAATCAAAGTCACTCAAGAACCTCGTCTTTAGTGTTACAACACTTTACAGCATGATAAAACTTCTAAATACTTCAAGAACAAACAATGGTTACGTGTAACACAGTATAAAACTCCTGGTTCAGCATGAAGCATTTCTAAACAATATCCTGGCAATCTGTCAAGCTGTCTAGAAAAAGAAATGTGTATACAATGCCATTAGATACATTGAACAACCAGTTGAGAGTCCAGAAAGTTTGTTAACAGTATTTTTAGTTTTATCAGACATAGTATTTTATTAGAGTATTTCTTTACAAAAGCACATTTGTTGCAGAAGTCCCATCATCAGTGACACTAAAATGGCAAGTGTGTGTCCAGTCCATCAGATCTGCAGGCTTCCCACTGCCCTATCTATGATTATTCAAGTTGCAATACAGGAGTATGTATGGGCTGTTGACATACTTGATCACAACACCACTTAAGCCAGCACCGCTCCATCTCGGTGCTGACCTGGCAATACAGGTTTGTAGAGTCAGGTGGTGACTGGAGCAGCAAAGTGATTCCACTGAACGATTATTCACGAAAACAAGAGAAAGATGGCAACTGCAGATGCCAGACACCACCAGAAAACACAGATAAAACTCTGCTCGAGCACTGCATTTAAATTAAGAAACCTCCCTGTGTTCTGCTTAACTGGATGACATCAAGATCACCCAGAAGCCCCCGGCAAACCACTTAAAGAGGGAACAATTAAAACTATGTTAATTAAATTCAAAATGTAATATGTAATTCCAGATTTAAGATAGGAGCTGGTAAGTTCTAATCATGAAGTTGATTACCAGCAGAAGCCAGGTAACATAACATCAAAACCCAACATAAGCAATAAGCTCAGTCCGTTCAGACAGCTCCTCGACTTCTAGCTTTCATTTACAAAACTCTTTTATCAGACAGAGAACTAGAATTGAGTAAAATATAGACTCCAAACAACTATGCCACTCTTCAGAGCATCAACATACACACGCTCAAAGTCTCTGTCAAAATAGTTTACAAAAGAAAAGACAGAACAAGCAGATAAAATGTTGAAAAAGACAAAACACCAAAATTAAGGTTGTTTTACCTCTCAACAATCTCTCAGCTATTTTAGCATCAGTAAGTACAATACCAACTTAAAAAAAAAATCAAGAGTCCTCTACATGCAGTACTAAATGTGCACCCACTGGCATGCAAGGTTTTTGCAAAGTCTTCACACAGGACCTACTTCACATCTTTGTTCAGACTTATCACCTTGTCTATGCTATTTTCAGCGCTATTATGTGCTTGTCAAGACGAGAGCAGCTGGCAACTGCACACTATTTAAAATACAGAAATGTCATGGAATTAAGAGTTCTGCATTTTTATTTTGTTATGTTTCCTACTACTGACATTCTCTATACTTGTTTGATTGCTTCCCTTCATTAACCTACACTTCCATAAAGCAATCTACTAAAAAGTTACTATCTTTCCCAAGAACTAACTCAGAAGCCATATTAAGACAGACTAAATTCAAAACTGATAAATGTAATCTAACACTATGTTGCCTCGTTACTCACCATCACAAGTCCGCAAAAATATGCAATTTTTACTATCCTGAAAGGTTGTTTTATCCCAAAATACTGTCCTTTATCATTACAACAAACTCCAAATAAGAGCAAAACCTGTTTCTCTCCATCATTTTTAAACCAAACATATCTGGCAAGGCACGTCAGAGAAATATCAGCTGTTTGGGTACTAGATACGCATAGATTTTACTTTCCTTTTTTTAAGCACAAATGTCTACTATTCCAGAGAGAGCTGCCTAAAACAAAAAAGTGTTCTGCATTTTATTCTATCGAGTCATACGTTCCCTACTGTTTTGTCACACTGCTGTGAAACAAACGATACTTTCTTTAGAATTCTACAAAATAACAGCCCATTTATTCCATAGGCAAAAGCACTGCAATATTAAAAATCTGCCTAGATAGTAACCAGGTAAAGACATACCAAATGCAATTGTTTATATTCAGTTATGTGCAAGAACAAGATATGATCGAATATTTACAAAGGGATTTTTGTTTATTACAAAAAAAAAAAAAATACTGAGTTTGTTCCATGCCTGGAGGTTCCCAACTTAAAAGCACCAGAAGGGCTGCCAATGAAGAACAAGCAGGTCCCCGGTTATCTCCAGCTGATTTCAGTCCGGGGAGCAGACAGACAAAACACCCGCTCCTCTTCCTCGGGAGGCCTTTCTTTAAAGGCTTTACTGAGCCATCCGCAGAGATTGAGCGCTCACCCCTGCCGAGGGTGGGATCTTGCACTACTTCAAAAGAAAAGGCGGGTGGGACAGCAGGCACCGAAGCTCATCCTGGACACTACAAATCACGCTTTTCTAGAAGAAAAACCAGAAGACCTAATTCTGTATTAGGACTTATTTCTTAAGCACCATAGCTTGAGCTTCATTTGAGGTAGTAAGAAGTTCTATGAGGATTAAAGGCACAGGTTTATGAATACAGTAGATACCTTGGAACTTCTAATTTATCATTTTCTGCATGAAATTAATATAAATAGGGGTGGAAATTTGAAAGACTGTTGACACTTGCAGAATTTTAAACAGTGCTCTAGGTCTTTTTTCCAATTCTGAAAGCACAACACAAAATTGCAGGTACCAAGCAGACCTGAATCTTACACAGCTGAGCATTCAGTATTAGAACAAGCCAACTTGTCTCCCAGGTTATGATTTTTCCATAATTGCCTCACATAGGTAATGCTTTTTGAAAATAAAAAAATAAAAGTGGAAAAAAAATAAGGGTCAATCTGATTTGCAGCAGGCAAGTTCAGAGGAACACAGGGGCTGTAGGCCATGTTAGTGGGACACAGTGCCTTCTCCTTCTAGGGCACCTAAATCCAGAATTACTCATTCAGACCAAGAGGGGTAACCACCTGCCGGCTGACTTACATAGTAGTTACCTATTAATAAGACAGAAAGCTGATCATGAACAGCACCACTGTAAAGTAAAACTATCCAGGCCTGCTGTCACTGGTTAGGAAAAAAAAAAAAAAAAAAGTAAAATACAGGAAAGGTGTTCCCTAAAGGCTCCAGACACAGAGTCACGGATGTAACTTAGGAGACATTTCAAGCTGGTTAAAAAGTTCTAGCAGCAGTTATTGGAATTACCAAAAAAATTGTTTTAGTGTTTTACAAAATTCCTTAAGTCATAAAGCTTTGAGTTCCTTGTCATTTAAAGTTATTCTTCACCTCATTATAATGGGCATATTTCAGCATTTAACATCATTAGAATAACAAGTGCTGATTTTAAGGAGTTAAGAGATTAAAAAGATAGTACTTAAAACATAATTCAAACTATTACATTACACATGCCACCATGAATCTGCAAACATGCTCAGTTTTATTAAGAAAAAAAACTCATTTATAGCATGCTTCCTTCATACTGTCAAATTATCTATTCCTCAGGCAAATGAATGAAACAAAAAATACCATAAAATTCCTTATAATAGAAGCAAATTAATTCTAGGCCCCACAAAACCAGTAATAGCTATTTATTTCAGAGGTTTAATGTTTGATCAACAAGGCAGCCTAACACTAATGGTTTGCCACTAGACTTTCAACTAAGTGACAAAATCAAGAATGCCAAAATCTCCAGAAGACACGCTCTCACATTATCTACGTAAACATGAAATATTTTGGTTTGTCTACTAAAAAAAGTTACAGAACTTGCAGAGGCAAGCCAGAAAGGTCTCTTTGCAAGACCTTTAGAGCTCAGAATTAATCAAAGCAAAACAGCCATCCTAGTGATAATCCCCTTTAGCGCTTCACAGTTTATGCAATAGTCAATTACTAAAGAGGATGAAAGACAGAACAATCTTTGCAAATAGGTCACTGTCTATATTTATAATGATTAAACCCAGCCTGTTACTAAAAGCAACTTTTAATGAGCATAAAAAGGAACATGAAGACAGTGAATGTATTTTACTCTTAAGTGTATTCTATGTCTCCTATGATAGAAAAGGAGGTAACAGTCTTAAGAAATTAAGTTATTCCACATAGGTTATGCATTAGCATTGCTGAAGGCAGATTTTAATTTGTCTGTAGTGATTTTATTCCATCATATCATGCTCAAAGATAACACCTAACTACTCTTGACGTGGTCTCTGAACTTATGCAACTCTTTCCCTTTATCCACACCTTCTCTCTCAAGTCTTTAGTGTATTTTACCTGCAAACACTATCCAAAGCTCCTTTTCAAGTCCACTTTTAATGTCTTCCACTTTTGTTTCAACTTTACTTTCCTGTTTAGGCATGCCTAAACATGTAAATTTCTTTCTTCAAAGAAATTGAAGAAAACAATTACTTGGGGCTGTACTGCTTACTGCTGGAACCTCCCATCTGCTTCTTCAAACTATCATCCATCTCCTGCTGCAGAATTCTCTTTTGAGGTTTCCCTTTCCTCCCACCCCTGGCCTCTCTGGGGAGTATTTTCTACCCTTCCTGTGGGATCAGGACATTACACCTGACACCATTTTCCTAAAATTTTAATGAATTTCATTGACTCTTATGGCTTCAAGCACCACCACTCTGTCAGTGATTCTTATGCCCAGCTGGGCGCTCCTGAACCACTTCATTCAGTTCCAATCCTCCTCGTAGTTACGGTCTCCAACAGAGATGTACATCTGGTTAAACTGGAGTTTGTTTCCTCTCAAGCTCTACTTCCTCAAATTACCTCCAGCCTTCCAACAGCTCAAGTCTGTAAACTAACATCCCATTCTTACAATGCCTTATGCACCAGAGTTGTACCCAATAGTTAGAATTTCTTTGCATAAAATGTCAAGAACATTCATTTCCCAGTCCTGATCTTCCTCTTGACCAGATCATTTGCTTACGTCTTCATTAGCAAATTCTTCTGCTCACACTGTCACCTCTCTATGCTCCACTTCATATAATATTTCAGCTGCTAAAAAGAAACCCCTTCCTTTACATAGGACTTTGGAGACTCTCGATCTTCCAGTATTTCTACAGCCAGCAAGCCTGTGAGCTGGAGACTGTACAAATGCAGAACCTGCACTTCATTACTGGAAAGGAGGAGGAGGAGGATAATCTTCAAAGAATAATGTAACCACCTCTTAGAAGAATCTCATAACAGAAGCATTCCTCTGCGTCTCATACATTTGTATTCAGGATACTGAAAATACACTGAAGCTAGGGCTGAACACCATCGCCTCTACCCTCTCAGAACAACACCTACACAAAGGTATTATTATTATTAAGGTCGTTCTTGCTTCTCATCTTACAATTTTAGGAGAAACCACCTGTAGCCTAGAGTTTATTATAATGCAGACTGCATAAAACTGAACTCCACAGCAGGCAGGGGAGGGAGAACCACAGTCAGCCTTGTGAACTGAAATCCTGTTTGTCCGTGAAAGCCGGGAACTTGATGTTCTCACTACAGACTAAGAGCAATAAAAACAGCTTTCTGAGCCATTAATTTCTGCACAGCTGATTTCTACCAAACAATGCTCATTATTGAAAGAATTCTAAAAAAAAACCGCGGGGCTGTTCCAGTGAGAAGGCTGGCACTCTGAATATCTAGACTGAGCTAGTGGTGACATCAGCGCTACTACTGCTTTAATCCCCATGGCTACTAAATGTCAAATATTTTCATTGTATTTAAAGACCTTGCGATTGCGCATGATGAGATTAAATTACTTCACAGTTTTAAAATAAGACAACTGCAAGGCACAGTGAGCACCCGCAGCACTCTTGTCACCCAAAACCGCAACAACGGCAAGTTCTTCAGTAACACCAGTCAGAAACTGCCATGCTTTTCCCACAGCCGAAATGCCACATTTTTAGGATTTGTAATTTTTAAACCCTATGAAAGCTCCCATCGTCTGACCTTCTACAACCTAGTGAAGTCTACAAATGCGTGCATAGCTGCCCCACTCAAATCTAAACTTATAACTAGGCTGTAGCACTGAGTCAAGTACGTCTGGGGACGTGGGAAGAGGGGGAGAAAGGTGGAAAGAGTAAATGTCACTGCATCAACAGTCACAAAGTCCAGCGGAAACTGAGCAGCAGGCCATGTATTTCTTACTGTTTGACAAGAGACACCAATGTAACATTAATTTCATCCACTTTAGACATGGAGAGGCATCAAACTATAGTCAGCACAGTAGAAGGAACTGTCTTAACACACAATATAAACTTCAGTCTGGTAAACAATTTGAAGTAGGATACACTTTCTAAACATTCCTTAGTATTTTCATAACTGTTGGGCAAATGATGACTACAGAAGTAAGCAGGCTACTACGCACGCTTCTTAAGTAAACCTCTAATAATTGTTCTATCCTAAATTCTAACTGGCTCATAACAACTACAGTGAGCTAGGACACTAGTGTAAATAAAGTGCAGGAAAACTGATCGATCTTCAGATTGCATAAGCAACAAATCACGTTTAAAAAAAAAAGCAACTAAATTCAGTAATTCTATTTATTTCTTATTTCAGGGGGAGGGAGGGGACACGCAGGGGGAGTTAAAACTGTCATAAAAGATACAAACTGGAGGCATAAAGTCCCATAACTAGAGAAAGTCTGAATTTAAAGAATAAGGCCAAGAGTAGGGTAGGATATTGAAAAACTACCAATTCTGAGTATTTCAATAAATAAGTATGTATGAGCTCATACAGTTCAAGACTACATAAATCACCCATCAATCTTGTATCTTTAAGATCTTCCCACACTCACTCATTAACTAAGCAGCTTAGTCTTAATTGTGTTCTATTAGCGAAGTACTGATTCACAGCTCTCCATGATAAGATTTTTATTTCTAAAGTTAGCATCAATTTCTATCTGAATAGCACACTCACTCAAGAGTTCCTTTGGTCATTTGAATACATACTGGCAAATAGGATTTACTACAATAATCAGTTTGTACCCAAGCAACAGTTTCATACCACAGAGTAAGAAAGTCCAAGGGTAGGAAGCTTTTAACCTTAGAATTTTAAAATTATCTAACGTGTCCCTACAGAAAGATGGGGGGGTGAGGTGGGGGAATTACCTATATACACACACAAATATGTGTATGTACACATACATCATTGGTTCAAGAACAAACCTGGAATTACAACAGACTAATTAACTTGGCTACCCATACCAGAAGTGACCTGATTACCTAAATCAGAGTGCTAATCTTTTGTTGGGGGTGGTGGAGGCCTGTTTAAAGAAAAAATAAACTAAAATTAAGAAGTGAGAGAAACCACTTCACTATGAAAAAAAAGCCATCCATGCTCAGTTTTAGCCTGAAGTGGGAGTATACCATTCCTAAGATTCTTCCATACTAATTAATAAACTTTGATGTTTTGAGTTTTAATCCAGAGTAAAGATGTGAGAAACAGAATGGCAAGACTGACTCATTACAAGAAGAGTGTACAAATAAAATGATCAAGCCAGAAATTAAACTCCATATAAATCTTTAGTGTACCATTTTTAAACTATTAAACCCACTAATACATCCATTTACAGCTCTTAAGCTATCTATACATATACTTAGAAAAAAGTGACAGTAAGTAGCACTATTATTTCAACAAACCAAGAAGAGTAGTTACTGCAGTAGGCTGCCTTCTTCTAGAAGAAAATATAAACCAAATTCAGCGTCATCTCAAAAGAATCTTAATATAGAAAGAACAAAAGTGTTTCTGTAACATTCAATCACAGGATAATGTAAATGGAATTAATTGCCAAAGCAAAGTACTTCTGCAAGGAATACAGGTCAACTGTTTGGACTTCAGTAACCAGTTCATGCTGAGACAAAACATTTTTACTTGAACAATCTGAATTTATCAGGAATAAAACACAAAACACTACCAAGCAATTATGGCAATAAGGAAACAAAAGGGGAAAAATAAAACACACACAAAGAAAAACCCCACACACAAATCTACAAGGACCATTTTTTTTTACCTTACCTGCACTTGTTCTGTAGAGCTGCTACTGAGTTCATCTCCAGACTCTGAATCTTGGTGAATTTTTTCTGAGCCTTCTCCTGCTGAGTCACAAGATTGTTCATGTAAAAAGCTGGTCTTCTCTATTTCCAAGAACTCTGGACATGGGAAATGACCCATGGAGACGGTTCTATACTGATTGGAAACCTTGGGAGATTGCAACTCATTAAGTTTTCCATTGTTTTGGGTAAGGTCCAAACTCAAACCAAGAGTTTGACCAGGGCTACTGTTCAGTCCCAGATTTTGATTGGCATCTCGAACTAAGCAAGACACTTGAACTGGAGAAGATTTTCCAAAACTAGAAAGCTCTGGTGACTTATTCACATTTTCAGTTGATCTCTGTAATCCATGTGTCAACTTCAAAGCATTATTTGGCAGCATACTTGCTTGCTTAACAGGTGGCATCAGTGCTTTCCGTGGTATTTCCTTCACATACTGTGCTGGCACATAAAAGGGTTTGGAATTTTCATCTCTTTTAACTTGCCACCAATCATCGTTAGTCTTTTTCACCAAGATGTATTTCTCCCCTTGCTTAATCACAATTTTCTTGTCCTTCGCCTCATACTCATAGTCGTACTCCACTTCAATGTACAATTGTCCTGGAAGGATCTTCCCACCTTTATCAGCCATTTCTACTTGAGAAGATTTCACCTTTTCAGGCAAAAGGTAAGCCACATTCTGTTTCAGCAGTGTTGTTTTCCTGTTAATAATCAGAGCTGTAAGAAAAAAAAAAAACAACACACCTATATGTAATATAGTAATTGTCCAAGAGCACCTCAGAGGAAGATAAAATGAATAAGCAAGGTTTTTTTGAAATTATGTCAACCTCAGACTAATAAATTTATGCAAGACATGCAAATACCTCTCTCAGTGAGAAAGTCAGTAGAACAACTTATTCTCCGATTTAACTCTCCTATTCACACAAACTTCCTGCTATCAAGTTGCTCATTAAGCCTGTTGTTTTTATTACTGAATAACATTGATCACCAGGGGCTTGGTGGGGGGAACAGCCAGTCAATCTCTTGCTTACACATAGGCTTTAATTGCTATGTGGAACATTATTTGCTTACTTTGATTCCTCTTTCAGTTCCATAGTTCCTTCAGAATCCTCAAGAATCCTTACAAAATCCCTTAAATCCTCCTCCAGTGCTACACTCTGTCTGCACTCAGGTTCAGCATGGGCTGGCAATCCTCACCCCCCGTGCACTGCTGACCATCACCTCGCTGGAGAAGGAGCCAACAACTGGGGAGCCCAGCAACCCACAGGGGCTGAGGCTGCACATCATGTCTCCACAACTGGCTGTTTTCTATAAAAGAGGTGGTATGTAATCACTTTTTTATTTATTTCTTTAAATTGCTGGTATAACTGCCACACAGAATTTCATCTACAGCCATGGCAGTATTAAATAAGAGTATTTAATGTTTCCAAGGTACTTTGGTTTCAGTGGTTTGAGTTCTGCATATTTACTTAGCTGTTTTGAGAGCTTTTTGTGGTATTTCCCTTACAAAAAACCCAATCTAACCAAAAGTTTAAGTTAAAACAGAACACAAGCAAAAACCTCAACAATAATGAAACAGGTTACAAACAAAAACCAGATAATAAATGACAGGGTAATACACGAAAATTTTGGAAAGGACTTTGCGTATTTTATAGTCCAGACAACCACCATTGTATCTGCACCCATGAACTATAAGTTCTCTCTATTTAATCATGTAGCATCAATGTCACAATTCATGAGCAGATAAGCATCACTTACATTGAACACAGTAAATTAACATGAAAGGTATGATTTCCTAATCTTGAAAAACAAAGCATGTAAGTAAAGGGGAAGATCTCTAGCATTCAAATAGAATGTAGGAGAATTCAAGTAAAATGCTGGCATGTTTAATCTTATAAAGATTAAGAAGTCTTTTTAAAAAACTGCATACTTTATGAGTGAAAAAATTTTGTAGAAACTTGCAGCTCTGCAAGTTAAGACTTTGTGATGAGATTTGTAGTGTTTACCCTGCCACAGAGTGGAACTAATGCAATTCCATGCAGGCACACACACGCAGAGTGAACTCGGCTACCGCTAAACAGGACTAAGGACAGAAACAACAAAACAGAAGACTTCTGGGGAAAGCAGAAGCAGAAACCCCTAACAGTTCTTCAACTTTTCTTTCACTGTTTCTCCTATTTGGTTTGAGCCTTGGAGGGAAAAAAAAAGAAAAAAAGAAAAAAATTCCCACATAACTTGGTAGAAAAAGAAGCTAAAAAGCTCAAGTATGATGCCAAGACAGAAGTACCCATCTCTAAACTGTGCCTTTCTCTCTCCCACAGCCCATCTCTTTTACTTCCAGGAAGAATTTCCTATCAGTAACTTGAAAGCTACCATTGTTTACAAAACTCCAAATGGAATCACAAGGTCAGACTTACAATTTTATTGAAGACTTGGCAGAAGGAACAATGGTACCACATTCAACAAAGCTGACAGTAGGAACACAAAGCAGGAGAAAAGAATGCTAGGATTCTGGTGTTTAGTCTCTCTACCATAAAAAGGTACATTGAATTTCACAGCATTATAGTCTATTTACAGCCTCTGTACAAAACAACTTGCTTACCTGCTGCTCTACATAAATAGGTATTTTTAAGCACTGCTCTGCAGTTGTTTAGCAACCATAACAGAAGGTAAACATGAACAAATTGCAGCCATTCCCATTCTCTTCCTAGTTTTGGAAGCTCTGCCATAAAAATGTTATTTTTTCCTTGTTACTAAACCTGACTTCTTCTTCAAAGTTGCTACCAACCCCTGTCATGGCTTCAAGGTCACAGAGCAGAAAAATGCGTTTCCAAGTTACAGTCTACCTCTCAGGTCTTCTACCTTGGAAATTGACACATAGAACAAGGACCCATTCACGCTGTTCTGCTTTCTCCCATACAAAAACTAAAAAGAGAACATAAGCCTATGGTTTCCCCCAGGGCTACCAAGTGTTTAAAAGCTTGGATTTTTCATTTCTCTTTTGTCAATTCCATATAACTATTTATTGATAATGCATGCTTAACGTTTTTTCCAAGGCAGATAGGCTCAAGAAATTGCATTTTATGCTTAAAAAACACCCAGGATTTTGAGAAATACAAGTTAAATAAAATGCAGTAGCTACAAAAATAGCTCTATCCACTTTTGAAGGCAATTTTGCAGCCTCATCCCCTTCCAAAAAAAGAAACAACAAAAATAAGCAGCACAATTTTTTTTGTTCTTTCATCCAAGCTGCAAAATTATCAAGTCAATAGCAAACATTTGGTAATGTTGAACATACGATCAAAAAGAGGCAGGCTGTGTTCTGCGTTTGGCCAGAACACTAACACAGTTTTATAAACAGATCACATCACCAGGATCAAGCAAGGCTCTATCGCTCCACCCCAGTGAAAAGCAAGAGATACCTGCAGTAGATGTGGGAAATCTTTCTCAGTGAGTTTAACAAATATCAACATCAACGCGGTAGGTCTGTAAACAACAGAACCAAATGCATTAAGTTCTATTTTCTTTAAATTTTTTATTACTTTTTTTTTTTTAAACACTGCAGTTGTGCCACAGAAGGTAGGCGGCCTGTACCCTACGCGCAGCCCAGGTGACAGCTAATCATGATGTCCTTTCAAGGGTCCACAAATCTGTCTCATACAACTCAGGTTCAAGAGCCATGGAAGCTTTGGCCAAACCTCTGCTCTAAGGGGCTTAGAATAATTCAGCTGTGAATGCACAATATCAGCATTTGTAGCACTGACTTCATTGTGCTACAAGTCAGCAACCGAAGCCATACAGGAGCTCACACCCTGAAACCTCACTTTATTACTTTTTTTCTTCACCATTACCATTAATGCTGGGTGGAACCCACTTTGGTAAAGAAGATTGAAGAACTCTAATTAGAAGATGATAAGCATGAAAAATTATTTACTTCCACAGAGGACATCCATAAGCTTTAATACCTTAAATAAAGCCTCAATGCCTTATTAAGAGATTAATAATAACGAATGGCCCCACTGACAACAAAGGCTTAAGGAAACTTACTCATGAATACCAAGAAACAGACTCAGGCCACACTTTTCTTCTGGTAAAGTGAAACCTGAATGCCACAGGGTAACTAACTCATGCCCGCGTGGAAATACATCCCACCCTTCCACAGCGCATTCGTGCAGCCCTGGAGAGAGAGGACACCGGTGGTGGCACTCGGGGTGCTGCAGCCCCGCACCCCCCGCGCTGGGGAAGCCAAGGGCGAGGGGATCCTCCACCCCGTACCCATCTTCTCGGGCTCCGACTTCCCATGGGAACCGTTCCCACCTCTGACTCAGCCAAGGCTGAGTAAGGCTGGCAACCCTCCGTGGTTGCAGAGGTCAGCTCCTCCCTTCCCACCACCCTCCCCTGCCCCGCTCGGCACGGCCCGCTCCCCGCCCCGCTCCCCTCCTGGGGCCGGGCCCGCACAGAGCCCCTCCGCAGCCTCCCCCCACGGTGTGTGTGTGTGTGTGTGGGTGTGTTTTGAGGGGGGTGGAGGGGGATGCAGAGGCAGCATCAGTGAGTTGGCACACACATACCTGCCCCTGGCTGGATTTCATGTGTATGAAAGTTCATGGGATGTTCATGGGTATGTTCTCCCCTATGAGGACAGGCTGAGAGAGCTGGGGTTGTTCAGCCTGGAGAAGAGAAAGCTCCGGGGACACCTCATCGGAGCCTTCCAATATCTGAAGGGAGCCAACAGAAGAGCCAGAGAAGGACTCTTTGTCAGGGAGTGTAGCAACAGGACAATGGGTAATGGTTTTAAATTGGAAGAGGGGAGATTTAGATTAGATACCAGAAAGAAATTCTTTCCTGTGAGGGTGGTGAGGCACTGGAACAGGTTGCCCAGAGAAGCTGTGGATGCCCCATCCCTGGAAGTGTTCAAGGCCAGGCTGGATGGGGCTTTGAGCAACCTGCTGTACTGGGAGGTCTCCCTGCCCATGGCAGAGGGGTTGGAACTACATGATCTCTAAGGTCCCTTCCAACTGCAACTATTCTGTGATTCTGTATCACACACACCGGGATCTTTTCAGACCCCAGTAACTGCAGTGACAGCTTCAGCCACCCTCAAGAAGGGCTGGGTTTGGAGAGCTTCAGGTATGTCCTCCCTGGGGCAACTTCAATCCTACAGCAAGGCTGTCACCTCCTCACAGCACCCAGTCCGAACTGCAGAATGATGCTCACTATCCTCATTTTCAGGCACACGCAAATGATCTTAAAAGAAACATGGTCCTAACACACAGAGACACAGCCATACAGGTATAATCATACACAACGTGTATACAGTATGATTGTACATCATATAAGGTATGATCACCCCTAACTTCAGCATTATCCTAGCAATAAAGACCATAAAAAGAATAAAAATCAGGAGGTACACTGTAGGTATTTCATAACTCTCTTTTGAAATCAGGCACAGAGTATTTCTTTCCTTCTGATCTTCTAGAACCAGGCAACTGAATACTAAAAAGACTTTTTGCTATTTATTTTCCTCTTGGAAAAAACCTTACTCACCATGGCTATAGAACTGTTACTTACTTTATAACAGAAACAGATGACAAGTTATTAAGAATGCCACTGAGGATATTAACCAATCGCCTTAAAATTCCTCGTGTGACCTTGTTCACGGTGTCCTACAAAGCAGCAGCAGTTGACTTGTGTAATCTTTTCCATTTTCAGCATCGAACTTCACCCGCTACTGAAATGAACCCTTCCGCAGTGCTGATACAGAAATAAACTCAATTACTGAAGCTAAGTGAGGATAAATTCTTGTCAGTTCAAGACAGATGAGATACCCTGGCTACGGTTCACTGGATTCCATGATTCTGCTTCTCTCTGGGCAGTTTTCTTAGGAGTCCAAGCCATATTGCATGACCACTGCTCGGGAGACAGGTCCTGAGAAACCTTGTCAGAATTGAGCTCTATTCTTCTTCTACCTTTCTTCCCACGGGGAACAACTAACTCTCAGCTGGTATTTTCACACAGGCAAACAGCCCTCCTCACCAGCGCCTGCAAAACCCACCGTCTGCAAAGTGTGCATCCAGAGCATGCAAAAGTTGCACAAAAATAGAGGCAAAGATGCAAATGCAAACAACGAATATGGTCAAAAGACAGGCAACTCAGAAGCTTTATGAAAACAAGCTTAATCCTTTGCTGTCTCCCCAGAGATCGCTAACACAGGTCAGAAACCGAGCACTGCTCCCAAGCGAGGTAGCTTCCCAGGGATCACACTTCCTTAAAAGCTAAAGGTATAATAAGTAACCATTTAATAATTACCTGTGACTCAGAGCACTGAGCCAGCGATGCCTTTTAAACAACTGTCAGCACAACTTTTCAAGCCCCACCGCAGCACCCCGCGCCTCAGCGCGCCCCCAGCCCCTCGCCGCGGGCTTTTGTTAAGTTGCTGTGACTCCAACGACCGGCTATAAATAAACATAAACGCCGCAAATCCCGCACCGGCTCCCCCCGGCCAAACCGCCCGGAGCTGCCGCCATCAAGACAAGGGCGGCAAAATCCACCACCACCACCGCCCCCCGCAAACCCCGACCCCCGCCCCAGCTCGGGGGGGGGGGGGGACGGGGGACACCGGGAAAGGCCGCCACGCCGCCGCTGCCCACCGCCTCCCTTTGTCTGCCGCCGGCCGCGGCCCCAGCAGGTGAGCAGCGCCGGCAGACGGCAGGTCGGGCGGCCCTGCCCGCCCCCACCCCACGCGCCGCCACCGCGGGCCCACCGGCAGCGCCCAGGTGCGGGGCTGCCTCCTCCACCCCCCCTCCGCCACCGCCAACCCGGCGCTCCCGGGGAACGAAACCGCAGCCAACGGGGGCACGGCGGGGCGGCGCCGCCCAGACCCCCCGCCGGCCGCCAGGCACGGGAGGCGCTCCCCAGCGGCGCCCCGCGGCAGGGAGGGAGGGCAGGCGGACGGCGCCGTGAGCCGGCCCCGGCCCAGACGTGCCCTCCGCGGGGCCACCCTGCCCTGCCCGATTGTCCCGGCGGCGGCGCCGCGCTCCTCCCCCTTTCTCCTTCCCCCCTTCCAGCCCCTCACCTGCTTCAGCGGCGCGGCCGGGCCCGGGCCCCGCTCCGGTTACAACGACAACGGCGGCGACGGCTGCTCCCCCTCACGGCTCCCCGCCCCGCTGGCCGCGGCCCCTGCGCGCGCCCGCCTGCCCGCCCCGCGCCGAGTGTCAGCTCCGGGCCACGGCGGCGTCACCGCTCCCCCGTCACGTGCCGGGGGCGGGGCGCGAGGGGCGGGGCCTGGCGGAGGTGGGGAGGGGGGTGTGGCGGGAGGGAGCAGGGTGCTGCAGTTCCCGCCGCTCCGGACCTATCGGGTCAAATCCGGTCCGGTCCGGTCCGATCCGAACCGATCCGCTTCCGTCCGGTCAGCCCGGCGGCGGCGCTCGGGCCTGGCCCTGAGGAGAGCTAGGGCAGGCGGGCAGCCCCGGAGGGAGAATGTTGCCCCCGGGGGGGATGTTGCTCCCGGTTTGACGCCGTCGAGCGCCCGTCTCCGCGGTGGCTGATGGAGTGACGCGGGGCCACGGCCGGAGGGAGGGGATCCCGGTAACTGGCCTGGTGGTACCAAACCCCCGCCCTCTCCCTCCGGGAGAGCGGGAACCGGTGGAAAACAAAAACAGCCCTGCCCCGCTGCGACCGGGGGTCCGGCTGAGTGTTCCCGTCGTTGGTTACTGACGAAACAACAGTTTTTAAACGTTCTGACCTAAACCAGTACTCCATCCAGGCGGGTCTTGAAGATGTCCCAAGAACGGGACTCCACGGCCTCCCTGGGCAGCCTGTTCCAGGGCTTGGGCACCCTCAACATAAAGAAGTTCTTCCTCATATTTGAGTGGAACTTCCCATGTCCCAGCCTGTGCCCGTTGCCCCTCATCCTGTCACTGGGAACCACTGAAAAGAATCCAGCTCCATCCTCCTTCAACCCACCCTTTAGATACTTAGAAGCATTAATAAGGTCTCCCCTCAGCCTTCTCTTCTCCAGGCTGAAGAGACCCAGCTCTCTCAGCCTTTCCTCATCAGGGAAATGCTCCAATCCTTCAATCATCTTTGTATTTGTAATAATAAATAGCCCCATTCAGTTATTCCGAGTTAATTTGCATAGTATCTCTTAGGATATTAGTAAAAGTTGTCCGACATTCAGTTTGGGAATATTTATGTGGCCTTCACGGCATTTCCACACAGTAACCAACCTTATCTTTCTCTTTTAGAAAATGGTGTCTAGTCCTCGTGGTTGCAAAGATAACCTTGAAAGCATGAACTGACTGCGGCTGATAGAGTGGTATCTGGCCAAATCTGCAAACATCCTGAAACAATGGCACTGAGGCACATAAACTCTCTGCGCCCTGTTCATCTAATCAAGGCTAATGTTGGCCTTAACTTTTTCTTTGATTATTTTAGCACACGGAAGAAGGAAGGAGACAGTAAAGGTGGGAAGAACAGGTTTGCTGAAGGGAAAAAAAAAAGGCAACAGGAAGGGACCTGAGGAGAGCAAGCAAGAGAAAGGAGAAGCAAAGATTCTGTTTGAGGAAAAGATAAAAATAACATCAATAGGTATAGCCGAAGATGTGGACACGTTTTCATATTGAATCGTATTTCCAATATTGATGTTTCCTTGATGCCTTGTATCAGGTGGTAAGTGACAACATGAAAGACAAGTAGTAAACACTGCAAATAGCTGAAAGCTCTGCTTCTGTGTGACTTAGCCTGAATACTTGTGAAAATGCCCCCCTGACACCAAGGATCATTTGACTTTGGGCTGTCTGTCCACAAAAGATCGTTATTGAAAACTCTGTTGATATTGTGAGGCTGGTACCACTGTCACACCTACTCGTTCAGCAGCTATTCACAGACTCCGGAAAAACAGTCTAGAGACTAGCACTTCTATTTTTTATCATGATAAGACAAAAGAAACATGGAAAAGGACAGTAGTCTTGTATTCATACTTTTTCTTTTGTAAATTTTATATATGTGAAAAAGATACAGAGTAATTGAGGGTATGGTGTTCAGTGGGATGTTTTTGTCTAATCTCTCTCTATGCCAGTTTTGTGGTGGAATATAGTATACTTAGGACCCTTGGGTATTTCTGAGCAAGCTGACTACATTTTAGCTACTGACATGCCTGAGGTATACATAAAAACATCTCAAAAATCAGTCACAGTAACCACATTGTAATTATCCTTCCTTACTGCCAAGGCTTCACTGGAGTGCTGCAGGATATGGCATTAGTGATTCAGTCTGAGGAACTCTTCCCTCTGAGTCAGTGTTGAACCAATGGTCCCACATAATATCAACATGCATAATAGAGCCCAAGGTGCCAGAAGATATGTAATTTTGAGTCCCTGCCCGAGTGCAGTCATGAAAGATTCCACATTACAAATAAACTGTCCAGCCCAAGTTCCAATTTTAGCATCTCTTGCATATTCTGCCTAGGCAGGGTTTCTCTATCATTTCACTGGAGCAGAAAGAGCTAGAGTTTGCAACCTTCACTCACGGTGACTTGTTTTTGCTGGAGATGTAGGATGGCTGTCACAGTGACACCTCAGATGGGGCTGCATGTGCATGTTAGGTGGAAAGATCCAGTACACATAGTGACCTCACGGATCTGAGGTTGAAAGAAATGCCAACTGCAATTGCTTTATGTAGTTTATGTGGGCTATGGTAGAAACTACAGGAATCTTAATTCATGCATCTATTGTGTTCTGAATGTTTTATATCGCAACTCACACACAAAGACATCCACCTCTCTCTTTGCAAACTGATTCCTTATGAAAAGTCAGTGTTTGAACGGTGTCTGTCTGTCCTGTTACACCAGACTTTCACAACCTTTGTCCAAATTTAACTATGTTTGCCAAAAGGGAGTTGTCTCAAAGGTAATTAAGCTCCCACATGTTTTGTGAAAGCCAGAAGCCATATAGAGGTGCAGAAGAAGCCACGTAAGAAAGTGACATTATAAATGCTGCAATTGTGGAGAAAAAGTTGACCCAATACTTACAATCTACCATAAGCCACAAATCCATAGAAAACAAGTTTCATCCACTCTTGGAAAAGTAAATTTTTCGGTGTTTCAGTGTAGACATAGAAAACAAGCTTTCTCTACTTAGATTCAAAGTTTTGAAATACCAGGGTCGTGTGTATAATAGTCTGAGCCTATTAAATTTGAAATCCCATTTTACTTTTTTTGCTATTTTTTTTCCTTCTGAGTCCTCTATTTCCAATTTCTACAAGTTCAGCTGTCCTTTGTTTAATGCCTCAATCGCAGTAATCCTAGATGCGTGTCATGTTTTAATTAATTTGAGCTGCGTATCTGAGATTGGACGTTGCTGCCTGTTACTCATAATGCCAGGGCTGATGTTAGGTAACCAGCAGAAATGTGCTGCTTAAAACATGATCAGTGTTAAATCTGGGTTGTTTATTCAGCGTTTGCCACCCCCCCCTTACCAAACAGACTAATCTCATTATGAACTATGTTGATTCTTTCTTTCGGAAATGACTGAAAAGGCAAATACAAAAAGCTTTCTCACACATGACAGGCAGATACTGCAGATATTCACCTTGCTCATTTTGCCGTGTCCTTGGGTTTTGACTCCTTTTTTCAGAGACTTCTTCTCTGTGGTCTTATAACCTCAGAAGTGATATGCACTAGAGAAACCATTTTGAATTTAGACAAATGAATGCACTGAATTAAGCAAAAAGTTCTCATAGAAAATATTTTTATTTTACTTCAAATCCTACTTACAAGTGTATTTTATAAAATGGTTCAGCTTGCCTGATACAAAGTGCATTACCTGGGGTAATGTACTTTAGTAGTGATTCCTACTCTCGGTTTCTTGACAGCTTCTAGCCTCTCACCTCTATCTAAAAATACTTTTACCACCTACACATACACATACAATCAAGTCCTCCTTTCTGTTCTTTCTCACTACTACAAAAGCACTTTTTAACAAAGTGCAGAAACTGTGGGCTTTTTGCACGAACTTGTCAATTTACTCTCCATCTCCTGACTCAACTAACAGATGAGCAATTTTTATTTATATAACTGCGCATTATAAGGAAAATCAATTGAAAAGGGAACAAAGAAAGTAAAGAATATAGAAAAAGGAACCCAGATTTCTCAGAAGTTCAGTGAAGAACTTTTTTCACCATGACACTACAAAGGAATGTTCTCTGCCTTAAGGAGGAACTTTTATCCGCAGTTCAGAGAAGATAATTTGTTTAACTGTGAAAAATCAGGGAGGAATTTGTAAGATTTTTCCATCCTGCCCGCAGATTATTTTTTGTAAATCGCATTAGCCAGAATGGACTGTGGTCAACGCATGCTTTTTAACTTTGTTCTGTTCATTGACCACGTGGTCATTGTGGTGTTCAGTATTTGTGTCTCTGAGATCATCCAGTGGAAGCTGTGACAAAAATTCAAATGCGCCTATTGTTTGTATGAGCAGTCTCAGTTTGCAAGTAAAGAACAATTTTTCACATCTATCTGATTGTAAGCATTACCAAAGAACAAAGTAATGCTTGTTTTGGTCAAACAGATCATTTAATTCTGCTCTTGCCAAGACAAGGCTCACTAGTTACCTGCAAAGTTAAATTGTTCATCGCTTTTCTCTTGGGCATTGTATTCCAAACTGTGTCACTTCTGTGTTGAGTGTGAAAAGACACCTCTGAGTCACAGCACAGAATTAACAGTGGAGAAAGGTACCAAGTGATTTTCTGACAGAATCGCTAAAGCAGACAATAGGTGAGGGAGGACATTTCTTTGTGCCACCTTGAATTTAAGCCTAAGCTAAACCTTAGCTCTGCACAACTCGGTCATGTCTTTATCTAGCAGTGGTTTGAGCTAACAGACAGAACGTATAAAAGGCACAATTAATCTCCTAAATAAAAATATTCCTTTCCTGGGATAAGCCTATAATGAAAGGTATTGATATTCAAAAAGCAGAGTGTAAATGTCCATTTGCACCTTGGAGAATCAAAGAAGATCCTGCACCAGTGTCTTTAATTTCTAAATAGCTTATTTTTTGTCTAACAAAAAGGAAGGAATTTGGTTTATGAACCACTGATAAGCCTAACCAAAAGAAATATAAAGAAATTACATATCTGTGCAAAAAGAATGAAATAAACCCTTTTATGTTAACTGTTTTATTTATATTCAAATTAATTTTATTATACTGCACAAAATTCAGGCTTGGAGAAGATGCAAGAGGGGGTTTTAGAGAAGATGCACAAGGGAGTTTCTGGTTCCCCAAATCACACAAGTTCAGAATTCGCTCCAGTGCAAGGGCCCGATGTGCTCAATTCTGGGCCCTCTGAAACTGGAAGTTCAAACTCATACTGCACCATGCTAATCCCGTGCAACCCCAGAGGCTACTCAAGGTCCAAGAAAGTTCACAGGGGACAGTCACAGTGAAATTATGTGAGGCTGTCCAGTTTATACTGAATGCTATTTTTGAGGAACAGCAGAAAGTGAGAGATCGGGTGGGATTCATCTCAGCTTAACACATATAGCTAAAAGTCACGGGAGCAATTCATCCTGCCCAAGGTCCTGCCCAAGTTTTTTGGGTGTCTATTAGCATGTATCTACATCAAAAGTAGATGTCTAAGCTCCCCGGAGAATCAGCGGAGTTGTATTTGTTACAGTCAATGGAGTCTGGAGGGTAATTCATCTCATCTTAAAGAAGGCACCCACATGTGATCAGAACAATTGCACTCCAGAGTCTGTTGATGTAGTTAAGGTTGGAAATCATTGCTACTGGAATTGTTGAATGCCAAAATACCCATATTCAAAAGAATCAGACAAATTCATGAGAAAAAAATTGAGATAATTACTTTTAATTTTCAGCTTCCCAAAGTGAATTTAATCTTACCTATCCTCAGAAAAATAGACATGCATGTGTTATATTTGTGTTTTTCTATGAAATCTTCTGTTCTGTAAGCATGATATTCTCTCTTAAAGATATTGCTTGGTCACAATGAGGTTGGTCTTGAAGACAACAGAGGTAGAGAGCAATCCTGATAGAAGAGGTTTCACTCTATGGACCCCAGTGATTCAGAAAAATATTTCTTCTGGTAACTGTGGTATTTGACTCAGTAAACATTATTTCAGGTCACAGTCTGAGGCTATGGCTGTGCTGGAAACAAATGGGGCCACTCACTGTCTTACACTGTTTGTACGCTCCCTGGCACAGGTTTGGCACATGGTTTTGGCCAAACTGAATTTCTCCACGTTCAAGCAGTTTAAGATTTAGCATGGACCAGAGACCATTGCCATTAGGCACTTTGGATGCACCCACTCTGGGCTTGAGGGTGGAAGAGTTTAGCTGACAGATGCTGCCAGTTCCCCAGGACCAGAGGACAGCCTTAAACTGTTTTATTTACTAGCAGAGGCACAGCTTTGGTGGCCAGGGCTGGCTGTGTGACCGGGCAAGCTGCTGCTGCAGGAAATACTGCACGTTGGAAATTAGGAGGTTCTTTCTAACCATAACAGAAATAAGAATTGGAAGAGCCAGTAGCAGTAAAATACTCTTTTTTT
>JAOQGH010000012.1:14671270-14725313 GCA_025769975.1 Gallinago jamesoni | reverse complement strand
GGAAATTAGGAGGTTCTTTCTAACCATAACAGAAATAAGAATTGGAAGAGCCAGTAGCAGTAAAATACTCTTTTTTTAAACATTCAGCATGGAAGAGACTGTTTGAAATAATGTGAGCAGTGCATTCCATCTTCTGCAAGGCCATTTCCATATTTCACATTTTGTTGAACATAACAAAGGTGAAGAGGGATTTTGATCGCTCTCTGTAAATATATCAGGAGAAACACCAACAGAGCTTTTCCCAGCTTTTCCCTCTAAGCAAAATGGATGCAAATTGGCCTCTTTTTTTTTGGTGGTTTTTTTTGTTTTGTTTTGCCATCAGGAGGGTAGAGATTTTGAATGGCTTCAGACGGACCACTAGGATCAGGAAAAATCTAACTTGTTTCGAGATGCTGTTAGATACATTTAGAGAAAAGATGTGACTTGGTTGCTTATATCAAAGGAAGAAGGACATGAAGGTCCCTGAATTCTCTCTGGCTGTGCCCACAGCAGTGAGTGAAACAGGCCTGAGCATCTCTCAGACACTGAGGCCAAACCAGCTCAGAAGGCCCACAGCCATACTGTTAAACTCTGTTACTCTTCAAAATCTGGTGTTTGCATCTAAGCTACCTATTGGAAAAGATTTCATGGCAGGACGTGTGTGGGAGAGGACAAGCTAGCCTCTAACCAAAACCACGGGAAGGACCGTTCTAACAATTTCACAATATAGATGATCAAGTTCCAGTGCCTGTGATCATGTTTAATTTACTAGTACAGGTGCCACCTTTTTGTCTTCCTTCTCCAGTTCCTCTCTTCCATTATAGCCCCTGCACATGCTCTTCTCTATTTAATTCTGCTTCCTCAGAGAGAAAACAAACCTTCTTTGCCAATAGCTACTGTAGAAGGAGTCAGGTAGAAGGTTATGACATTTCCATGACACGCTGTGTTTCTTTCTTTCAGTTTTGTGTTTTGCTTCTGACAAAAAAGTTATTTC
This sequence comes from Gallinago jamesoni, assembly GCA_025769975.1. Classification (NCBI taxonomy): domain Eukaryota; kingdom Metazoa; phylum Chordata; class Aves; order Charadriiformes; family Scolopacidae; genus Gallinago; species Gallinago jamesoni. Next base: position 14,724,340 of record JAOQGH010000012.1, on the reverse strand, counting down.
AAGTCCCTGAGTGGGCTGGTATGAAGGAAACTATGTGCTGGCTCAGAGTTCTTTGCAATTTCAGCATATCATAGCCATTCCCATGGAGTCACTGGAGTTCAGGGATCAAACTCTTTCCAATCCTGTCAAACAGAGCTATCTTCAGGAATCCAAGCCCCCATTTTGTTTTATGTGTGCCTTCCTGCAGGTTTCTGTGCTGATTTTCCTCACTCTTTCTGTTTGCCCAATTGTTTTCCATTGAAAAAGGAAAAGAACCCCCTACAAAGTATTTCATTGCTCTAAGGCTGGCATAGCAATAACGCTGTAGGTGAACAGCCAATGCTGCCGTTAGTTCTGTTGTCTCAGCTGCTTCTAGCCAGAAATGAGTCATTCAACTTTTTCACTAGAGAGCAAGCCATGGGAGAAACTCATAAAAAAGGATTGGCTGGGTTTTCGTTATTTGTATGTGTTTTTTAAATAGTAAGATTGATTTGTCATTAGAAAGAATGGAAATCTGTGGTATTTTGGCTGCCCAGCATAGGTTTACACTCCAAGATGGTGTGAAGGATGCCCTGGAACATTTTGAGTAGATCATAGCTTGACTTCACAATTGCTCTGTGATAAAGAAAGGGGGAAAAGAAAGACCACGTTACTGTGGCACTGCATCGCATCTCTTCACGATAGCTGTTATCTAATTCCTTTACCCCAGGCTCAGCCCTTCACTGTGCTGGCACTCCCTAAAGCATTCGTGAAAACTTCTTACCTGTATCACTGTCAATCTCCAAATTATCTTATTTTTCATCAAAACCATCGATTCATGTAATCACAGATTTCATTTGAAAAGTCGTGTTTCAATTTAATAAAAGAAATTAATAATAAATAAATAAATAAATCTTTTAGTGAAAATGTTGATGGCAAACATTTTGGGGAGGGGGAGAGGCTTGTATCTCCTTTGAAGCCCATGAAATAAAAACACGTTCAATATATGGACGTTTTAGCCAGCTGTAATTAGCTCAATTCCTAATTAGAAAGGCTAGGAGCCTTGTGCATCTCGGTTATGGCTTTAGCAGTACATGCTATGTAAGCTCCATCCGCTGTTTTGCGTAACTGAGGTCATGGTCTCTTCCTGCAGAGTGGGAAGGAATATGGCGCAGCACCTGTCTGCCCGAAGGACAGAGCGACGCTGTGTAGGATGCTGGTTTCGGTCGGGATGAAACTATGTCCTGGAAGGGAGGAGCCCCAGAGCTGCTGCAAACAGCTGAGCCAAGATAAAAGCTATTAACACGGAGGCAGGTTCACAAGGAAGTAACAGCAGAGCTGTAAGTATCTATTATGCTGCTGATAAAAGGATACCTAGAAGGTGCTTCCAGTTACGAAATAATAGCTATACCTTAGGGATGAATAAACTCCAAAGCCAAGTGAGAGGTGTTCGCTGGCTCAGAGTTTTGTTATCATTACGTTTGCAATTAATGAAAAGGGAGGGAGAGTTCTCAGGCTTCATGCTGAGACAAAAAAGCTAAGGAGGAAAACAAAATTAAAAACAGGCCCTGACTTGGGTCAAAACAAATTTAAATGTGAGAGTTTTAATGGCAAAACAAAGACCTTGTAGTTCAGTTCAAATGAAGCAGAAACTGGATTTAAAATCATGTTTACCATCTCCTCCAGATTAGCATCCTAACTGTGAGACAGTCACTCTAAACTGGGGCACCTTCAGTCCCTCCGGCTGGCACCGTTCTGGGGTGAGGAAAATATATGACCAGTCATTTCAACAAAGGACGTGAATGCTTCCCAGCCTGGAGCCCTCCTCGAGGATGGAAGATATCTGAAGCTCAGTCCCTCTGCCAGTGAAGATTTAATTATTAATGCTAAGTGGAACAGCAGCAACAGGATTGCAAGCACCCCAGAATATTTAATGGCACGGTGGTTAGCGATGAAGGACTAAGAAGGCGGCGGTGGAAGGGGCTTAAATCCCCTCCAGCAGACACTGAACCTGCCTCTTTCAGTCTGAGAGCGAATGTTCAAAGAGAGGCGCCCCCCCTCCCCCAGCTCCGTGATGGGAATACAGTGACATTGCTTTTCCTTTGCTCTCCCTAGGCAGCATCGTTCAAATGAATTCAGATCCAATCTATGAAGGTTTTGCATGATGAGACCGTATTTGTTGTGATTTTACTATTCACTGGGAAATAGATCATCCGTTCCTGCTCTTTAGTTGTTTAATGGAAATTGTTTTGTGCCTTAATAGCCATAAGCTATCATCAAATAAACATGGTATTTATAGGCATCTTGTCTCTTGGTCAGAAAATAAAGCACTAAAGCAGGTCTCTCAAACTGCAGATTTCTGTGCCAGTCCATCTGGCATGGAATGATACACATCCCTACCTGCATCAGCTTTGTCACAACAGAAGAGTAAACTAAAGGCAGAGCTGGCAATCTGGACCACATCCTCCATGCGGTATCTCATTAGGTGCTGAACACACAGTAATTCAAAAAAAATCACAAAGCAGGTCGTTGCTGTGGAAGCTGAGAAGCTGTCACGCCAGTAGAAGTTAAATCAGTTCTGCTGATGCTGTGGTGGGTAAATAATAAAAAGTTACTATTTTTTAATAGATGTAGGTCTTCAACTAGTGCTCTTTCAATTACATTATTATTAAGATCTCAATCGCATACCCACCCAAAACAATTACCTCCCTCAGCCCTTTTAATTTGCTTCTTGGAAGAGGGTAAGGGAAACATAAAAACGGAAGAATTGCCTTTTCTTAGCAGAGTAGCTCAGTATTTTTCTGCATGTTTTATGAGTGGGTATTGCCTGTTCTTCTCATTTTATTATGCCTTTTTTTAAGAGATTGAAGAATATTTTTTTTGGACGTGATAGCAAAAATGTAACATCACAGTAAGGAGAACGCAGATCAAAAGTTTCTAATTGCGCTTTTCTATAAAAAGAAAAGGAAAAAAAGAAGGGAACATTCCCTGATATAGAAACGTTACAAAGTAGAAAGTGAGAAAGTTTTTCACACAAAGTGGAACATGATACTTGCTGCCAAAGCCTTTCACCCAGGCCAAGAGTGCAGCGAGATGAGAAAACAAAAGGAGCTTTACGCAGGTAGCTGTGGAACACCAGCAGTTATAAATGCCCGAGTTTTACAGCAGAGACCAGACTTTTGTACCTCCCACCGTGAAGAGAAAACCAGGACGCGTTGTCTCATTTGCTATTCCTCCAGAAGAGCTTGATTTTTTAGACTTTTAGAGGTGGGATATTGGCACAAACAGACCTCTGAACTGACAGCGCGGGTCTATATTTGTGTTGCTTTCTGTAACACCAGTAAGAATTTTGAGGCCTTTAATCTTGACAAATGCAGGGTGTAAGTTTATCACGTTAAATCATCACTTCTAGACACAAACATGCTTTATTCCCAAGGAAACACTCTTTACAGCCTCCAGGTTAGCCAGCCTGTGTTGTTCTCTCCCCGTCCCCTCTTTATTCTGGAGAAACACAGGAAAGTTAAACAAGTTTCCGTTTGTTGTGACAAAAGCCAACCTCACATAAAATCCACAGTTTGCAAAGTGAAAGTGAGCAGGATGATTTACCATGAATCACAAGACAGAAATTCCTCCAGAGTATTTTCAGGAGTTATGAAGTACCAGGATTTTGCCCCGGTCTTTCTAAAGCTCACCACTTTTTGCCTGCAGTACTGCAGGTAATGGTCATTTTTAGGTCATGCTTCAGTCACACCTTGGCATCCAGAAGGGTGACCAACAGCACGCTCCCGCAGCTGGAAAACTTAAAAAAGAAACAAAGGGAATGAGCAACCCGTCTCTCTTCCTTATTTAAAATCCACCCCCCCCAAGCAATTATAGATGAATTATGCACTCTTCCCCTCTCCTGTGTATGCGCTTTCTAGCTGGGTAGATCTTAGTGATCTATTATTCATTGGCTTGCTCTCTCTTCCCTGCTTTTCCCTCCCCTCCCCGACGCCGGGATTTGGCAGGGCTGCTGGGGAGGCTCCTGCCCCACTGGTGTGCAAGCCCCCGCTCCTCCCGCTCACCCATTATGGGTTATTGCCATCTGCTGGAAAACCAGAGTGGACTGCCAGAGACACTCATCCCAGTTCCTGGAAGTCAAGGCGGGTCCCTTAAATTGGGTGGCTGAGCTGTGGGCTAGAGCTCGCTGCAGCACAAGTGGCATCTTTGGGGTCACCGGGGCTCTGGGTGGACCCCAAAGCAACTCCTGTGCAGCAACGACAGGATTATTAAGCAGAACAAGGTTGTCACGCAGTTGGTAGGCTTTCTTTTAAATACAGATCTTTTCAGGTCATTTTGTTAAATATACAAAAAGACGTTTTTCTCCCAGGGTTTAATTAATCCCAAACACAAGTGAGAAGACTCACGTTTCAAATTGCCCTAAGCAAGCAGGTATTTTAGGAACCATAAGATCTCCAACATCTTACAAAAGCAAAGAAACACTCTGGAAATAGAGATACACTTCAATTTCAGGCACTCCTGAGCCTTTCTGCAGCCTCTGACAAACCACCTAATTGTCCTGCTGGATCAAATGTGGGGAAAAAAATCTACTGTACTTTGTAGGATCCCAGCCAAATGACTATCAATACGCACTTCTAAAAGAAGCTTTTATGCTTTTGTATCATGTGTCGTTATGTTGAAGCTCAATTGTTATTGCTGTCAAGGAAAATTAATTAATCTCTTAATGGGAGAGGAAATGACAGTTCCAATTTTCTGTGTTACCTTTTATTCTTGAATGTACATTGCAGTTATTTAATATCCCCCAGATAGCTGCTTTTATAGAAGTATACAGATTACTTTTTATAGTTCTTAATCTTCCTTCATTAATTACAACTTCAAATAACTTTTTAATTGACTTGTCAGATAGCAAAAGGCTAAGTAAGGTACTCAAGGGGTTAATAATCCTGCCCAAGGAAAATACAATACAGAGGGTAGACAATTACATTTACTAACAAGCCTGTGGTGTGTCACAAAGGCTTAGTTCATATTATAGATAAAATTGCAAAATTATTCCAAATAATACCTTAAAAAAGGGTGCATGTGAGATTCCAAATACTTGGTCTGGATTGATTTTTAATTAAAATCAGATGTTTAAATACCTTCATTTAATATCCTGAATATTTGGCTTGGTATGAGTGCTGGGAATTTTAGCAAAACTACTAGACCACGGGCAGTGTTCAGCATAACTTCCCGGGCTGAGGAAAACTGACAGTCATTCATCTCCAGACAAATGATAGTCTGACAAGATGATGTGCTGATGACTATCTATTTTCTGTAAATTCTGCAATTTTTCATTCTGTGATTGCACAGCAGGAGAAAGACAAATGACCTCGTTAAAATCCATGCTCCCAAAAGTAAAAGAAGCCTTTGATTTGGTCAAGATCATCTCTTATTATCCGGCAGTTACATGCAAAGGCTGTTGAAACATCACTATACATTGACTTTTGAGCATCAGAAAGAGAAGCAGGAAATGGATCTGCGGAGGCTGCAGGGCCATCTCACATGGGGCTTTTGTCACATGAGTTTCATCCACAAATTTATTCTTGTTAATAATGATTAACCATAAGATGCAGATTATTATTTTATTATCCACCTGTGCGCTGGAGAGTATATAACGAGGGAAGTGAAGTCCTCAGAGTTGTTCGCATTTACAATCTATACTGAACAAGTAAAAGATAAAGCACAGGAAAAAGGTGGCTTCTGTGCTGAAGAATTAATACTAGATAAAAGAAAAAAGGGGATATGGGGAGAGAAGAAGATGCTGTGGGTCCTGGGCAGCCTTGCTGCTGCAACCATATTGAGAGACAAAGAAACCCCCGGTGAAGTGCTCGGAGCTGCATGAGGGCACTGCACTTCTCTGCTCCCCTCTTCCCCTCAGGCAATCTATGGTTCTGGGCACCCCAAAATGCTGTGGTTGAATAGCACCATTGGTCTTACTGCTTGATTTGGGGCATGCTTCACTGGAGTGTTTCATTGACTTTTAGCCAGAATTAACTAATGTACCAAGAGCACACCAAGCCTAACCTGCTAGTGGTCCATTTAGATGTATGATTTCATTTTGGGGGGCAAGTTATTGATTTTAGAAATGTTTTAGTGTGGGAGGTAAGGGGATGCAATTCCTGTCTCTGATTCTCACAATTTTATTTGCGTTCATTTGATTTAGGGGCTGGCTTGGCTGATGCAGAGCCCTGTGATCCCGGGGCTGTGCACAGGCGAGTGTCTCCCTCTCTCCCTGCCACTGGCCCTCGGGGTGACATCCATGGCCCCATTTTCTGGGTAAGGGAGTGGTTCTGTCCTCCCACACGATGCCCAGGGCTGGGAAGGCAGTGGGTGCCCTTCAAGCCTCTTCCCAGACCCTAGAGGAGACCCCAGCAGGAACCTGCCCACCGGCTAGAGCAGGGGGTCCTCAAGCCCTCTGCCCTATGCTGCAGACACCTGGGAGGGGCTCAGAGAAAAGGCTTGGCTGGGGAGGGATGGGGACACCAAAGGAGGCTCAGCTGGGACCAGTTTCCCTGCAGGGAAGGGGAAGCAGCAGACAGAGGTGGTGGTCACCTCCCAGCAGAGGTTTCTCTACCTCTAACCCAGGAGACCACACAAGTTTCCATTCACTCCTCAACATGCCTTAGCAGCGTCAGGCTGCTGTAGGACACGGGTTTAAGACAGTGAAGGCCTTTTGTTTACAGGTTTCCATTTCAAAACCTGAAAGGTTTTATATAGCAGGGTAGAGATTTTTCTGTCAAGACTAATCCAGGCCAATGCCATGCCATAATCTCCTAATTATACTATGCAGTAGGATCAGTCTCTGTAATCCCTAATTATATCTTTGCTTGGAAAATGTTCTGTCTCACTTCTGTCTCTTCTACATGGTCTCCACCTGGCCAAAGGATCCTCAGAGCTGCTAATAGTAATTAAGAGGGAGATCTCAGCAGTTTCTTAGAAGGAAATCGCAAATTCTCCCCCAAGAGTAATTCAGTCATCCCAAAACAGTTCATAAATTTGACCTAAATAGTTATTTCTAGGAAAATGAACAAACAAACAAAGACATGATTAATTGTTGCCGACAGTTGTCCCCACTGCAGAGGGGGGATGCTGCAGGATGCTCTTGGCCCCTGCTTGGAGGCTCTTCCAGTTTGCACCACTGAAAAACATTCACCCCTAGGGACGGGAGACTCACATCTACTCCAAATGAAACCTCACCCATTAGGGAGGAGCGATTACCCTGCTATTCAGGAGAGCATCCCCAAACAAGACATGATTTATTGGTCAATTGGACACAGCGGCAACGCTTTGGGTCAGCGTGACATCCTGGCAGAGCCCTGTCATTCACCCAGCACAATGGGGGACACAGCTGCTTCCTGAGGGAGGACGTGTCAGTGTGGCACTGGCTGCCATCACCTTCTCCAGCTTGTCTCCGTCACCCTCTCTCCTTTCTCCTTACAAAGGCTTTTATTCACATGATTTCCTGGAAACCTGCTGGGGGGGAGGAGAAGAGCTGGAGGAACACGGTCCCTCCCAAGTCATTTGGCCCCCAAATATATGGCTGTCCCCAACCCCTCTGGGCTAGCCCACTCCAAGGAAGCCTCCACTGACACTAAATGGCAGATGTGGGTTTAAATTTCCCTTATTTTGTTGATTTTTCCACCTGCTGTATGAGGTCCTATTGGTGAGGGACAAACTTGGGTGTGTAGGAACAGATCTGTGTATGGAGCCTCTCCTTATTTTAGTTTTTATAAATGCAGGGAAAGAAAATGTTTTGCTTTAGGTCAGATGGGATGTTTTATGTGGACAAAGCATTTTTTAACCTAAAAGAAACACCTGCGAATTTTACATACTGCTCACTCTGATCTTTGTTTCTTTGTTTATTTTATTAACATTTTGGTTCAGCTGCTGAACTGAAAAAAAAAATCAGTAATTTTCTGAAGCCAGTTCGTAATGCTGGGATGGGGCTGCCTCCCTGTTCAGAATAATAATGGCACTTGCAGGTATCAGTTTAGTGACCTGTGGAAGGCTTGCAGTGAAAATAATATTTGGTTCTTCTTGAGTCCTGTATGAGCCACAAACCACAAGAAATGGGTGGTGTGTGGGTCAGGCCCTACCGCCCTAGAAGCTGCTTGATAATACTGCATCAGGAGTCAGAGATTTAATACAATTCCTAGGTGAAAAAGATGCAGAATTAAATTAATCTTCTGCTATTCAAAGTGGGAGCAGTAAACATTATAAGAGGACCATTAGGGGCGAAAGGTTAAATAAGCCGATCCAGCAGTACCAGCAGGGCTTGGGGGCAGGTTTGAAAGCAGCATTCAGTTCAAAATGTTAGGAAGGATACCCATAGACAAACTGAGTGACCAGGTGGTTTCAGTGGACGGCATCACTGAGTCGCAGGCACAGATCAGATTTGTTCACACATCTCCAATGGTACAGGCAAGTCTGAGATCTGTTCCACAAACTGGCAGGTGTTGGGTAAGGGTTGCTGGTATTTGTAAATCTGGCCACATTTGACTCCAAGAGCAAGAAAACACAATTTTGTGAAGCTCTCAGGCTTCGAGCTCCTCAGGCACAGGAAAGTACAGGACTTGCGGGGCTCTCCATGCTCCATGTATGAAGAACAGGTGAGGATGTCCCAGGTGCTGTCAGGGAGGGACACTCACTGACAGTGTGTGCAACACTCACACAGCCTGGTGGTGACTGCGGCGAAGGGAAGTGCTTCTCAGACGCTGCCACCGCGGTCCTTTTCCTCTTTGATGGGGTCAGTGGGTTGGAGCCCTTGGCCTCCTGTTGCATGCCTGCTTCCCACTCTCCATGGAAGGGGAGAAGCTCAAGAAGGAGGGAGGGGGCTCTTGGAGGTTGCACAGAAGGAGACTTCAAGCAAGGAAAGGTGAGCAGGAGGCCCTCCAGTACTCACTGACTGGTTTTTGCTGGGAGGGAGCTGGCTCTCATCTGGGCTCAGAGTTACTTTACCACCTAGAAATGTGCTCCAGGACAGAGGGACTGTCATCTCTCTGGAGATCAGGTTGCAAGAGAGTTGCTGAGAGTTGCAGACAGTCCCTCTGCCTGATGCTGCACGATGGATTAATACTGCCCAGGACAATTTGTACAAGCTGAGCAGGATTTTTGGCACAACAATGGCCTTAAATCGCTGGAATTCGTAATTGCCGTCACAACCCTCTCATTGCATGACTGATACTCAGCATGTGACACAGCATTAATTGTGCATTTCAATTGGGAAGTTGCAACTAATTACTGTTGTCCTGACAAGTGCTTCTATACTTCCTCCTGTTCGCACACAGGGTTGGTAGGAACACATCAAAGATTTGATCTATCCAAGCCGGTCATTCAAGAAGTACAAAATTACAATGAATCTTAGTGCCTCGGCAGTGCCAGCAAGAGGCAGAGGGCCAGCTGGAGGTACGTACCCGTGTCATGATGCGAGAGTGAAATTCATACATGCTTTCCTCAAGTAGGAAGAGCAGATTTCGACTCCCTGACTTGTTTCCCTCGCGCCTTTCCTGGCATCGCACCCAACTTCTAGGTTTATCTAGTGAAATACGACTGTGAATAATACTCCTCCGAACAACCTAGTTTCATCATTTTCAAAGAGGAAGGGCGGCAGGAGGCAGGCGCGTGGCGGCGGATGCGTGCCCACGCCTGCCGTGGCACAGCCGGGTGGTGGCCGGGCGCCGCGGGGCCGGCAGCACGCTCCACTGAGTCACCGCTCCCCCGGGCACCCCGCTGCCAGCAGCTCCTCCCGCACCCACCGCAGGCACCTCCGCAGTTACCGAACCAGCAGGCAACTGGGGTTGTGGCTCTGGTACAGGTGACACCCTGGACACTGTCGCAAACAGCCAGGAGCGCTCAAAAAGTGTCCCCAAAACACAGCGTCCCCAAAGGCAGTGAGCCAAGCACTACTGGTGTGGAGTCCGGTAGGTGACTGTTCTGCGACAGGAATGGCCATGTGTGCCAGGGCCCTGCCACCTGAGACTCCAACCTCCCGTCCGGTCACGACGTGCCCACGGCTGCCCCTGGCACCCACCAACATCCTGGTTCAGGTTCATGCCGTGGTGGCCACTCATAGCCACCGAGGATGTGAGTCACCGGGGAGCGAGCGAGCGGGCTGGCTCCCTTCGAAGCACAGTGCCCTTTCCTGGGGCTTGGCGCCTGGCTTTTGTTTTTCTTTTAAATTCCCTTTCCTACGGGCAAAGGCCTGCCCTGCTTTGCAAGGGGAGACAGGGAGGGCCAGGACACAGCTCAGGTTGTGCAGCTGAATCCTACAAGCAGAGGCAAGGTGTTGTGTAAATCCACTTCAGGGCAGCTGAAGAGGCAGGCTAAGAGCACAGCGCTTTGGTCTGAACGCAGCCCTGCCACCCCAGCCCCTCCATCAGCATCTTCATTACTAACATTAATTATTTAATGCCTAATCAATAACAGATATTCTACCTCTGCTACTAACACACCATGAGACTTTCAGAAAATCATTCTGTATCCCCGTGTACGATCTTTACACGGAAGAGAAGTCTGACCTCTGTCAAGTGTTTCATAAACTAAGGGCAATAAAAATGGTTTTCCCCCAGGAACTGTTTTCCCCGTCTCAAGCAAATCTTTCCCAATATTTGTTTGTCTGTTTTTCATTTTTAAAAAATAGATTAACATGTTTAGCAGTAAGAAGTGCCATTATAGAAACAAACTGTACAGAGTCTCCAACATGTGACAGTCCGGGGTAATCTCCATGACGGCATTGCACATGCATTAGTGCACACATCAAATGAAAATAACATTTTAGAGGGGAACATATTCCACGTCACTCCCCCACATGAATATTTCAGAGGGTAGGAGAGACCTGCAGCTGTTTGGAAAGTATGAGTCTCATTGCAGAGTGAGTCAATATTTAGTGACCTATCTTTTTCCAAGTAAATCAGAGTACAAGATAAGGTCATCCACCTCACTGATGCTCTGGGGATGCTTGTGCAGAAAGAGAGGTGGCAGCGAGCAGCTTCCTACCAGCACCTCCCCACTGCAGAAGTGGCAGCAGCCACCGATGCTCCTTGACAGCCAGGTGCTGGAATTGCCAGCCGCCCCCTCATCCTGCCCCAGCACAGGCCAGTGCGTGGCTGCCACCAGCAATGGCAGTATGACCAGCCTCGGCATTAGGATGACACACGCTGTGCTTTCAGGGCGTTGTGTGCTCCTCAGTGCACGCTCCCTCAATGCAGGACTGTTGCCAACTCAGCTCGCCTTGGAAGGGGGGGATGCTCGGCCACGGCTGCTCTGCTCCCTGGAGCAGGAGGATCTCTGGCCGCAGCCCCCCCGGGCACTGGTGGGGCTGCTGGTGACCCCAGGCTGCGTGGGCTGGGGCTGTGTGCGCAGCGGAGAGCGGCCTGGCCTCACCCCACACCCCTGGCTCAAACTGAATTAGGTCATTTCAACCGGAGAGCATCCGCAAGGCCGCCTCTGTATCACAGGGTCAGCACAACAGAGCTGTCTCCAGGAAGAAGAAATCCAAACATAGATACGCATGCCTACAGCCATACATACGTATGTGGGCATACATACGTATTTATTTGTGGATATGTCTCTATATTTATATATTTTTATACATAATTAATTAATGATGAAATAAATTTTGTATATATTCCTGGATAAATACTGTATACATTGTGCAGCGCTGTGAGTAGCTTGAGGTATTTGGGGTATTAGGCGGCAGCCAGCTTCTATCTGACTTTAATGAGTATTTATTAATGAATGCTGAGTCAAATATAAATGCTTATATTAGTACTATATATAGAACACAAACCTAACTCCTCTGCTAAATGCATTGCCCTGCTCTCCTTTATCTGGCACTTTTGGGCTTCAAGCCTAGAAAACGATCCTGCTACAATCATCACACCCAACTAGCTACAAACACAGACACGAGTCATGGGGATGGGTTAGGCTGCAATAGCACCCTGCCATATTTAACTTTTTGGCTAGCTTTCCTAGTGTCCCGATGGCACCGTGGGCAGGGAAGAGGTGGGTAGGTAGGTACCCGCAGGAGGAAAAGCCAGCGCAGCCAGCACAGCGTGCCCCAGGCAGCCACTGGAACAGCTGCCGGGAGGGTGGGTACAGCCCAGCCCCACTCCCCATGAGGGTTTGAACACCTCTTTGCAAGTATTCTTTCTAATCCCATCTTTCAGCTCTTTGAAGGTATAAAGGAGGTGGGGTAGGGAATCCTCTCTGTATGCCCGTACATGAATCATGACTTTCTGTTTTTGTTCGTTTAGGTGATGGGTTTGGTTTTCATTGCTGCTACTTCCACCCACTGGTTTAGTGGTTAAAACAGTCAGCCAAGATGTGGGGAACCCTGGTTGAGCCCCTTCCTCCACCCAAGGCTCTCGCTGCCCTCTCAGCTCCACCTGCCAAAGCTCTCCCTTTTTTGTACAGAGACCATAAACATTTATTAGGTCAGGTCAGCGTGAGTCTGGAGATGACCACTCACCAGCAGAGGTGGAAAAGCCCTTTCTCATTCTCACTCCTATAATTATTGAACACCAAATACCGAAACGTTCCATGCAGCACGTTCCTTGCCACCAAGACTTCCAACTTGTGTAAGAGAGGTCAGCACCACCCCTCTCCCTGGCTGCGGTGACCTGGGAAGCTCCAGCTGTGAGACAACCTGCCAGATGTGCCCCTACGCCCAGTGTCTGGCACAAGCTGTGAGGAGGCACCGGACTTCACCCATGAGTGCTGGGGAGTCACGCTACTGTGGCTACAGAGGTGGTAGGACCTTCGATCACTTCAGGATCGAAGGAGGAGGTAACAGAACTAGATGTTTACAGGATTAGGGCAGGTTGCTGTGAACATACATAAATGTTGGGTTATGAAGTTGTCTCAGGCTTGTCTTAGACGTGTGCAGTGATGTGAAATCTGCACTCATGTAAAGAGACAACAGGAATTAAAATAAGAGGTGGTCTCATTAATCTTTTCCTAAAATATCTGAGGTCTATAAGAGTCCAAAACTTCCCCATGGACACTGGATTTTGTGTTGATGATCCTGCCAATGACGCTGCCCATTGCCAGTAGCAGCAGCAGGCAAACTCTTGCAGCTCTGTACCATTAAAGGCCCTAAGCCAAGTTAATACAATAAAATATTTGCTTAAGGTGGAAGTCTTTTCCTGGGATAGCATTCAGGAAACATGGGGACAGGGGAAGAAATGAAATTAAGGGAAGAAAAGCTCTATAAACCTTCAGTCCTTTCCAGGCCAACACAACAACTGCTTCTCTGAAGAAGTGCGTTTGACTTTCCCCCAGTCACACGAGCTATTTTCTCTTAAAATTCTCTCCAGCCACATTGCTTCATCTACTCTTATGGACATACTTTACTCTTCCATTTCTTCTCTCACCAGACACAATTGCAAACTTCTCACAGCGATGCACTCGACTGGCTGAACTCGAAGCAGGGCATCATGAAGTCCATCCTTAGCCTCATGGCAGACTGGTCCTCCCCACTGATGTTGTACACCTCACCTCGCTTCACCGAATTTCTAAGCATTAAAGCAGTGAGGGACCTGCCCCAGCAGGGAGGTGTGCTTCAACCAGCAGAAACCAATAACGGCAGAAGTATTTCGCTGCGTCAAATCCCTAGCAGTGCCATAGCTACATATTTTCCCGATGGTTATCTCCTTCCCCGGGGTGCTTTGTGGGTGCAGCACAGGGGAAACATGTTTCACCAAGTCAGCGCCAACCTGCGCCAACTCACCCTTTTATACAGCAGCAACAAGGTGTCAGCATCTCTTCCAGCATCTCCTCCAGCATCTCCTCCAGCCCTTGGTGTTGCCCAGAGCGAAATGGAGACACAACTCACACCCTGCCACTGTTTGGGGATGGGGAGGTGCCTCTTTCCTCTCCTCTCCTCTCCCTGTGCCTTGTGTTCCCGCTTTCCCCCAGGCTCTGGGGGAACAATCCTCGCCTTGTTCCCGCTCAGTGACCTGGCGCTGGGATTTACACGCATGAGTGGCTGCGCCATCTGCACCGGGAAAAGATGCCGGGGCTGCGGCCGGGTGTGAGCGGCCGGGGCAAAGGCGGCTGCCTCTGCTCCAGCAACTCACGTCCAACCACAGCCTTCTGCTGGGATGGATGGAGATTTAACATAACCCAGGGGAGACACTGCACCCTCACCCACCCTGCTTTTTGAGCGAGATGAAAAGAAGAGGCTGATCTACATAGTTTCATGGGTGGAAACGCCGTCTGCAGGGAAAGCCTTGCACCGCGTTGCCGGTGCAGCTGCAGGGAAGAGGACTGCACAGAAGTGAGGGTCAATTAGGTGATATTTAGAGTGGTAGAGCACCCGGAGAACTTGTTCACCAGCTGCAAGCTTGATTTCAATACTACTAATAATAATGAATATAGGCCCTTTGTGGGGTGCTGCCAAGAACCTCAGCACTGCCCGAGGCTGCACATCCCAGGGAGACCTCCCTCACCAGAGGGGGAGCTCAGGAAAGTAAGTGCCAATTGTGAGGAAACACTGATGCCACCGAAGCGTTTTGCAGTGATCACCAACCAGGGAGCTGATGGGAACATTTTCCAGCCCGTACCTGGGGAGGGGGGGCCAGGGCCCCAGGGAAGGAGCCTTCCCTTTGCCCCCTGCAATTGTCTCAGGGTTGTGCTTTTCAGCACTTCCAAAAGGCTGTTTCTTTCAGCTGCTGAGAAGATGATGTCAAGGGTTGAATCTCTAGACATTTTTTAGAAATATCACTTATACCCATATGTAGTTTCTTGCAGACTTGATAAAGGCAGGCAGCCACAGCTGCCTTTCTGCTCTTCTTCTTCTGACTTTCTGCTCTGGCTGGAGGCTGAGGGCGGTTCTCCACTTGCCTTGCTGGAAAGCCCTAAGGGAAAGCAAAGGAGGCAACAGCATCCACCCACCCCTTCATTTGACTGTCCCAGCACCACCATTTCCAAGTGCTAGCAGGATGCTGCTATTAGGCAGGATGAAGAAGCACTGCTCCAAATGCTCTCAGAGCCAGACATCAGAGCTGGAAGCTGAGGGAAGAACCATCCCACAATGCAGGCAGGTTACCTGCAGGTCCCCTGCTTCAGAGGTGACTCGTGCCTGAGTAGACATACCTGAGAAAATCCATGATAAGAACAACCTGGTGGTGCCAACCTCACGGGGGTCTTTAGGCATCAGAGTGCACTTAGAGAAAGTTATAGTTTCAGTCTATCATTTCACCTTAACCCTTAGGCACATTTTGGGAGTGTCTCTTGCCCCTGAGAGCTGGAGCAAGCCCTGCTGCTGTGGGAAGTGCTTGAGAGCCCTGAGTGGCAGAGGGAAGGCTGCAAATCCATGCTCCATGGTGCAGCTCATCCAGGCTCCATGCCCTCAGCCTGCCCATGGTGCCTGCAGCCCAGCGGAGGATGGGAGCAACGCAGGACCAGCAAAAAGGACTCTCAAGACAGCATGTGCATCCATGTAATTCTCTTTCATGAGCTTCCACAGCAGATGTAGCTATCAGAAGATTTTGTTCCTGTGCATTATTTACTGTACCAAATTAGAAAATCCAGAATTGATTACAGAAAAAAAGACTTACTAGCTGCTTAGTAATTTAAATGACCTGCTCCCCCTTACTCCATTTTTTGTGAAGTTATGTTGACATTTGAAAAAAAAAAAAAAAGTTCTGTTGCTATAGCTACCAAGATGAGCTTCCAGCCATGAGATTATGATTAATAAAACGTGCCAGATGTGGCTCCAAGAGTTTTCATTAATGAAAAAAAAAAAAAGTATGATGAGAATCTTTAGAATAATTCTAGGGGATACGAATGAGATGCTTTTTAAATAACTAATCTGATGAAAAGAAAAAAGCAACTAGCACGCATAAGATTTTATCCCTAGCACTAACTGGAGCATTGCCCTTACTGAGACTACATGCAGCAAAACAGCCTTTCAGAAACACGCAGCACGTACAGCTGAGGGCAAGCGAAAGGGGAACCCTCCGTTTGAAGAGGCTGCCACTGTTCCTTCCCCTCCTGCAGAACTGCTGATGCGCAGAACAAAACCCTGGGGCAAGTTGTAATAACAAAGGCTGAATTCCCTGTCCTTGCAAAAATGTCTCCTTCTTTGCAAGTTGTCTCAGGATCTCAGTGCCTTGTTCCCTTTAGAGTATCTACCCATATGTATTATAAATTCAAAAGAAAGAGGCATTCACTGTTTGGCCTAATGAAGGCCCACCAGCTCTGCACCCGGCAGGAGGGGACAAAAGCAGCAGAAGAGAAGCAGAGAGAGAAGAAGCCTCAGAGACAGATCTTGCCCAAGGGCCAGCAGCTCCCCACCCAGCAGCATGGCAGGGTGCTGAAGGGCTCGGGTCACCCTTCAGGCTTCAATGGCCCTTAGTCTCTCTGCTGTGGATATCTGCTCATGTCTGATGGAGCTCCTTCATGCAACAGTTTCCAAACACCTCTGGGTCTCATTCTCTACAGCCGTGCCTTATCCTAGGTTGCCAAACTCCGACCAAAGAACATGACAAAGCCAAACTCCACCATTTGCTGGGCTGCCAGCCTGGTCTTTACCAGCTTCATCGGCCAAGCATATGAACCAAGGATCCTCTTCTTCATCCCCACACATACTTACCCTCTGCACTCGGGTGTGGATACAGTTCTCCTCTCCTGACAGCTCCTGCACAGGTTCCGGCTACAGCTGGATGAAAAGTAAAATGAAATGTTTATTAAAACTGACCATGCTTTGATGCTCATTTTTATGTGCTTTGGCTCTTTTTTTCTTTTTTTCTTTTTTTGCACATTTTTGCACATTCTCTCATTTCCCAGCTCATTTTCACCAGTGTGTCTCCAGGTTAATAAACTCACTCAAAGCTACACGGATGCTCTGAGTCCAATTTGAACGCTCTGCATCTCTGATTAGCCCATAACAGGCGAGGGACTTGTTTGCTGCCATATTGTCATTGAATTATCCTGTGCTGGAACTGGATGCCACTGTTTGTCACCATGGGAATGAAACATTAATTTAATGCTATCTGCCTTTATTAGAGAGCAAGCCCATTGTATGGGCTGCCAAGGGAAACTGACAGTCCTCTACAATAATGAGCATGGGGGGAAAAAAATCCATTTCTCATCAGGAATGACTCTTCCCACCTCTCTCATGCTGCTCACATGTCTATGGATCAATGGAGACAAGTCAGCTGGAAATGACAGAAAAATACAAAAATGACTCAAAGCTTCACCTATGAGTGAATTTGATAATGATTCACCCACCGCACAGGTCTGACTTTCTGCATCTTTTATCGCTATTTTGCAGTTCAAATAAATTCTGTGACATTTCCAAGTATCTTCCTGCAAAAAAAAAAAAAATGTTTAAATAAAGAGTGGGACATGCATAGGAGAATATTCCGGTGCTTATTAAGAAACGCTATATGCAGATTTTCACAATATTTTAATGTCAAGATTGACTTGCATGCAGCTCGGTGGGACAGAAGAGTTTTACAGTCACTGCTTTGTATCTCATGATACAGAAAAAGAGACACGGGATCTGCTCCCGGTGTGTTTCTTTGTGACAAACGGCATGACAGCAGTAAGGCTAGTTGGGCTTTTAGCACAAGTGTGAATTTCTGCAGGGTTTGTTTAAGCCACTTCGGAGAGAAGGCCGGGGGGAGGCCGGCAGGGTTTCTCCTCACAGGCAGGTGGATGCATCGGGGTGGGCTGGGAACCAAGCAGCTGAGGGGCAGCCCTGTGGCAAAGGACAGTGGGGTTCTGGGGTACACGAGGCTCTGTATGGGCCAACAAGGCATGGAAAAGGGCAACCTGGTTGCTGAGCGACCCCGGGGAGAAGGTGGTCGGGACTCACCATTCGGGTGTGCTCAGTGCTGAGGAGGCCGAAGGCAGCTTTTATGCGACCCGGTGAAGGGTCTCCTCTGAAATCAGAGATGGGGAGGGGGTTTGTGGGACGGGAAGGTCCCGTACAAAACATAAACACGTTTAAAGGGAGAGAAACACCCGGCAGCCTGGAGAAAGCTAGCGAAGTGTCAGCCCTCTGGCAAGAGAGCCGCACGGCGGCCTGGCTGCTGCCCGTCATGCCGGCACGTCTATGCGAGACGAGGCAGCTTTGCGGGGTGAGAGGGGCTCAGACGATGGGGCGATGAAGCACGGGAGCCCCCGGCTGCCAAACGCACCCCACCTGCGCGGCCATTTGCGACGACCCAGGCCCGCAACCGCCGCCAGCCGCCGCTTCCCTTCAGCGCCGGCCCCGACGGGCCCTGGCGCCCCCTGGCGGCGCCGTCCCACCCCGCCGCTGGGCTGGGAGCAGGCCCAGGCCCGGGCCGGCCGGCGCGGCGCGGGAGCGGCAGTGCTGCCGCGGGGAAAAACGGAGACCCGCAGGAGCAGGAACACAATTTCCCCCAGGAGAAGCGGGAAGCTCCTCCCATCCCTCGGCACAGGGACAGTCCCTGAGGCCGGAGTCCCCAGGGCGGCCGGGGGGACCCCCCAGCCTCAAGGGGAGAGGAGGCGGCGGGGCCGGGGCGGTCGGTGGCAGGAGCAGGACTCGTGAGGAACAGGAGCCACGCTGCCTCTGTGAAATAACCCACCAGGAGGTGGAAAACCGACAGGGCACAGCTCTGAGAGCTTAAAGGAGAGGAAGCCCCCTCCCAGAGTAGCTTAGTTTTGCTCCCTACAACCACGGGAAAGGAGGGCGTAGAGAGGCGGGGGTCGGTCTCTTCTCCCAAGACCCAGGCGACAGAACAAGAAACGGCCTCAAGTGGCGCCAGGGGAGGTTCAGGTTGGATATTAGGAACAATTTTCACACTGAAAGGGTTATCGGGCATTGGAATGGGCTGCCCAGGGAGGTGGTTGAGGCACCATCCCTGGAGGTGATTCTATAATTCCCTCCTCCATCAGCAGTGGGAAGGGGGTCGCCCTGTGGTGGCCCCGCCGCGGCCACAAACAGAAAGGCCTGGCAGTGAGCTGTGGTGGAACCAGCGCTCCTGGGCAGCAGGCTGAGATCCCGCATGGTTGCTGCTCAAAGGCGTTTCTTCCAATAAAAACATTTGAAGAATGATTTGCACCGCCTCAGAAAATGAGCAGCACCAAATAATCTGCAAATACCAGCTCATTAATAGGACACTGAATGATGGTGTAAAACACCCCAGGCTGATCAGAACCAGGCCTGATGATGGGGGTGATAAGCAGACGGGGTAACACTGACATTGACGTTTTGCTGATCTAGTTCACTTTTTAACATCTCTTTTAATGCTGCTGCTGCTTACAAAAGCCAAATCAAGCACCCACTGGACAGCAGATAGCTTCACAACCATCTCCAGTACGGTGGTGTCAGCTGTGGAACGCGTACATCTCTGGTTGCAGAAGACAATTTGAGCCAACTTTCAGAACAGGACAGGGCCTCGCAGGTACTTCTTACTCACAGCAGGCAAAGCAGCTCTCTGAAAACACACCTGGGGGCACCTCAGAGTCATTTCCACACCCAGTTTTGTGGGTTTAGGAATGTGGAGAATGTTATGCTGCTCTCCTGACTTGCTGGAGGTACGCATCAACACTTCCCTTGGTACCATAGGTGGAGAAGACAGCTGATGAATCCACCAGCAATACCAGTATACCTACACTGCATAGAGCACAACAGACCCTTCAGCGAGTATTCTGCTGAAACATATACCCGCAAGGTGAGAGGCAAGAGGTCTACAGAAGTCCAGGTGGCACAGAAGTATTGGAAAGGGCTTAACCTCTCCAAAACAAGAACAAGGGGTGACCAAATCAGCAGAATCCAAGTTCAGAAAGCGAGAGGAGTTCATGAAGGAAGTGGTAACTCATGTGAATTCCCTTCCACTGAAACCAAGATAATGGATTCCAGATTATTGTCCAAGCATATGGATAAAAAGAGAACTTTGAGTGTCCCCACACAGACAACTCACACCCCATTCACTAAAGCCAGCTTTTACATTATTTCATTTCAAAGTCCCATTTTAAGGAGTAAGTATGGAATGTAAAGTGCATCTATGGTTCCTCGATTGCCAGGAGGTCTGAATTAAGACATTTCCTTCTGCTCCAAAAAAAGGAGGAAGTAGAGTTGTCTCTAACCTGCCTTCAACTTACTCTAGAATGCTATCATTTAAGAATAAAATAAAAAAATTTAAAAATTCCATATCCAACTTCCAATTGCAACTAAGAAATAACTACCTGTAGCTATACCTCAAGGAGAAGAGGGTTGAGTTTGTTAGTGAAGGTTTTAGGGTTTGTTTTTCAGGTCTGTTTTTGAAAAACAGTTGAACACTAAAACATCAGCACACTGGAAATAAAACAGCAGCTTTGACTAAAAGAGGAAACTTCTCCTTTGAGAGATAGAATGCCCACATCTATGCCCATAAGGGAGAATTCTTTCTGTATCCAAGATAGATAGGTGGAAGTTGATGTTTAAAATACCCAAAAGATATATAAGCAAGAGAAACCATTGAAATGGATATTAAATTGGCATATTTATGAACTACATACTGTGTATGACTTTGGGAGAGGTCAAAGTAATCGCAGATGGAAAGGGCTGAGGTTCTGATACACTGTAATCAATTTCTGAACATTTCTACGGACATCAACAATTAGGATGGGGTTTTTTGTTCTTTTGGTTGGTTTGGGGTTTTTTGTCAATGTGTTTTTTTCTACAATGAACAATCTTTTGAGTACAGACTTAAACATTCATATTTGCATATGGGAAAGCTTACTTGTATTAACAAACACAGGAATAAGAGGTTAGAGACATCACAGACCATGATTTACATAGCAGTAACTGGTCATGAAATTTATCAACTGAAAACCATTATGTGGAGACAATTTAACAAACAGGCATACAGACTGAATAAATGCACAAAGTTCAAAGATTTTTCTTCTCTTTATTTAAACACAAATACATTTACAGCATGCAGGTAAGTTAAAACTATATGGCGTCTTCCCCAAACCAATTGTTTTAATGCATCTTAAGTGTACTGAAGTTAAATCATATTCCACAGGTAGACTTGTCCTCTCATGTCAAATTTAGAGTTACACACAGTAGTGAGTCAGCATTTAAGTTATGTAAATAATTTAGTCGTTCACCAGCAATAAATATTATTTTATCAAGTTCCTATCCTAAACCATCTTTTAAAAAATATGATCTAGAGGAACATAAAAATAAGAACCATTCAAAGACTGCAAGTTGAAACAGCAGTGTTGAACATTCCCCGTATAGACTGAGTATTTTAATTTACAAAAAACAGTAATTGTCCTGTCTGGCTGACCTATGACAGCCAAACCAGAAAACAAAAAGGTTGGTTGTTTTTTTGTTTCCTTTTTTACATTAAGAGGCAATTCTTGGTAAACTTCATAAAAGGTTTAAAATAAAAAAAAAAAGTTGAAATATAAAAATGTGATGTACACTGAGCTACAGGATAGTTATTTAATCTATTTTTAAATTATTTTTTTTATTTTTTAAACAGCAATTTTCAGCACCAAAACCCGTGATAATTACCTACAGGAATGAAACCCCCATTCACAGGCATGAGGAAAAAAAATCCTGCTTCATTTGAATGTACATGAAAGAAAGTTGGGTTTTTTGTTTTATGATTGCATATTAACAAATGAGGGCCTGAAAACCTGTAGTTAACATGGAGAAAGATAATGGACAGTGCTGTTTCCATTAGGAGAAATTTCATTCAAAATAGTTTGCTGTTCCTTTTCTTTCCTCAGTGTGCTGTCTTTAATCGTGCTCTAAAACAACTGCAGGTTTGGAGTGCTTGGCAGCCTTAATGAAAAAAACAGTCTTAAAGGCTGAAAACTCCAAAATAGTGAAATTTCTGACAGATACACTCAACCTTTCAAAAAAAAAATCAAACTGTTAAAAATTCAGACTACTGTAGATATAGAAAAAAGTGGTTCAAGGTCTAAAATCTGACTACTCTCCATCCTAATATAAATATTTTGTCTATTTATAATATAAAAGTTGAAAGTGATTTGCTGTCTGAACAGTCATAGATTCTCTGTTTCCACAATAACTGATGAATACCCCGCAAAAAATTCAAGCCAGCACACAAAGTGGTACCAACCGGGTCTGAAAAAGTAACTGAATTCTTTCAGGAAGATTAAGTTCCTTCTTTCTCAAAGACCTGGTAAATAATTTCTACCCAGCAGGCAGCTGTTCTAAAAATTACAGTGGCTAAACCCTATGAATAAGTTAGGCAAATTATACTATAGTATTTTAAAACCCAGGTTCAGCTCAGTGGAGTACTGAAGCTCAAAAACAAAACAAAAAAAACCAGTTTCATTTTGTTAGCCACTTTACAGGACTTTATTGCAAAGAGAAGAAAAATATTCAACAACTACTACTGTGGACATGTCATATTCCTACTTACAAATGGATTACAAATACAATTCAGGGTAGCACTTCATTTATTTTATTATTCTTTAAACATGTCTCTGGATTTTCCAGATACATCAGTTTTAAAAAAGTTGTATCCTTTAATAGTGTATCTGAATTCATTGGCCAGTTGTTGAAAAAAGAATTTTACTTGAAAGTTAAAATTTTAGCCCCAAAATTCCAGTACTGTATATGTAGTGGAATATCAAGTTGAATTTTAGATTGCGTTCCTTTCACTATTATAAAATAGCAAAAGCGAACCATCACAGATACAGACAACTGGACAGACAGGCTCATCAGAATGAAGCAGAATGTTTTCACTCCACCAGACTGTACTGTGTGTAGAACCAAGAACAGGACAGATGGGATAATCCATTGCCAAAGTCTTTTTTGT
The DNA here is from genome assembly GCA_025769975.1 of Gallinago jamesoni. NCBI lineage: Eukaryota > Metazoa > Chordata > Aves > Charadriiformes > Scolopacidae > Gallinago > Gallinago jamesoni. The sequence continues at coordinate 14,701,583 of JAOQGH010000012.1, read as the reverse complement.
AAACTTAGGTTTACCCTTATTACTGTACAATATTTAATTCTAAATTACCCAATAAACGGGCATTTAATCAGATAACAGTTAAACAGCCTTGTTCATATTGAACTCTTTAGTTCTGTGGTGTAGCGATCGCAGTGCCTCATGGCAGTTGTCATAAGCACACTTCAGTATTCTTACACTGTACAAATAAATTTAGTTCCAATGCTCTAAGTAGCATTCCAAAAGAAAACTGTAATGTAGAGTGCCGTTCTAATTCAGTGGGACACGTAGTGTTATGTGAAGTGATAAAAATGAAAGTATACTTAAACACTGTCGCACATTCCCTAAGACAATAAGATGTACACAAATTAAGCTAGAAAATTCCAACTAAGATTTTCTCAATGTACATTCAGCTTGGCACAGTGCAGACTAAATTTAAGACATGAAAGACAAACTGTGTAATGAGCAGAGCTACACTTTAAGTAACGTGTCATTTTTCAAGACGCCAAAATTGCACTCTAGTTTTTTTTTTTGGGAATCAGTTAGCAGAATTTGTAGAAGGGGGAAGAGCTGTACAGGCCAGGTATAATTTATACATTTTCAAAAAATAATCCTACAGTCCCCAAAGGGAGAGATTATTGTCATGGAATGACTCCCTCTAATATGATATCCAATCCTCCTCACGCTGCATTTACTTTTCAGCAACTGTAAACAAGAAAAATAACAGAGTTAAGCACTTGTACCTCATAAGCCAGAAAAAACCAAGTTATTTACATTTACAGTAGACCACAGTCACTATTTACATAGCCTTTAAGAGTCCAATTCTTAGACCACTCAGGTAAGTGCTAATAAAACATTTGCTTTAGAATAAGAAATTACTCAACACAAAGCATTTAAGGAATGCTGTCTGGTACCAACAAATTTATAGCACGATAAACTGACTGGGTATCCAATCTTGATTGCCTTAACTGAGTAAACATTACAAACACAAACCAATTATAGACCAGCTCCATTTCCCATGACTGTTGCTACTTTTCCAGGCCAGGGAGGACTGCCAGGATACTACCTACATAACAAACTGGTATTTAATAGTAAAATAAAGTTCAAGAAAGTTCTGTTCCTTTACTGCCATAAAGGGGCAGATTTTTCCAAAAACAAGATAAGAGAGTTGGAATAAGTTATGACCATTCTCCTGCCTTTGAGTGCTAAACTCTTCTTGGTTCTACAGCAACGTGTATCATGCTGACATTAGGATTATATGAAAGCTTTACAACTGCTTAAGGGATTCCGTAAGCATATTATGTGGGAGTTTATTTGGTTAGTTTATTAAAAGTGTTCTAGCCAATATGTATTAATTTTCCACTCCTTCATGCTTTATCTACAAACAGTTCAAAAGTCAAAGTGGTCTCCCATTTAAACTCCCCAGGACCAACAGTGAAAGCTCTTCTCTAGAGCAAGATGCAGGCTCAAAATATAGTTATTTATTGCCGATCAACTATTATAAATACTCTTAAAGAAGTATAAGATTAAATAAGCTCTCTTCAGTTTGAATTCCAGGCAACACCAGAATATGTGCAAGCTCATGCTAAAGTAGGCATCTAAAATAAATTGAGTCCATCATACCTTGAAATATCTCTGCGTTGGGCAGCAGAGAAAGCTACATGGGCTATAAGGCAATCTATCTGAAGATTAATTTCACCAAAGCAACATAATAAAGAATCCATGAATTTCCAGGTCCTTGCTCACTCAAGGTAGGTACTTTATCTCTGAATAACATCTATCATTTCAACCACTTATTTACTAAGTGACACTACTGAACGTTACCAGGTACCGTAACTAGTACTACAGTCTGATCTGTTCTAAATTGGAGACAAAGCTTTGAGAAGTCAGTCAGCTAATAAAAAGAAACAAATGGAAACAAGATTAACATAAGCTTCTCTGGAGCCCTTAAAAAGAGAAGCACCCAGGAATCAAACGCCACACAAGCATTTTAGGAGTATTTTCAAACTGATCTTGCAGATAACCTTAACTAAGGGAATGCCTAGAAAACATTTATATGAATGCTCAAAAGTGAAGACGACAAAGAAAGCAGCAAAACACTTCTGCTAGGTGACCAACAGACCAACTATAATGCAGATGTCAATTAAAAACCAGAATGATTCTGTGAGCAACTTAAGTCTATTAAGTACCAGACTACAGATAATTATTTAGGAAATTAGAGACATTTTCAAATAAGTGCACATATTAATTTCAATTACTGTAACTATATTTTAACTAGGCTAACATTTTAAATTTACCGGATGAAGACATGAATTCTCTTGTTAAATGCTTCCAAATTACTTAGAAGAGAAGCAGTGTGCAATTGTAGTAAGACAGCAAATAAACAACATATAAGAATAAGGTAATTTTAAATTTCCATCGCTGAATGTTTTCTGAAGAAAACCATATTTAAGACTATACTAGCAACCCAAAAATAATTTAAACTGCCAAGCCCTTTCCCAAACAGTGGTAAATCGGCTGTGACCAGTAGCTACCTCCAATTGACTGTTTTCACATTTTGTTATACTCCAGCAGAACAACTCCAGAACTGTCACTTCTCAACAAACGCCAGTTTTGTAACAAAAACAGCAGCAGCATTAGTCAGATGCACAGGTATACTGTTCCTCTAACTATTAACGTTTTTTTAGAGAATTTTAATCTGATTATGAGTCATTTTATGTCACAGAATGAACTTTAATATGAAATGGTTTAATCATACATATAAAAATCCTAGAAGACAAACTTACACTTTGTCTTGCCGACCTCCGCCTCCGCGCAGTGCAACTGGCTGGCTGTTCTGAGTGAACGCGCCTCCGCCACGAATTGCACTTGGATGAGTTGGAGAAGCTGCTGGATGCTGGCCAGGACGGATAGGCTTAGCTGCACGAAAAGAAACATGACTTACAAATATATACATCACAATTTCACCTTTGATTTTTCAAATTATCTAATGCTTTATTTTACAGTATCCCAAATGTAATAATCAAAATTGAAAGCACACAGAATAAGAAAACAAGTTCAGGAGATGGTATTCTGAGAACCTAACACGTTAGTATCAATTATAATCAAGTCCTATTTCTTGGCAATAAGAACTCAAATGAGACACATCACTAAAAGTTTCATGAAGGTCATGTTCCTATAAGGAATCATTATACACTGCCTCATTTCCCACACCTACTTGATTGATAAGCTGCTAGTTACTCAGCTCTGCACATGGTTCTGTGTATGTACTGCTTACTCCACAGGTAACATTGCTTTGTCAGCTTCTTACCACTATATAAAAATAAAACTTGCTCTATCACTGAATTCAAAACCAGTAGCTTTGACAGGTAATTCACAAGCTGTATGCAGTTTGATAAACAAACTGTATTTTCAGGTAAGTTTTGCACTAGCTCTTACCAGGACATGCACAACAGTATGACTTTACAGAGTTCTGTAATATTAAACAGAAGCATTTAAAGTTTCAGCAGCTAAGAGTGGATATAAGGTACCTACAGGCAGTAACTGCATCAGAGAAACACTTCTCAAGTTCTGCCTTACAGGAAGCTGATCTCCAGTAAGACGTGTCTATAGTTCAACTAGAAATTTAAGTACAAGAGGCTTTATACTTGTGGTAAGCTCACTAGAGAATTCTAGTTTGTCTTCTTGGTGCCCACTTGAGATAAAGACAAGACAGGAAAGCACCTCTCTTCAGGCAACCACTTGAAGCGACCAAGAAAAAAGTATGACTTTATTCTGCAACAGCTCTTTGCAGACCTACAGAATATGAGTGAAGTTTAACTGCAATGCTCATTTCAGCTGCGTTCACATTTAACAGAAGTATATTCATTACTGAAGTCCTGACACAGGACAACAAAGAGGCTGGAACACAGTTTCTTCTACAACAACAATGTAATAGGTACAGTTAAGTCCTCCACAGGTCACACACCCTCTTGGGCCTCAGCACTTTACAGCGTGATGGTAGGTGGAGGACCAAGGGAACCTGACTGCCCTCCCACCACATAGCAAGAAACAGTAATAGCTGCTCCAGACTTCTGGATTTTCCATTCTTTTACCCTAGCGAGGGCTATGGAATGCTATATGTTTTGGAACAAAGAACCAAAAAAGGCAATTATGGATCTTAAGACACAAGTTGTGGGTTTCCATTTGCCCCTATTCCACAAGATTAAGAAACAGCAAGACAATTTTGTGCTTGTTGTCTAAGTTGATATCTTAATCTCTCTTCTTACTTTGGAATACCTACTTAGTATTAGGTATTTAACGTGATCCCATAAGAATTTCTAAGACTCGTGTTCAGTGTATTGTTTTGTTCTAGGAAATGAAACAAACATTCAGGCTAGAACTGTAGGGTGGCAAGTATTTCCCAGCATGTACAAAAATCCAGCTACAAGGAAGAGACCCATTTAAAATAAATAAAAAAAAAAACACCCCAGCCAACCATACACCAACAGCCACACACACTTACAGCCTATTAACCAAAATATAACTCACGGTAGAAAATGCACCATGTTCACCCATGCTGTTCCAGCTAGGGTTGGAAGACACATACACGCACAGAGATCAGGAAAAAACATCAGATGAAGCTTTACGGGGCAAGGGATTCTTTACTAACCAATTTGCGCAGAATGTCCTCTTCTGGCCATGTTCTTGGATCTTACAGCTTCCTTTATACGATCTACTTCTTGCTGATACCGTTTGCGATCACGAGAAGCATTCTCTTTGGCTTCCTTCAGTGCAGACTCCAAAGCTTTAACTCTTTCAGCTGTAGCTCTAAGTCGCTTCTCCAGTTTAGGAAGTTCACAGCGAAGATCTGCGTTATCACGTACCAGCTACAAAACCAGAATCGATTATTGTCTTGGTATCTCTCTTCATGGGAAGAGCCAACGAAACACCTTCTCACTGCTCAACAAGCAAAGCAGTAGGGCTACTGTATTATCTTTGCTTAAGCTTTTAGTAAATCTAATAGTTCATCAGTAAGGTTGTGATTTGAAAATCAGTTACTGTGGAAGAACATGCCACCCAACATAGACACTTAAAAGTCTGCATTGTTTTTCAGTCAGACAGGCGAGCAGCCCCCGGACTGGTATATTAACTCTAAACAATAACTTGGATGTTCTTCAGTTTAAAGCAGCTATTTTGTTACATACTCACATGCACTTAAAAAAAATCTATTAATTTACTTTATAGGAAAACTTTAATCTATTGTTTTATATTAAGAGACACACTCACGATGTAGAAGTATTAAATTATAAAACAATTACTTCATGACCAATATGCATCAGTAATAATGCACTTTTAAGTAGTTTGTTTTTAAATAAAACTTGAAATTAAGTCTCATTGTACCTGCTTGTGAACCTTTGTGAGTTGTTCAAGGTTATTCTCAAGGAAGGAAATCTTCTGTTTTTGTGCAGCACTGCCTCCTGTATCATCCGAGTCAATCTCAGCACTCTGCAGAGACACAGGCATGGGGAGGGAGAGAGGAGGCTGAGTATAAATCCAAACTTGCATATTAAGGTCAAGCCAGAAAAGATATACTGCATAAAGATCAATTCCTAATTTAGTTCTAAACTGAAATTTATGTCACGGTCTCAGAAATGCCAAATTTCATTACAGCACTACGTTACCTTTTTCACTCTAGTAGCCAGATCTTGAACAAACAGCTTCCGAAGATTGTGAAGAGTCTGAAGTTCTTTTGCCTACAGTTAGGGACAAGGAATTAAAAACAAAAGAAAAAAAAAACAAAAAAAAAAACCCAAACCAAATTCTGAAGGGCAGGGGGGGAAGCTAGCAAGTATTGACATTTGCTTTGGTCACTAATTTGCTGATTGTCTTACCACAGTCTCTTCCAAACCCTTTAAATCTTGTCTTGCTTGTTCCCGTCTGTCCTGCATAACCCTAAAATAGAATAAATTCATGCTGAAATATCTGAACAAAATTGAAAAATTGTACATTTTAGGAGACTAGTGATAAACACTATATAGTACAAATATTTTTCAGTTGAAGTCCTCAATTAAGGATGTAACCAAAAATGAAGACACTCAGAAATCCACATGGGGCAGGGTAGGAGTGTGGGAATCACAGAAGGAAAAGGAAATACTTGTAATATTGAAGGAATACAAACAAGTACATTTGGATGTATAAATTATAAGTTTCTAGAACAGAATCATAGAATCATTTAGGTTGGAAAAGACCTTTAAGATCAAGCCCAACCATTAATCTAACACTGCCAAGTCCACCACTAAACCAGGTCCCTGAAGAAAGGCTCTCAAAGTCAGGTTCATTATGAACACTTGGGGAGATGATCTCCTAAAAATGTTCTTAGCTTTGCCCAGCTGCAATGACAAATCTCACCTGACAGATTTTTTCTTTGTTTTATTCTACCAGCTCACCCCCAACACATCTGCCAAAGCTAGCATCATAAACAACAATCACAGTTTACAGGAATATACCTAATCATTATCACTTTGCAGAGCTTCTGCCTTCCTATTTAACCTGAAAGCATTTACTGCGTTGCTAATGTTATCTCTCAGAATTATAAGGAAGTGCAATTACTAAGATGACAGGATACAGGAAAGGAATTTGGACTTGCTAACTGATTAAACAGTTGAGGTAGTAAAATATTCTAAAGAATATCTCAGCATCCTATCCATTTTCCAGACCTCACTGGAAAAGCAGTTTCATGCATCTTAAACAACTCTACATTGAAAAAAAAATTAAACACGAGTAATCTGCACTGTTTCTGGCCTGTCATTTGTCATGCATATTTATGACATACAATGGAAAATAACTGGATTCAAAAAGGTTGGGTGAGGACACAGAACACCAAACTAATTTTTAATATTTCTTTGCAAGTGTTTGGAAAAGCAAAGTTTCTAATATAGCAAGTACCTTGAAGGGATAAATGTTATACACACTTTAGCCTGCAAACTGAAATAAGAAACAATAATATGCTATGGGTGTCAAGCGTTGCAAGAAAAGAAAACCTACTCTAACTAATGTAACTTTTGTAGTAATTGTGGCAAATAAATAAATCAGAATAAGATGGATTCACAAGACCAGAATACTGTTAAAACTTTAGTCAGTTAAACCAACATTTGTTTCACAGTAAGGCTGAAAGAAAAGCATTGCTTATAGGTTATCAGTACAGGCCAATCAGGCCCCTCTGACTATTTCAAGTTCTATGATAAAAACCTCAAAGCCATTGTGTGTTTTTAAACATGGCCAAAAAGCATGCACTTTTGAAAAAGTTTTAAGGACAACGTAGTTTTAACTCCGTAAAGAAATTCACATATGCCAGAAAGGGGTTGCTACTGATACTCTAGAAACATTTCCAGGTGATTATGGTCAGATTTTTAGAAGGTGAGAATTATTTTTCAGCTTGACCCTTGAATACTTACTTGCAATCAGAACTCAATTTTAATTACTGCATTAACTTTTCAGTCTCTAATTCATTAATAAATTGTTATTTAGTTACTCAATGAAGCATGCAACTGTTTAATCTCAAGAATAAGCCAATCAGAACCACTTAACTAGTTAAATCACACAAGAACCAAAAAGAGTAAGGGAACAGCAGGAGGCAAAAAAAAAAAAGAAAAGTAGTAAGGGAACTGTTACAGGCTTCTTCCAGTCTTTGAGCATTCAGTACTTAGCTGCCAATTGAAAAGTTAATTACTCCAACCTATAGCATATTAACAACGAAAAAGTTGTGGCCTTTGTACCTTTCATCATTTTACTTCCATTTTAAAATATTAAGGCAGTGCAAAGGTTTCAAAAAGTTAAGTTCAAGAAGGCTCTGGAGCCTCTCACTTTACTAAGCATATCACACAGTATGAGCCACTTCATCGTATTAGGTCACTAGTTTTTTAGAGGGAAGTGTTCCCACACAGATCTGTTTTATGCCCAATTATGACTTACGTAAGTTCATGCAGTTTTCTACTTTTTTCCTGATCAGTTGCTTTCAGCTTCTCATGCTCAACTCTAAGACGTTCCTGTTCAAGCATCATCTTCTGGTTTTGGCTGAACACAGAAAGTAAATATTACATCAACTGAACCTCTCAAAAATTATATTTAGTAAAGCAACACAAGTTAGGAAGACACTGCTTGAGAAAACTCGTCTTCTTCCTGCCCGCCACACTGTGCCCTGTACTCACACAGCTCAGAGACATTTGGCACTAACAAAATAATGACAACTGCTTACTCTTGAAGTTCAGTGATAAGTTTCTCCTTTGCATCAACTTCATCTCTTAGGCTACTGATTTGTTTCTGATGTGTCTCACGATGACTCTGAATCTGCTGTTCCACAGCTTGCTATTAGAAAAAAACAGTATGTATCATATGCTTTAAGAAGTTGCCATATTTCACTTTGGTTTTAAAAAAACAAAAGCAATGAAATTAACTTACCTTGACTTCATTTGCAGTTTGAACCTTATTTAAGTGTTCTTTCTCCATCTCATGAACTTTTTCTAGTAAGGATAGAGGAAAGAAAAAAAAACACATTTCAGCCAGATAACTAGGCGACTACAGGGAAGATGGTGTTAATTCCCCCTTCCTTCCCCAACACCTTAGAATTTGGAAAAAGTCTCCTTTCACCACCAAGGTCAATTAAATCAGTAACATCTTAAATTTAATCCTATCAGTAGCAGTTCTTTCAAACAGCAAATATGTTTTCCTGTTGACCAATTCTACATGTTCAGTAGCAAAAACCCATTCTATATCTCTGCCTTTCAATTTAACAGAACAGAACAATTTCCTATTTATCACTATATGCGTAAAATGGTGGTGGTGGGGTGTAAGGAGGCAACTCCTACCCTGTGCTCGGAGTTGAACTAATTCTTCATTAAGGGAATCTACAGACTCTTCCAGTTGCCTTTTCTTCTGTTCCACATTCTGAAGATATTCAGTCAATGACTTGATCTTGGCTTCATGCTTGTAGAAAGGAAAGATTCATTTACTTTGCAACTAAATATCACGGAATTACATCTGCATAAACAGTTTATACTTATTTTAAACAAGTAACCTAATCTCAAAATTAAAATGGTGCAAATTAAACTTTAAGAAGAATATGACTACTCAACTATTTCTCTCATATAGCCTGTAAGGCAATGTCTTTATTCTGGATTGAATGAAATTGGTTGGGAGAACAAATGTTCTGAATGTTAAATGCTATCAGAGGCAAGAGAGTCCCACTGAATCTAGAAGACTGCACTGAAATATGCATCTTCTAATGTAAAGATTACTGTCTATATATAAAACAAAATATAGAAAAACTAAATTGCATACGTAGATCAGTTTTTAGAGTTTTAGAAGTCACACTACTGATCTTTGGTAGCAATCACTTTAAAAAGGCCATTTTTTCTCATACTAGAGGTTAAATTTCACCTGCTGTGCAGCCTATTGTAACCTTACTGTGCTATTACTACCTCTCCCACTTCCAACTTGCTGCATTAGTAGGCAGAGTGCTCACTACCCACAGCTTCTGTAAAACTTGAATTTGTAAAGGATCCTGTGATGGAGAACATATAATACAAACACTACAAAAGCCACATCAGGCTACAGACATATTACAGAAATTCTGACATCCTGTCACACAACTACTCAGAAGCATCCAAACTGCAAAGATGATTGAGGATATAGCTGAGTCTTGTGGCTGTTCGATCACAGTGTACTTTGTTAGGTGCCAAGAAGAAATTGCAATTTCCACACACAGGTTAATGAATTCAAAAGAACATTTAAGAAGTACAGTGTAAAGATTTACCTGTGAAATGCGGAGCTGGCAGGCAGCCAACTCCTTTTCATTTTCTTCCATTTTCTTATTGCTTTCTGCTTGTGTGCCTTCTAACTGTTTGCAGCGTTTCACCATTGTTTTTACTTCTGATTTCATTTTACTAATGTACAGTCTCGCAACCGTGAATTCTTCATCTATCATGCCAGTCCCCTCAGGCTGCTGAAAAGCATGGAGTGACACATTCAGAATGCTCAGATAACAAAACAGAATTAAATACGAGCTGGAGCAAAATTGAGTGCCCAGCACACATCCCCTCTACTGATACTGAGAGCATTTGCACACCAAAACGTAACTGTTAAGTTTTCTGACCAATTATTTGGAAGTTTGCACAAAGGTAATGAATGAGTAATTGGAAGAGGGAAATATAGTTCACTATAGATTTCCAACACTGCTCACATTCTTATCCTACAGTGATCTTCTAGATTTATCTTTTATTTCAGTTCCTCATTCATACATACTCAAGTAAGTAACACCTTGATTGCCACTTTAGGTCAGGGTTATATTTCCAAGATGCTGCTATCTTATACTATCGTATGAAAAGGTCATAATCATTATGTTCATTATATTTCATATGATAGTTTAACAGTATGAATGAAAACACTACTTCAGGGAAAAAATAAATCATACCTGCTCTTCCTTATCCTTGTATAATCAAACTCTGTTTGGGACCTGATAAGTCATAGCATAAGCAAGAGATAAGCTTATGCCCAAATTATCAAATATACATGAGTCTTATTTTATTGGTTATTTTTACTGTGCTAAGAAAACTGACCCCACCTATCCACAATGTAAGTGAGTAATACAGGGCATTAAAAAATGCACTAATTCTTACCTTGACATCATTATTTCCTACTGCAATTCCTATCTCTGCAAGATCTTTTAGTAAGGAGGCCATCATCTCCGTCGCTCGTTTCTTCTGATGGTTGGTCATTTCTTTCAGTTTCTGAAGCTCAGCATCTATACTGGCTAGAGTAACCTACAGTAAAAGAAGTAATGCTTTAATGAACAGAACACACTCTTGTTTTTAGGCCTACTTTCATATTATTTATTTAAATACAGCAACAACATGTAGTTGCCTACTGAAATGTCCCATTTTTATGTCTAAAACCAAAACCTGGTATCAACCTATGTGAATACACCATACAGTAAAAAATTTAGAAGTCCTAGAGTGACAGTATTTCTTCTGAAAAAAATGTAAAGTACTAGGGAGAGAAGCCTTCAGCTCACAAAATATAATCTTACAACTCTACAAAACAATTCACATCAACATTACTAAACAGCGGTCATTATATACAGTTAAATGTTGCAGTGGATTGCGTTTATAGGAAAATATATATAGACAACAAGTCGAACACTTGCTGTGGTTCTACTGGCTGCATCTCAGCAGCCTGCATTCTCAGAAGTTGTCTGCTCTCTGGTCTTCAGTTCTAAAAAAAAGTGCCAGAAGTTTTACAGCAGGAAAGTTTCAGCCAATGATGCCAAAGGATGGTTACTGCATGGCTTAGCTGTGACAGACTGAGAACACTGAAGTGTCTTAATGTTACTACATCTCATAAGAGTTGTTGCTTTCTTATGGATTGTGTTATTTATGACAATTAATGGAATTCAAGTTACAACATCTATATTAGATTATAGATAATCAAGTGATTCTAAACTATGTATAAACAACAAAACAAAAAACACCCAACCAAAACCCTAAACTGTACACTATTCTACCAAATTTAAATGCTGCGCATAATAGGAAGACCAGACATCACCTGACTTTCAGCTAACCTTAAAGTGATATAAGTTACCAAGAAAGACTACTCAGCTCAGAATACTTATAAGTTTAAAGATAGGTTTCATGATCTTGTGAACATCAATTTTAATGCCCGTGTTGCATCTAGTCAAATTTTACTAACCGAAAATTGAAAACCACGTTCACCAGAAGACTCAGACCCCCTGAACTTTCATCTTCAAGAACAGAGAACAATGAGACTTGAACCATCACATACATATTCTGCCTACAATGCCAGCAAACAAGCTTTTTCTTTGCAGTACTATGAAGTTTTGGATCATGAGTAGAGTATTAACTGTTTAAAACTGACTGAAGTCTATCACATAATTGGCTACCAAAACTATCAGTCAATTCAGAAACTATGCAGGCACCTGAGGTATATGGTATTCATCCTGTGGGACTGATGCTGCATCTGTAGTTTAACCAGGGCCATCTTTTGGACTATGTCCTCAGTGTTCAGGACTACTCCCTTCAGAAAGTAAAATCAACTGCCTGTTTTGAAGGCATCAAGATAAGTTACATTTTACACGCCATAAATATACCATGCAAACACACATTCCTTTCAAGAAAAGCTCACTGCAATTTAAGAATTGCTCCTTCCAATTCTGAAGTAAAGACTACCTTAACTGCACCAGAAAGACAAACAAAACTGAGTCAGATCACCAGCATGTAATGAAAGTGTTAGCTTCTGATACCTAGGATTTCTCTGAATACTTTTCAGGTAGTAAAATGCCATAGGTACTAAAAAGATGAATGCTATCAAGGTCAACATTCACCATGCATTTTTCTGAAGCGTACTTGTTTTAGGAAACCATCCTTTGCTAAAAACTAAAAAAAAAAAAATAATATTTAGACTTAAGCTCCCTTTTTCCCTTATGAAAAACCTTTAAATGACTTCAAGCAAGAAATACCAGTAAAGCAAAAAAGGTTAAATTGAAGACACTCAGTAATTTTTTATTCCAATTTCGTACCGATTTTTGATTGAGTTCATCACTAAGCAGTTCGTATTCCTTTGCCTTATCTTCTACTTCCTGAGACTTCTGATCATAGTTGACAGCTAATTCTTCAAGTGCTTGTAGCACCTCTTTCACTTCCTCTTTAGAGGCATCATTTTCAGCCTGAAGGCGATTCAGCTCTGCTTGCAGGTTGTCTTGGTCCCGTCTGGTTGATGCTAGAAGCTGCAACATTGATAGAGATTTATTGAAAATTACATCAAATAAACATCAAGAACATTCCTTGCATAAGTTGAATCTTAAAGCTTTTAGCTACTGCAACAGCTTATATCTACATTTTTAGTGTCTAGTATCATGCAAGAAGGATGCAGAGGACAGGTACAATGAAAGTATAACAAATAATTACATTTGTCATCTATACCCATAGTTCTTTAGCTTTTAATGCATTTTTAAAAATGGAAGTGATTACAAATCAAGATGCATAAGGACAGCAACTGGAAATGGAATATTGCAAGTTCTCAAAAAAAAACACTGAACAATACTCATGAGTCTGAAATTGTCAATGGGCTAGGGACTAAGCTTCCAGCATTTTCACACTATTAGCTGCTGAAGAATAACTAGACAAAGTGAACAGGTGCTAAAGAGGCAGATTTCTTTATTGAAATAACATCAAACAGTAGCTCCAGCTTCCTGAGTCCTCAACCCATCTCCTTCTTGCCATATACACAAAGATTACTATTTTTTCCATCTTTGTGCTATATATAATTATTGCCTCTAGTATCTTGGCTAAACGGAAATAACCATTTCATTATTAATTGGTATTTTCCCCATTTAATTAAGTTACATCACTGGCAAGATATGCATAAAATCATTTGAATATTCTAGCAAATATACTATGAAGTAGCCTATAGATACTTCCTTTATTACAGGCCATTACATTTCTCTCTTCCCCCTTCCCTCTCTGTACAGCAACTAATCAAAAGTAAACCTTAAAATAGATTTCTTACATTAAATCAAGGTATATTCATTTTTGAAAAACTGCTAATTTTACATAGGCAAAATTGCCTATGCCTTCGCATAAAATGTTTCAATTCCTTCCATCTGCATGGATACAAAAGAGTCAAGTAAACTGGTTTAAGTTCAGCCATTAGCTCAGTGTCAGCGGGAGGGGATTGAATATGCAGAGCTTTTACATAAAGAATAGAACTATTATACAGTTGTAAAACATGGTTCTACTCCCTGGTCACAAACTGTGACCCATTCAGAACATCTCAAATTTCTCTAAAGAAAAGAAAAAAAAGGAATATAGATGCAGGAGTGAAACTCACCTCTTCCTGATCCAACATTTGCGTTTTCAGTTTTTCTACTAGTTGACTCTGCTGATTAATTTCTTCATCCTGCAGTTGAAGTAAGTCTGTGTTCAATAAACTGACAAATATCACTCAGGAAAAATAATCTAAGAGACAGGAGATGTTAGGCATCTAACTTTTCCATATTCTCAGACAATTATACAACAGAAAGCAATAAAAGTAAAAAAATAATCCTTTTGATTTCACTGGCTGATCCCCTAGGCTCTTAACCTGTCTTCTCCAAGTTGTTCTAACTTCAAGTTAGAAATAACAAGAACTTTTAATTAAAATATTTTTTCTTCTCCCAATGTAGTACTACTGCTCAAATTTAAAATTATGTTCAAATAAAATATGCATAACATGGAAGGTAAAACCTCCTGTCTTCAAATTACTCATTTTCCTGCTTTCTCATTATTTTCCTATTTCTGGTACAGTATTATTACAAACAATTAACTAGGAATATTCTACACTCAGAAAGTAGAAATACTGTTCAAGATTCTCATCAACTTTTCCTTTCTAGCTTTCATTTTTATCTTGCTTCCTATGTAGTGATACTTTAGTTTTCAGGCTTATTAGTTTCAGCAAAGGAGGGAGAATAACTAAGAACTTAGAACCAGATAAGGCATTTTTGATCTCTCTTAATCAGAGCTTCAGAATTAGAGTAGGCACTTCCAGCAAATAGTAGAGCAAGATGTACTAGCAAATGAGGACTGGCAAATCAAATATTACATACTATAGCTCAAGATATACTTCCAAGAGGTCTTACATTAAATAAGAATGGCATACCTTGTCATCCAGTTGTTTGTATAGTTTGGCAATTTCTTCCTCACATTTTCTTCTCTCAGCATCAGTGAAATTGCCGGTTACTCCAATTGTGGTAGCTGGTTTATCATTAATAACAGTAATATCCTTGTCTACTGCAAAAGCTTCTAAGTTAGCCTTCTCCTTATCAAACTGCTCATCAACTGGTACAGTCTCCCCTGAAGAAAATAATACTCTTGGTTTTAGTAGTCAGCCATGAAGCATTTTCCACAAAATTAGTCTTGAGAAGTATTTCATACTCCCTATTATACAGTTAGTAAGACATCAAGTTCACATGGTAAAAAAAAAAAAAACGATCACTGGATCATCCAAACTATCTCAGAACATTGTATTTCACCCACTTACTCTGCTTTTCCTTTGGCAGACTGTCTTGCTGCATAGCCATATTTACTTTTAAATTGCTTTGCTTCTAATTTAAAATATTTGTTCAGTTACACTTTCATCCTTTTATATTCATTAAGCCTCTTCTGATGAGAGCACTTTACTAACTTTGCATAGAAAAAAATACAACATATGCTAATCAAGACACTTCTCTGGTAAATTAAACCAAATTCCTTAGCACTTTATTACAAAACATTTTTTGCAGCCCTTGGATGGTACAAGGCTCTTTCCAACACTCCAGTACCTTGTGTCAATATTCTGGAAGAACTATACTTAACATTTCAGGTGTGGCCTCATACCATCTCTATAAGAGGTTCAAAAATAAAACCACATCACATCCCACTAAACTTACTTAAGTGAGCCCATGTCTCTCAGATTTACATCAGGTTGTGGTGCAGTTCTTTCCAAGACTGCAAAATTATCCTCTGTAGCTGCCAAACTCCAGAATGCATCTGTGAGTATGACCTATGTTCCTCCATTCTTGAATTTAAGACTTCACTTTTAACTTGCATTTTGCCAGACATTTTAAAGAGAAGTTGTCAATTACTCCGGAAGAAAAGATGGGCACACATTCTATACTGTCAGCAATTTTGAGTTTGGGGTCATTTTTATACCTATTAATATGTTTGAGTTTTAAACAAATATAAGATCTTGTGATATTGATTTGGATTTGAAAACCAAACCAGAGGAAATTTTACTCATTTACAATTTCTGCAAATTTCTGTATTTACAATTAGTATCATTTTTTCCTCCCCCAAAATAAAATTTTTAGAATGTATGTAACTCTAGTTCTGTAGTAAACTAAGGCCTGAAGAACCTAATACCAATATATTGCCAAACATTTTTCCCATTATGTGCTTATTAGATGCTCCAGTTGTAATTCATATTTTTCACTGAAGTTCCTATGTCAACTTCTTATCCTAGCTTTAATATTCCTACTACTATCTTGCATAGTGCTCTTAGTTATTTTTGGTATCCTGAATGCTAATTCAGTGTCTATCATCTTCCCAAAAGTTTGCAGAACAAAATTATAATTGCTTCTCACCATTACGCCATCTGTTGAGTTCATTTTCCAGCCACTGTATGGTGTTACGCAGAGTCTTGTTTTTCTCTTTTTCCTTCTCATACTTTTTCTTCCATTGTTCTGCAGTGAGCTCCACGTTGACACAGACTGTGTTCTTAATGGTCTTTGCTCTACACAGAAACAGCAAAACACTCTGAAACTTTTTTTTTAAAGAAAACAATTAAAGACTCTTAAATAAAATTCCTATGTATCACTAGTGAAAGTGTAAATAATTCCCACCTCTTCCAAAAGCTTCTACTCCCTGCCAACTTACTATTCTTTCAACTGGATTGATACAACTGTTAATGGACAGAGCAATACAATAAGCTTTGGGAAGGTTGAAAAATCTCAAAGCTGGTTGATTTGGAAAAATTCAGCTGTGTACTTTCACCTGAAAGAATTTGAATCAGGACAGCGCACAGCTGTGACCAAAGGGCAGCATTCACCACATTTAGAAAAAATCTCTTCAACAGAGAGCATGCTACTTTGAGGGTGTAAACCATCAAGCTTATTTATAAACAGCCCATTTCAACCTAAAAATCCAATTGTCAGCTCTTCATTACCCAAAATGGTGTCCAAGCTATAAAGTTCAGATTGACTGTCTACATTCAGTCAGGAAAATCTTATCTGAACACATTAACTTTGGAGATGAAACTACAATAATTGGCACTAATAATATATCTTCATAAAAGTTAATGTATAGTTTTTACTTTAGTGCTGCACCTCGTTGACCTCAGTAATTCTTCTGTATAGTCTCCTACTACCACATACCAACCCCTCACACCCAAAGATGAAAACAGGAAAAGTTTAATGGTAGTTACAAATTTCTGCCCCCTTCCATAATATGACTCCTATAAGCATCTTTCTGCAAAGTCTTACTGGGACTGGCCAGTAGGCATATAAGACCAAAAGGCATATAATTTCCTACTAAGTTACATGATATTTATCTAGCCTTCAGTTACTACAGCTGCAGGTTTCAGCAGAAATTTAACACCTCCAGAAGTCTGAATTAATATACCAGACTAACCATGGTAGCTGAGATAAAAGCATAATCTATTAACTCCTGAAGAAGACAAGAGCATGAGGCAATAAAACTGAAGCTACAACCAGAAGACACTTCCCAATAGATCATTCAAGTACTAATGTGAAAGTAAAGGACCACCTAGGTTCTGAAAACAGACCAAAAAAACCTCCACTGCTGCAGAATGCAGTCATTACTCCACACCCACCAACTACCCCTATTCTGCCAGGGTTTTATGAAGTTCTGAAATATTTCAGTCTACTTTCCATAATAAAAATCTCTGAAAATACCAGTAGAAAACTATCTTGTTGAATTAAAGTGGAAGAGGCAGGCTAACAGAAGACCAGATGAAGTCAGTGAAATGCTGACAGCTTTTGTAGAGCGCTCTGGTAAATAAAGTGATTAAATCTAGTGCTCAGGAACTAGAGTATTACAATGAAGCATTAATAACAAAGCAGTAAAGAAGAGATACCTAACAAAATACTAATTCTGAAATAAGTACTTATGAATTCAATTACAAATGACACAGGAATTTAGAAGTATTAACTCAAATGTTACTGGAATGCTAGATACAGGAAACAGACCAAATGATGTAATTCAGCACTCCATCAAGGAAAGGCTGGCAGATGACAGGCTTTCCCAGCAAAAACATTCAACTTAATGGTGGTGGGGGGGAAATCATTCCTCCCCACCTCCCACATAAAAAAAAAAATTCTTAAAAGTATTAATTACCCTCCAAGACTATACATTAAACTGCATTTTGAATCAAACAATACACTATCTTCCTGGAAATACACACGTCTCAGGACCCTGGCAGATTTAAGGATTTTTATATAGATAAGATAGACAACAACACTTAACCACATGTGTACTGAAGAATTACAGAAAGTAAACATTCTGATTAGCTTGGTTCAGGAATCTTAATGGAGTAACTTCTTTCTCATTCTGCATTTATATCCAAGCATAGTAAGAGCAAAACATTAAGTCTTTTACTCACCTTTGGCCAAACAGAAGAGTAGATTTAGTTTCAGACTCATTGTATGAAGACGGAGAACAGCAAATAACAATAGTGGTTCTGCAATTGCCTCCTAATGAATCTTGAAGGATTCTGGTCATTTTACTATCACGATATGGAACATAAGTCTATGAAGAAAGCATTTAAACAAATCAGTCACAATTTTTCAGACACATTTAATTCATTGAAGTAAGAGTTAGGCTTTTGCTAGGTATAAATTCCTTAGAAAAATATTAAATTCTACATCAATTCATAAAACATAAGACTGAATAAGCATGGGATGACAAAGTTGTACTTCTATGTTTAGTAACTTCTAGAGTACAAGAAAACTGTCAGTATAATGCTTAGGACTCAACATTAAATGTAACTTTATTAATCATCAGTGTCAATACAGTGTAAAGGCAGTTTGCAATGCATTGCTACAACTAGATTAATTTAAAAGACTCCACACATTATTGCTGAGGTAGATAAAGAACTCCTGCACAGTATCACGCTCAGAGATGCAATCCTTCAACACTGAAGTATAAAAATACAGAATAAGACACTTACACTACTTTCAGCCAAAGCCGAGATGACATTTCCAAGAGCAGACAAAGACTTGTTGATGTTCTTAGCCTCATCCAGCACAGCACCTTCTGCTCCAGTTTTACTAACCTGTACAATATTTCAGTAAATTACTAAAAGCATCTTCAAAAAACACCTTCCACATTTAATATTAAATTTGAGTAATTTTTCTGCTTTTAAGTCCATCTCCCCAACTTTGGGGTACACATAAGTAAGCTGGATTACAGAAAGCAAACTCCTCCTCAGACTCTTTTTCTGATTCACCATCAATTTTTCACTCAAAACTCAGTGTTTGAAGACATATCTGATTTTGTAAACTGAGATGAGTATTTTCTCTGCAAAGTATGCCTTTTCATAGAAGATAAACGTATAGTTCCAAATTTTTTATCAAACAACTTCAAAAGTTTTTTGAAGTTTCTCAAAAAGTTTGAGTTCCACAGTAAAAGGAACAAAGAAAATCCTATAAAACAAACAGCAACAACCACAAAAATAACCCAAAGAAAACCCCATAACAGTAACAAAACAAAAATCAAAAACCAAACAAACCACACACTATCAGTCTCTTCCCACCACACCCCCCCCCAAAAATACAGCACAGTCTATATTAGCAAGAATTTGTGAGAATAGATTTTTGAGGCTGAATCTGATTTAGATGAGTGCTCTAGTAACTTAAGCAGATATCAGCAGAAATGTGAAAAATTCCACCCTGAACCATTCAATTTACCTTAGCTCTTCTGCCTCAAGGACTGAATTGACTTATAGTTCTATAACCCTCCCTTTACTATTCTTCTCACCAAGCTGTGATCATGAGTACAACTAAGCAATTCTATTTGCTGATGTTTAAAGCAACCAAAGACAAAGCATCAAAAACATCACATACTTCAAAAAGACTGGGAGAAGCATGAAAGCAAAGTTTGAAATAAACAGTGAAAGGAACAAAACTACAGAGAAAGGACACCTCAGCCTTTAACTTTGTTCTCACTTTAATGCTTCTTTTCATTCTCATTAAAAAAAGACCACTACTAAGAAACACATCTCAGAATAAACACAGGATCAGACAGCAATAAAGCCACAGAACAATGACACAAGGAAAGACAACAGGAAGCAGAAAGGACTGAAAAAGATGGGGATTACCCCAGAAGTGAAGATGAATGTAAGAAAAGAACCAAAATCCAGCTCTTAAAAAGCTGAATTACAGTCTATACATAATCAACAAAACAATATATAGTTCCTTCCTTGCTTTAAGGCACTGACACAGAAAAGCAAGCTGTCATTTTAAACAATGTTAATCACATTTTCAACTTAAAAACTTAGTACCGCTAAATAAGAAAATACAGCTATTTCACATCCATAAAACTCTTTTTACTCGAGTACCCAGCTACCCAACAGACCTATAGACTTTTGTGCTCTCACAGATACCAAGACTGAACTCTAGCCTATTTCCCCACCCTATTCTGTATTCACAAACCCCTACTGCAGAAATGCAGATCAGCTTATCTAATAACCAACCCAGACTAGGATTCAGAAACCACATTTCAAAGTCAAAATTAAAACACTTCAGAGATGACAACTGAACAATCAGTATTGCATTAATGTAAAATATTTGTTTGTAAAGAATAACCAGAGTTTCTCAGAGCAGAAAAATAAATTTAATTTACCTTTTCACTACCTGCCAAGTCCACAAGGTAAAGTTTTCCACTTAATTTCTGTTCTGTTTGAGTATTCTCTTGTTTTACATTAATAAGAAAAATACTATGACTTCGGGAGCTGTGTTCGTTCATATCTATAATCCAAAATATATAAATTGTCAAAAAAATTTGTACAAACTTCACAAAACAGTATCTTCCCACAAAACATTGAAGTGACAGATTTAAAGCTAACGAAACTGTATAGAGTAATTTCTGGAAGACAATAAAACTAGAGGCAGCAAACCCAATAGTATTGTCTCGTTGAGTAACAAAGACCCAGTCTCCCTTGAGCTTCTATTAATACCACATAAGCTCACGGATGAGATTTGCTAGCCTGTCACTTATGGATTTCACACTTTTAATTTACTTCATTATAAGAGAAAGCACATTTACATTCTGATACTGGAACTTTTTTTTTGTACATTTACAATGTGTCCCATTTTATCCTTTTGTGAAAATTTGACCTAGATGTCCCAGAACCATTGACTCCTTTCTGGTTTAAATCCCTAGTGCTCCCTCCAAGAAAAATGCAGAGTAAACAAGACTTTCGGGATTTAAAGAATGATTTTTAATTTATTGACAAAATTGAAGTTGACTGCAATCTGAATGAGAAAACCTGCCTATTTCTCTTACTTTTAACCATAAAACCTCAGAGGCCTAAAGGACCAGCTTATTGATGCCAGAGAAGCAGTTCAACATAGAATAATATCCTTCTATCCAAGTTTCTGCCATTTCTCCGCTACTTAATCCGGTCTCTACTTCAGAATCCTATTATCTAGGAGTAATGAAGTAGAAATGCAAGACTAAGTCATTCCTTAAAAAGAACATCATATTTTAATTTTTGTTCCTTAACCAAAGAAATGAGAAGAAAAAGCTTTTGTTTTCTTAATAACTGTGTATTCTTTCTTTTCCTGAATAAAGAACTAGACACAGGAAGATTGTGAAACTCACCCTCAATCCGGCCCTCAAAGATGTCTGACAGTCACTTCAGTTGCTAAGAACTCAGTATTACTTTGCACGCACCTCATCTTTCCTTGTTGGTTTTTTTTAACCCTCTGTCCATACCTAATCCTGCTTTTTGTGGGAATCTGGAGACCTATGACATGGCTCCTTGCAACTCTACTGCATGCCACAGGCCAAAAAACCTTGGGACATTGGGATGCTGCTTAAATCTACAGCTTGTCTGAATATACATTCTGACCAGCTTTTGTTAGAATATGCAACAGAACGGCCAAAATGCCTGGATTATAGATTCAGAGGTTAACCAAAACAAATGCCACAAACTGGGATTTTGCACAATTCCCAGTGCAGAACATCTTTTTCTCCAACCATTCAGAGTTCTTCACTGATCACATACTCTCTCCTTTCAATCCAAGTCTAAGTAACAACATCTAACAAGAAATGAATTGAAATACTTGTTTCTGAAAGACACGCTGAAACTGCTTATGCTAGACCCTTTCAAAAACCTGAATTATTTAGCTCGCTATTTTTGTCTTCCCTACTTTCTAAGGCATACAAGGAGAGAAGCAATAAAGCATCAAAAACCAACAAAAGAAAATACTTACTTGTAACTGCTACATGTCGGTTCGACTTTCCTTCATCTATAGTATCCATAACTTCTTCTGGACTACATACAAAACGCTCTGTGCAACCCTTTGAAAGAAAAGGGAAAAAGAAAAAAATCACATCAACAAGCCAGAAGTAAATGCCGTAACCTAGAGGAACGAAAGATGAAAACATATCAGATTGATGCTCACCTTTACATAGGGAACCCTATTTTTGTCCTCATGAACTGAAAGATTGGTCTTTGAAACTGGAAGAGAAAAAAAAGTTCTAAAGCTAAGGTATATATGATTTCTTTGCAAAATGAATGAGCTGTGAAAAATGCACGTCCAAGTCACAGATGTTATTTCTCAGCAATACTTTATAAATAAAAAGTAATATACATGAAACAACCCCTACTGCAGCTTTAGTATTATTATTCAGATTAGCTCCATTTCTTATTTCTCCATTGTGAAATTATTTTGATTTCTTATTTTGATGTACCCTTATGATTTATAGGTTATTAGCATACTAAGATAGGTATGCAGTATCATGAGAAGGTTTTCAGGTTTCATTTTTTTATATTCTCTCCAGAACAATTTATTTTCTATGTACAATATAAAGAAATGGCTTACCATCCAAAAGGTCCCTTATTTTATCCAAGTATATTTCAAAATATGACACCTAGAAGTGGGAAGGGAAATAAAGATACAGCATCAGAAACCAGAAATGCTTTGCTTTTTGATCAGAAAGATCCAGCATGATTTACTATGACCTCCCACATAAAACCATATCTAGCTCAAGTCCTTAAGGCTGAACTAAAATACACCTTTAAGAAGAAACTATTTTGATCAAAAGCTTCAAGCACTATCAGCACTGCCACAGGTTATCAGGATAGCTACCATCAATGTTTAATGGAAACAGGATTAAAGTGTTAACGTAATTCTTCTTTAAGAAGAGTCAGTTGATTCAGAAACAACTCGTGTTCAGATTTTCCAAGTTACAGGCATTTAGAACAGATATAGAACATCCATTTAACTATAGGCTACTTTCAGTTGTAACACAGATTAAATAAGTAACAAAAAAAAAAAGCTTACCTTAATATGAAACTCAAGATTCTCATCCATAGAGTAAATATAATTAAAAATATCTTGCACTATTCTTGGAATGATACCCATTCCATCCGGGTCATGAAGCTTCCCCTTATTAGAAGAAGATACAAGAAAATGAAACTTTTGTACCAAATCCAACATCACAAGCAGTATCCAAAGGCCAAATAGTTAA
Organism: Gallinago jamesoni; assembly: GCA_025769975.1. Taxonomy (NCBI): domain Eukaryota; kingdom Metazoa; phylum Chordata; class Aves; order Charadriiformes; family Scolopacidae; genus Gallinago; species Gallinago jamesoni. Next base: position 14,678,325 of record JAOQGH010000012.1, on the reverse strand, counting down.
CAGAAAAATTAGTTTTAAAATGCTAACAGGTATGATGCATTTATTTTACCTATAAAGGAAAGCCCTGACCATCCATTAGGCCCAGCATTTGCCAGGAGTAAAAAGAATGATCTCAGGAATCTTCCAAACTACTAAAAGTGAAAATGTACTATTAACATTATTCTTGTGTTTTTCACCATGCTACTGAGGGCTGAAAAAAAAATATAGTAACTGCCATTCTCAGTCCTAAAAAAAGAAAAACCAAAAAACATTTTGGGTATCAAAATGTTGTAATGGAAAGAAAACCAAAATTGCAAGATGAAAACAAGCTGACATGATAAGACTAGATATGACTATTGTGATGAAAAGAGATGACAGTGACAATAAGAGGAAAATTATTTTAAGATTTCTTACTTCCATAGTGTGTGTCTTTCCAGACGATGTTTGCCCATAAGCAAATATTGTACCATTGTATCCCTCAAGTACATCTAAAGGGAAAGAGCATTTTCATTAGGGTTCATTTCCTTCTTCTAAAGGAAAGTAAAATGAAATAGAATGCAAACAGGCAGTTCCGAAAATGTTCAGCAAGTTAAATCATTCAATCTTTGGGAACTCTGTGCTAGAGGGTGTTCCTCCCTACCCCTTTTAATGCTTTAAGTCATTCATCATTTACTGCATTTCAGACATTTACTGTGTTAGAAGCATCTGTTCCTTCAACCAGAAAAAATCAGGACTTCAGAGTAAGGTACAAAAAGGAAATCAATATAACTGCCAGGTTGAATAGCTGGTCTTTGATAAATCAGAAGAAACACTATACGTGAGAACACTTTAATATTTTCTGCCTTCAGGAAAGTTTAGTTGTCCAATCATGAAGAGAATGGGCTATGCCATAAGTTTCAAGCATCTTACTCTTTGGCCATTAAGCTTGTATTTCAAATGATGCGTGAACCACCCCAAAGTTTTAGATTAAGGGGTGAGAGGCAGATGGGTTGGTTTGTTTACAAGTCAGTTAGTGTAGAATCACCTCCTGCATGCAAACTTATTTTCCAAAACCAAGCATGAGATACTCCAAATGGGGAAGTCTTTGCTACCCCATCATACTCGTAATCCACGTGTAGCCCCACTACAGCTCATTTACATGAAGTAGCACTGTCCAGAAATGCTGCACAGAGAAATGGATCAGATTTTTAGATGGAGGAAAGGGGCACCATTACAATTCTTAGCTAACTCCAATTTTTAAGGAGCAAACTTCCGATCTAATCCTAATTAACTCACAAACAGTTCATTTAACTACACATAACATAGTTTAAAAGTTCATTAATAGTTGCAGCAGCATGGATTTTTCACAGCACTTCACTTTTCTAGTGATCAAAAAACCCAACATTTACCCAGTCTTCTCTTGTCACTAATAGTTGATATTTCAGAGTAAGGCTTTGTTAAAGTTTTGAAAGTTACATCAATTAGAATTTATTACCGATCTCAACAAATGAATCAATTTTATTTTCAGGAAACTAGCTAAATGCTTTCTACAACTACTTACTGAGGGATTTTCTGAAGTTACTAAGCCAATTCTGACAATTCAAGTTTGGAGAAACTGTACACTCTGACATGCACAGCACTAATTCACATTTAAACTTCTAATTGTGAGGCTAAAAATCACATTCCAAAAAATCTCCCTTCAACTGTGTCTTAAATAAACAAGCTTATAAAGTATACAAGCATACACGTGATTTCACAAGTTTCCTTTCGTCTTATATTCCTCCAAGCAAACTAAAGAAACTGTAGGATGCTTTCACCAATATATTTGGGAAAAAAAAAACCCAAACTAATCTGTTCATAAATTATTATGATTAATTTTGTTAAAAAAAATTTTTCAAATCTTGTGCAAAGATCTGCAAAAATCCACCAAAACAGAAGAGGTAAATGTTATCAAACACTGCAACAGACTGAAAGAGCAGGTTAAGCACTAACATAATTTATCAGCTCAACTACAGGATGATTTTATACTGCTATGATCCGTGTTGGCTTTTATTAAACATTCAGAAGGTAAAAGGGAGCAACAGAAGTATCAGTTTTCAACATTGGAATTCACATGAATATGAGACTTTTCATTATGGTCAAAGTTGCTGTTTCACCTTACCTTTGACAATCTTTTTAGCACAGTCATTGTATACTTGTTCCTGTGACGTATTTGACTGGAATACACGATCAAATATATATGGCTTGGACTGCAGGAAAGAAAAAAAAAGGACACAGAAGAGCTATTAAAAAATAAATATAAATCAGACACTGGAAGTAGAACTGGAAGGTGCTTGTTCATATAGTTTAGAAGTAGCCTATACTGTCTCAGCCCAATCTTTTGTTTTATTTTAAGCATTTGAAGACAGTAGCAAGGAAATCAGCTAATATAGCATGGCCTAAATCTTCACATGCTTGCCTGCAAGTAAGGCCTTGAATTAAATATATTTGGTTTCAAAGTGCAATCTAAACAGTTCTTCAAAACTACTCTTCTACGTGACCTCAATTTACTTAATTTACAATGTAAACCAGTGCTCAGTTTGTACATCCGAGAACCCCTTATTCTCTTCTACTCTGGTAGCAGGTTTACTCTGGTAAACCTAAATTATTAAAACCAGCTTATACCGCATCACACAGAAGATCTGTCTTAGTAATATTTGTTAAAAACCAAAAAGAAACATTCAGATCACCTACAGTCAGCACAAGAATTATTACCCCATACATGATATCCTTAAAATAAAGTTCCATAAGCAGCAGCAAAAGGCCGCCTTGGAGGAAAGGAACCTTCCACAGAAGACTCATTTTAGAAGACACTGTAAGAGAAAGCTCTGAGACAGCTTTTTGAAAGGAATGTTGGATTTTGTTTTGTTTTAAAGAAGTAAGGTTCATAATGTAGTTCTTAGCAGCTGACAATCCATCAGGATATGAACTATCATGCTCATCTTACAAAGTTCAAGTTCTCTATAGTGTTTTCAGAGCTTGATTTAGTAGGCAGTCAAGCAGATAGTCAAGGTTTACAGGGGATCTACGTCAATTACCATTGCTAAACTCCCTGCAACCGCTAAGTGTTCCAGTTTGCCTAAATTTAATTCATTATCGTCCTCCCGCAAGGATATTCTGGAACTGTCTCCCTGGCAAAGAAACAAGAATAGCTTCCATCTTTCACCCACCCACCACATTCCCTTCCCCAGCCTGACCTTCCTTTTAATAACATCGAGCATAACACTAAACACGGCTTTTTAGATTAAACACATATCTGTCTGCCGAGAGGGCTTGAAGTCAGGTGGATGAGCTCCCTCTTGGGAAAAATAATTACAACATTCACTGTATAAATACACTCAAGAAACCACAAGACTCAGTAGGCAGGAACTATCCCTAAGGTGCTGAAGTTTGTCAGAACATTTGTTTCTCAGCAGGGAAATCACAAGCCTACTCGATTACTCATTTGAGCTTCAAATGCACCTCAAATTCATATGTTGTACAGGTAGAATTGAGTCCATTACATACACCAGAAGACAAAGACAAACAAGGTCAAGTAACCCTGGGGTAAGAAAATAAAGACTGAGAACACATTACATAAAAATCTAAGTCACTGTAGAAAAGATAACACTAGATATACATTCTTTTTCTCACCAGCAGCTGTAGTTTCACAATTATCAATCAGTTGCCCTACACACTGCAAATCACCTACATCACAAAACATTCATCAAATCTGTGTCATGCTCAACTTCTGCGTATTTGTATACACTGAAATAATACCATTTTGGAGGACTGTATTTACCATGACAAAAAGAACTATAGGCACAACCTGCACTACTCTGCAACTACCCTGCAATCTACATGTATTTGCAGAAGGTTCTGAAAAAGCTTTCTTTCTCTGAATTTTTAAATAGCATTTAGAGGGATTTGATTTATTTCTAGTTTGTTTGTTGGGTTTTTTAATTCTTCTGCCAAGCAAAGGTTGATCGAACTATTCTTCTTCATCTATATTAAACAAAAATTACGTTCACTAATCTGACAGTAATCGATAGACAGAATATTTTTAGGCTATCTACTCTCCAGTTGCCATTCAAATGCCTTCATAAGAGAACAGAGCCAAATTACAGTATCTCATATAATTACAGTCTCCTTTGTTTTACAAAATGTTAATACAACAAAGAGCATGTAGGATGAATGCCATGGACTAGTAAGAACAGGAAACCAAGCTGCAAGGACTCACTTGGACGATAATGCCTTTAATTGATCTTCTTTATTTATACAGTGAAAGCTGCTAGGCACATGACAAATTCCAATTTCCCTCAACAACTGCTATCAACATACCCACAAAAATTAATAATTCTCAAAAAAAAAATCCTCACAAGGGGTCCTGTTTATACCATTTGTCAGTTCCCCATCCCTTGCAGGTAGAAAGTGGAATATTGGAATATTTGTTTATATGTTCTCAGTATCACAGTTCCTAGATAAAGCCATAATACAACTTCAAAGCACTCAAAAAATCCAATTACATATTTCCCTTCCCTGCCAGGTCACAGTACAATTATCACACCTATGAAAACCCACATTACAGGCATGCCCCTGCTCCATCATTACTAAATCAATATCTAACCAAGTAGGTTTAGCTAAACAGGTTCCAGGATAATTATGTTTTAAGAATACAAGTTACTCCCACTCATATGTTTTCCCATGTTTGACATCTGCAATACTACAACTTATCACTTCTCTCTACAGTCTACTTTCTGCTGTAAACAAAGCTAAAACAGTATTACACAGATTGCCCTGCCCTAGAAAGCCTCTTCATTACCTTTAAGAGATTAATCAAGAAAGATTAAAGTGTCAGATATTTTTTCTATACCAGATGCCTTTTCTTCCTCCGGTAGTAAACAATCAGATATTATGATGGAACTTAAAACACAAAAGGTCCAAGCAACATTACCACATAGCATTGACAATAGGGATAGTAGCAGTGTCACGATTGTGGTATGGTGCTGCTTTCACTACTCTAGACATTTTCAGCAATTATTACTCAAATCCTAATAAAAATTTAAAACATACAATCTCTAAGCAACACAAAATATCAAGCAAACATGCAAGAGCTTCTGACTTCCTCTCTCCAAGTAGAGAGAATTCAACATTTACATTCACTCCCTGCACAGCATTTGTTCTGTCAGTAACCAACTAGAGGACAACTTCAATTCCCATAATTGTTTGTACTGAAGGGATGTGGTCCCACAGCAAAAACTTTGCAAGTGCTCTCACAGCTCTCAAACACATACATCTGCCAACATGACTTAGTGGTAGTTAAACTGAATCTTAATAAAGGGTTTATGTTTAAAGTACACAGCTCCATGGTTAACCTAAGGCTAGCTACCAGTTATTCTTACAGGTTGCTCAGCATGTCAAAATTACACAAGATTTGGAGCATGCAAAACTTTTCTGACGAAAACTTACTCTCAGCACCTTCAAAAAGGACTACTAAAAAAATCCTATCACAACTAGGCTGAAATCTTACCTTAAAAGTCCTAGAAATACTTAAAATTATCTCCCATAGAAATAATTTAAAATATATTTCATTTTCTCATTGTAACTTTCTGTAAACTACAGAACTGGTTACTTATAACACTACTTTAGTTTATCTTATTTTCTGTGCGTTAGTATCTGAAGCAAAGTCAATAGCGAAAATTTACTTGAAAATCAGTAGCGTATTTTTCTGCCACAACATAACCAGATGTTCTTTACTGGGTTTTTTCCTAAATGGACTGCTAGAGAAATATACCCACTAACGGTTAGCTTATTCGTGGTAAAAGACTGAAGTCATGGGCTTACCGCTCCCTTAAGTTTCACATCTTTAATAAAGACCATTCTTCCCATAAGCTCAAAATATGGAAAAAGAAAAATCCCACTGCAAACCATTTCTGGAAAGCGTGATGTCAAATACCTGACTCAATTCTTCCTATTACTAAGCTTAAGGTGTTGCTGCTTTGACACACCTAACAGAGCCCAACATTGCCAATGAGTGAAAAGGCACTGTTCCAAATCAGTATTTTATTTTTGGATAAGGGAAAGGCATTTTCTTCTTCTCCCAGCTCTGTGCCTACAAAACTGCAGCCGACGCAGAACAGTAAGTAGATCTCAGCAACTTTTGCCCTATTTTTCTTATTTCTGTGCAAATATTGCAACTCAAGTATCAACTTTTACAGCAGGTATTTATTGTTGTGACAGAAGGACTAAACCATATCATTTTATTTTTTAAAAAAATTATGACGGGAAACTAAATATCCAGCATCAAAACAGAGAGAAATTTTGGAACAAAACCTTTGCCAAGCTTTGCTTTAGTAAAGAGTTTTTTCTAAAGAGAAACATAAGCACTGCTGGCAGAAAAACCGTCATTGAATTTCAGAACAGCCACCAAGTACGAGATGAGTAAGGTGTTTCCAAGCAAGTGGTACAGCAGCCAGGGAGTACAGCTCTCCCTTTACACATTACTGTAAGCTATAATATTCTTTTTCTGTTAAATCATCATACCACTGCCATCTGAAAAACCTCTCTATTATCCACCATTTCATGGAATGAAATTAAAAAAATAATAAAGCTACACTGAAAGAATCGTATTGTTTCAGCTACAGACTGCAATTTCTGATTTATATATAAGCTGCACTGTAGTCTTTAAGCATTTTTATTCATGTGTTTCTAATTAAACAGTGATTTCCTTCATGCTAGCAAAATAATACCGAAAAAAGTTCTTTTAAGAATGCACCTCGTTTCTTGCATTTATATGGTCCAGCACAGCTTTTCTTCCAGCAATGTATGAATTACATGTTCCTTTTGAATAATCTGTTGTCAAAAGCTGCAGTAATAGCAACTGATCTTCATTAATCTGATTCTAATGTAACTTAAACCTAGCTTGGCTCTCATTTACTATCCAATACTAGTTTTAAAAGTATTTAAAAATTAAAAAGAAAGCTAAATGTCTCAAGCTCTGTCCCAGGATCACAGGGGTTACATCTTAGGTACAAAAATATAGCACTGTAAACAAATAAGAAAATACAAGTAGGTAGCCA
>JAOQGH010000012.1:14630735-14658943 GCA_025769975.1 Gallinago jamesoni | reverse complement strand
TAGGACTTGTTCTCCAGACCCCTCACCAGCTTGGTGGCTCTCCTCTGGACACGCTCCAGCGCCTCAATGTCCTTCCTATTTTCCTCCTATTTTCAGAGATATCATCAACAGCATTAACAATATGCTGAAATCATTTCAGTGCAGAAAATTTCCAGTTCTATTGTTGTGTGTATTTGCCATTATTCAAAAGTAACTCATTTGTATTTACTTACTTTGCAAATATTCTATCATTATTTTATGTGTGATATTCAAATCATATATATATTTCTCACTGCTAATAAAATTAAATACTGATGATTCAGTATCCAGAGCAGATATAATTCTCCAAATTCATTTAAAAATGGGAGAGGAAAGGATACTTCTTTAATCCCTTCACAATTTCTGGAAATCTTCCCTCTCTAGTCTTATCAGCATCTCATGGTTTACAGTGGTGTAGGTGAGTATCAGACTTAATATGCTTCGAAAAAAAATTATGCCTATGTGTATTTTGCATTTAAACTAGGATTTGCAAGGTTAATTGTATCAGCCTTTTATGCATGAATTGACAATCTGGAGCAGCTGTCCTTTCTGGATTACAGATTGCTCTGATTACAGATACAGCAGCCCTGCTTCTGTGGCTCAAAGGTACAGCCTGGTCCACAGGAAGCAGCACTGGATGCTATTATTTTAGATGTATAACATTTAGCAGAATAATGCAAGGATTAACACACAAGTTCTTGTTGTTTTGATAGAAAAAAATGTGTTAGATTACTGTTGTATTCCCCATGGCTAGATTTCCCTGGGAAAAGAGACAACAATGGTACATTGTTATAAAAAACTCAAAGCGTTTTAAGATGGAGGTTGATAAGTTTATGGATGGGGATTGCAAAACAAGATAAGAATAACTCTGAAGTTAGAATTAAACCTTGAGATAACTTTTGTATCCAATTTATTAGTAGGCCTGGTACCCAAATGCATGTCAGAGAGGAAATTCTGTATGTTTGCAATGTTCTAGCCTCCCATTACAGGACTTCTGTTACTTTGCTATGGGAGTCGGGTAGGGGGTGGTGGCCTTAGTGCATAACAAGATGCACTGCTGTTAATTCTGGAGTGAGAAACTCTCAGAACATCTTAGGATCTTTTGGTCAATTTACTTCCAATTCTTACCACTGTAAAGATGTTGGGAAATGGTCACACCTTCTTTCTTCTTATGGTACATCAGAGGTACAGCTTTTGCTCTTTTACTGTGTGTCTCAGGTGTACAGGCAATCCAGAACAGTGGGTGCTATGAGTTATGGAATTGTTCATTGAGGCATTGTATGGCTCCTTTAAGACTAAATATCTGTTGCAGTGCTTCTTGCATTGCCTGGGACATCAATCAGTGACCTAAGTAGTCTTTTTCAGTTTCTCTGTCACTATATTCTAGACTGTGCTAGGATCCGAATCCAGAGAATGAGAAGCAGTTCTTGTAAGCTTGGAAGGCTGGACATTTGTAACTCTGAACTGCTTAGGACTCTTCTTTCTCAGCCAAATAAAAGATGTGTTGAGAAATTTCATCAGGACATTTTGAAGATGTTGAATGTGTAACAAGAGCTGGTTTTTGTTCTGAGTACAAAGTACATTTTTACTTTCTCCTATTGGCATGTAGATGTTGGATGTGGTTCAGCTCCTTCCTTGGGAGGCGGGCATTCCCTGTCTTTCTTGTACTTCACAGCTCAACAGCATGACTTGGTCTTTAACAAAGACAAGTACTAGCATGTTGGTTGCATCACTTTAGAATTAACTGAAAAATCTAACGTGGTATAAGTCTTTATTAAGATCACTGAAGTCCTTATGAGATATACGTGGTTTTAGAGGAAACCTATTCAGAAAATTTCATATGGACTAATGAAAATATAGCAAAAACATCATACCAGTGTGTTCTGATGCACAGAAGTTTTTTACTTTAAATAGCATTTCTGTTCTAAGAAAAAAATTACCTGAACATGATGAATTTTTATTTAGTAAATCCATTTCTTTTCTATAAGGATTTTTTCTGCACACACAAATGGCAGAAGTAATTTTTCTTTGTTTTTTATTCCTGTTAGGCATGGTAATTATGTGTTAGATAATAAGCTGAATTTTGTTCCTTTCTGTACATGGTCAACAGAATTTATTGCATTGCTAGCAAGTATATTTATGTAACTTAATGAGAATACTGAAAAAGGGGCAAAGGTTTGGCTTGCTTCAGACAGGCTTCCCGTGAGATTACCAGTGTTCATGGCTTTGATCTCTTCTCAGGGTTCAACATTAAAATAAACAAAATCATCTAAACAAGACTTCAAAGTTACTGTCAACTGGTTAATTGATTAATTTCTCCAGATTATTTTGCTCCCACAAAGGAAAAACAGCCCAGCTAAGAAAGTAGTTGTCTTTTATCTGTGGGAACGGTGTTCTTCTGCTAATATATCTTTATGGAGAAATATCAAGGGAAAACAGATTGTCTAAGGAAACATCATATACCATATTATATAGGAACCTTGGTATTCATGGTCTGTAGTCTGGCTGGTGTCCAGGACAATCTCTTCAGCATTTTGACTGGGGAAATCAGAAGTTCCGTCTGCCAGAGAGGTGTTACAGACGTCTTTTGACCTTGCCTGGGGGAGGAGGCCTCTTAGACTGTTAAACAACCAGGACAGTTGAAACTGAAGGCAGATTTCACCTAACCTTTCATGAACATCTAGTCTGGTCTTCCTAGTCTCCTCTCATAGTCTATGGACAAATTTAAATACCCCAGAAGGTCACATGTCATTGTAAGATAGGTCAGATAAATCAGCCTTTGGAGAGGCCCACGTACCTTCTGCTGACTCTTTCAGAGTCCAAGTAATCTAACTTAGCTTTGGACACACAAATCCTAGATGCCTAAAGATTAGGTAGGATGAATACTGAGTTGGCCTTTTAAGTAGAGGAATTTTTTTCTGATGCTTAAATTTACTCATAGAGCTCTCATCTGTAAATTTGAATCCACCTTAAGGAGATTTCCAGAAAGCTGCCTATAGCAGCAATGCATCAATCATCTCAGAACATCCTTTTTAATTACGTGATAGTCTCAGATGTGATGCACATATTTAGTACATTTTTAGAACAGTTTTTCCAAAGCAGAGGCTGTATCTGGCACTTATTTGAAGGAAAGTGTTCAAATGACGTAGCATCAGATTCGTTCTCAGTCTGTATTTTGCAAAGATCAAATAGAATCCATTAAAATGTTATTGATTCAACTTTGTTCTGAAGTACTTTCTATAAGAGCTCTGTCATTAGCCTGCTGAAAAGGCTGATTAGAGTCAGAAATGAATTATGAGCATATAGAAGCTACCAAATTGTATTTGTGTACATAGTGAAAAGGGTAGGACATCAGCAGGGGGGTAGGACCAGGTGATCTCCAGAGCTCGCTTCCAGCCTCAGCGATTCTGTGATAACTGCACTTCTGGCACACACATACCTACATCCCTTTCCTCCTCCCGCTGTGCCAGGACTTCTCAATTGTTCTATCTGCCCTATTATTGTACTTTCTCTATTTAAAACAAACAAACAAACAAACAAAACCAACCAAAACTGAAACTGGACATTTAAATGTTTTAAATAAACATTTTACTTTTATGTCAAAGCCACAAATTTGGCAAATGCCTGCGGTATATTTGAAAGAAAAGTAATGAACAATCAGCTTCAAAATAGAATCCTTAACAGATAGACTAAACAGCCTGCAGATAATGGACTATTATGCACTTTTCTCACCAGGTGGGAACACAGACATTATTATCAATGAATGCATGTTAAACTGAATGATAAATAGTGTTAGTTGAATTAAAACAAATCCTCAGCAGAGAATTGTGTATTGGAATTATCTACCCACAACAGGTTAAAAAAATTGATCTACTGGTGTATTATATGTATTTGATTGACACTTTGCAACAAATGAAATCTGTCATTCCACTGGCAGTGCACAGCATACAATTTTTCTTTTAGTGTATATATTGTTTTATGTGGGTATCAGAGTGATCATCTTTTTTTGGAAGGGACAATAAAAACGATTACATGAAAAATCAGCTACCATACATTATGTTGGGAGACATTTTTGATATTTTCTTTCTATTTCCAAACATACAGTTCGTTTTCATAACCTCCATCTCATGAAAGCTTATTAAATGGTCCTTATTATCATTTAATGTATTTCAATAATTTAGACTCAAATCATAAAACTCACAGCATGTGTAGTCAAAATTAAATTTAAATAGAAGAGCAGTATCAATAGTTTGCAAATTTCTGCAGTCTCTTCAAGTTCATTTTTGTTTTCACTGTTGCAATTGAGCTATAAGTGAAAATAACAAATTCAATGTAATTAAAGGTGTATGATTTGAAGAATTGGAAATGGTTTCATTTTCTAATACCAGACTCCTGAAATAAGTACTCACAAACTGATTCATCTATATGCAATAGTCCTTATTCAAGCAATGTCTATGATTTTTTTGTCCAGTTTTAACCCTGCAGCAATGTTTACAGTTTCCTAAAGAACTGGGCCGGGGCGGGGGGGGGGGGGAAGGGGCGGGCAGGGAGGGTAGGGATGAGAGAAAGTTGATGAATAAGGCAGAGGAAATTTTATCTGCTGAAATAACAGTATGAAGGAGTTATTTTGATTGAATTAATTCCCTTTTGATTTTTTCTGCTTTGCCATATTGTGTTTTTAGATGAGTCAAGTTGATGACCGAAGAATAAGTATCAACTCTCAATCTTACATGCATATGATGGCACACTGCCAAAATTCAAGCTCTTTGACTGCATTACACTTGTTTATATTTTCAAATACTGTTAATGGAGCTTCAGTGCTGTCGTAGAGATAATCAATCAGGTGACGGATGATTTGCCTTTCAACTGTGCAAATTAATGAAATGGATGTCTATCATAAATGTTTTGATATTTCTGAGGTTGCCACAGTAAAATATCCTTTTCAACTGCATGCCTAATTATTTTGTCAGAGGAACGAATGTATCATTGACAAAACTTGAAACATATTTTCCCCTAGCAACCTATATAATTTTAAATCACAAACATTAAGCCTATACAACTGATGTATTATATTGTTTTCTCAATATGCTGATTGCCTGCTGACAACCTGCCATGAGCAATTTTGCATAAACTACTGTGAGAAAACTTTTTCGTTCATTTTGGAAATTACAAACTGTTTGGGGTTTTGGTTTTTCTTTCCTTAGGGCATGTATTTTTGCTGCTCAGTATGAAATTATCATTGCCATCTATGATCTTGCAATTCAAGTTGGGAACATAACCAGGTAAAATTGCAGAAAGAATATGTAGACTCAGCCAAACTCATAATCATTCTGTTTGCTCTGCATGCACTGTATTTCGCACCAACAGACTCCAAGCGTTGACTTTTTACAGCTAGCAGTTAATTTGGGATGCATGTAAAAAACCCTTTCAGTAACAAAATGTTAATTAATAGGGCAATTCTAGCTGCAGATCAGCCGGCTATTTCGCATTTTAATCTTACCTTGTATGTCTCTGTAAGGTTTGTAAAGCAATATAGAATCCTTCAGTGTTGAGGCTGCTTGAGTATTCACCAAATTTTTGTAAAAAAGTCATTCCCAGTGTCCATAGAAGGCAGGAACTGCTATTTACATAGGCATTAATGAGCCTTTCCAGCACTTTTCTCCCTTGCGTGCCATTTCTCTACCTGGGTTACAGTGCAAAGACAAAGTCCCAATGGCACAACTGGCAAAGAATCAAACACAGAGCCATACCCCTGATCTCTAGTTCAAGACACAGATCATCTTATTTTAATCCCTTTGTTGAGATCTCATACTTTTACAAATGAAGTCTTTCTTCATTTTTCCATCTCTTGGTGTTTTTCTGCTCAGTGAGATAATATAAAAACCCTCAAGCTTTTCAGAAATAGTTACAAATAGTTCTGCTTTATTTGATCTGCAAATACAAGCCATTAGGCATAGAGTTGGTTGAGGGGTTTTAACACTTTGTTTTCATTCATCTTTTTTGCCTCTTACTTTGGAGAGTAAAACATCTGTATCATCACATAAACAAATGATGCAAGAAAATCACACACTGTCTGCATGTATTTAGAGGGCACAGTAGGTTGGTTGTGAAATGCATATGGCAGTTATTTATTCTGTTTTATTTGTTTTTATTGACATTATTTCAAGTTTTTTATCATGAGAGGTGTTTAACAGGAACTAGCTTTTGTTTTTACATTATAAAGCAAAGATTAGGCCCCCTGTTCAGTGATTGAAACAAAAAATAGGCAGAGGTTTGAGTAGTTTGCTTTTATGCTCAAACAGTACAAAAAACCCACAACCTTCCGAATTTGTAAAATGCCCAAGGGCTTTGCAATGGGAGACATAACCTTATGCTTCTTACAAACAGTTCAGGTCAACTCTCCAGCAGCAGCATATTCCTGCCAGGTATTTGCTTGGTGTTCTGCGAGGAGCAATAGGCCAGTTTCCAGCACAGAGGTGCCCTCAGCACCCAAACTACCATTTTTGTCATGCCTGTGAGCAACCTGGGCAGCAGCGAGTGAGGGATGAACAAAAGAGTGACATAGCTTCCTCATCCTACCAGTGGTCTTGTCAAGTTAGGACTGAGATTCCTCAGCAGTGGGAGAAAACTTGTGCTACTGTTCCCTTCAGTCACACAATTGCAGCTGTAATTGCAATGAGTGCAAAAAGGCCCATACAGACTATTATTAAATTTCCCTTAAGTCTTTGTTTGGGCATAGTGGGACTGAAAATAACATCGTTTAACTATGTGCCTCAGAGCACAGCACAGCACAGCACCAGTCTAAGGAGTGGTGCTTTTGCAATTGTCCTCTAAAAACAATATTAAAGTTTAAAACGTTCTCTTCCTGACCACAGTCCATGGTAAGGTAGATTAACACCTTGGATGAGATTGCTCAGCTGAGAAGCAGAATTAAATACTAGAAATTCTCATTATATTTTGTTGGGTTGTTTTTTTCTTTTCCTTTTCCTATTTTCATCCAAATTACATTCAAGGATTTTGCTAACGCAGACATAAGTAGCAGTTACTGTCCTGCTTTTTGTAAAGAACTCAGCATTGCTGTGCTCAACTTAACTAAAGTAACTTGGGGAGCAAGTCAAAGCTAGAACTCATTTTTACTTGAAAGAAGAAAACAATTACTGATTCCTTGGTGATAGGATTATTCATTCCTCATAATGCTGAAATGGATTTAAAGGAAAAAGCATTTTCAGGTAGATTACAGAAGCCATAAAGAAGTTTGGCTTAGCAGACAGCAGAGCCAGAAGAAAAAATAAGTAAAAATATCCTGAGTAGCCTGTGTGGTAATTATAAACACACACACAGAATAAGCTTCCCATTGCTATCAGGCGTCCTCTTGCCAACTGACCCATCTGGTCACCATGAAGGTCCTTTCATGTGATTTCTGTATGAAGTGTTGAGGTGTTTTCTGAATATTGACAATGGTCTCTTTGTATGCTGAGCAGAGCAGGGTATACGCTCAGTCAGTCAGCTGATAGGGGCTATCAAGAGAGATTCTTTTAAAGTTTCTTCCTGCATTGAAAGTTGAAGGAAAAGCTATTGTTAGAACTTTATAAATAATTTTTTTCCTATTGAATATAAAAAAGGAAAAAAAGGAAAATTAATCGTAAAACCAGTAAGTGACATTTGAAGTTAAGTAGCTATATTCTAACCCCCGCAAAATTTCCTGAAGTATGGCTTAGTTCATGGAAAGAAAGATAATTCTTCCAAGAGTATCATGTGTTTTTCCTCTTTCTAGAAACAGAAACTTCATTTGCTTTCTCTAGGGAACCCAATCTAATTTTTCTCTAGGGGTGCACAGGGCCTATGAATCCAAATGGACCAAGGAGGCCAACCAGTGCTTGGGTATCCCTCACCTCTCATAGGAGTGAAGAAATAAGTGACACTGCCAAAAAGAGAAGGGTGTAAGGAATCTCACTGACCTGTACAAGTGTCTTTTCACAGAGTCTAAAAGATCTTTAGTAATGAAGCCTGGGTACTGCAACAATCCTGCATCCCCCATCGCCAAGGCAGGAGCGCATTCAGCAGGGTGAGGGTAGGGATACACGCCAAGCCCTCCCTCTGGACCCGTGTCTATCCTAAGAGTATTTAGTGAACAGCCAAAGTTAGCTGGGGACAAGTGCTGCTCTTGCCCACGGCGTGTCTCTCATCCCCACCCGCTGAAAGGAATCCTGTGCTTGGCACCAGATTGCTGGTAGTACAGGATCACTCTCCTCTGCTTGTTCCTCAGCCCGTTGTAGTGCCAGCCAGAGCAGAAGTCAGCCTATGGAATTTGGATTTTGGAAACTAAGCAGCAGTAATTCAGCATTTTTCCTCCACTCTTCAGCAAATAGGTCTTTCTAAAGCAGGGGCGGGGGGGTGTGTGTATTTTAAATTTTGCCTGTCTGGTTAGCAGAAGACTTCATCTGTTCAAGATCTCAGGAACTCTTTTTGACCTCAATTAATGCTTTGAGGAACTAAACTAATAAGTGTTTTAGACATTACTTTACCATCACAGAAAAATATATATATGAAAAACATGTGCTTTGCTAAAATGGTCTTGCAACAGTTTCTGCATGCCTCTGTGTCCCCTTGGATCATTACTACCATTCTTTCTGTGCTGGCATTCCAGAGCTGCTGATTCACAGCCTACATCTGGTTCTGAAGCGTTCTTGCCAACTCAAAGCCTGATGCATTATTTGGACACTTAAATTGCTCGAGTCATTCTCCCTTTGTCACTGACTTGTTTAATATCCTGTGTGTTATAAATACATTTCTGCACGGCCTTTCCTCACTATATTTGATTAGACTATTTTATTTTTCAGAAACAAAATGTTTTCTTCCCCCTTTCCTTCTTTCTTCCTTTGGGCTCCTTTTTGCAGTTGAGGCCAAGACAACAGTTGCTGATACACACGTGGAGGCTGCTGACTTCAGAGAGGCATGGGGTAGATGAGGAAATCGGCTTCGGAAGGGCAACCAGGCCCAGGATCAGGATCCAGCTCTGTAAACTGTCACTGGTGAGAGCAAAAACTGAGCTTTCCAGACATGTTACTGTGGAAAGCCACTTGGGATTTTTGAAACTTAACATCAAGATGTTTGTAGACTGACATATAACCCAGTTGTTTTACATTCAATTGTATCTGTGTTAATTCACTTATAGTTGTTAATGAGTTTGAATTCTTCTGTCATGTAATACAATGACAACATGTGAGATCAGATTGCAGCTGACATATCTATCTAATTTGTAGGTTATAAGGAAGCTGGGAACACTACAACAGTGACTACATGTCACTACAGCCATGCCAGAAAGGATGCCCTTCTTCAAATGCCTGCACTAAGTCATATGAAAAGTTAAATGACTTGCCATCCCATGGAGTTTATCTCCTTTCCATCAAAAGTGATCAAGATCCCATCCTATTGAAATAACTGAAAATTTCAATGGATCTAGAATTACTTCCAATAAACATATATCCCTTGCCTTAGACAAGGCTGTTTTTTCCTCACCAGTAATTTTGGTGAAAGTTCCTCATTGAAATAGCTGCTTAGGGCATGAGTGACTTTTATAGAGGTTTCCTCCACTGAAATGTTTAATATGGGTAGCAGCTGTACAGCTCTCTTCATCA
Source organism: Gallinago jamesoni (assembly GCA_025769975.1). Lineage (NCBI taxonomy): Eukaryota > Metazoa > Chordata > Aves > Charadriiformes > Scolopacidae > Gallinago > Gallinago jamesoni. The sequence continues at coordinate 14,649,287 of JAOQGH010000012.1, read as the reverse complement.
ATGCATTTCACAGCTCTTATTTCCAGCTTTGCTAGGCAGAAATAATTTCCAAGGGTGGGGTGTGAATTTGGTGTCCATAGCCTTTCAGTCTTTTTCTGTTGAAACTCAGTTATGCTGCCAATGTGGTCATGCATTTGGTGATAAGGGCAATGTGCACCAAGAACAGGATGGGCAACCTCCTAAGACATTTCACTAAAAAACTCTTTGTAGAGTGCTTTCAGTGAGCGCTGGCTCTTGTCCAAAAGCCAAATCAGCTGTCTTTCAAGAGACCTAGCTATAAACCGACATAGAAACCCACCATTACTGACTTATAACAGCACTTATGTTGTATTTTGAATGAAAGGAGGTGGGCTAGGCATTGCCTGTAGTGGTCGTTGTCTGTAGCATGAATAAGCAAAACAATCCAGGCTGAACAGGGCCCTGGGTTCCTGCAATGTGAATATTATCAGCTGCCCCCAATATACAGCAAGATTTGCAACACCAGGGTTTTTTTCTCCAACCCATGTCTCTTGGAGTCTGACAGTTATGTGGGAACTTTTGCTTTCAGAGATTTTCTTGCTGACACTCCGGTTTACTGGCCCAGAGCCAAAGAGCACAACCTGTGTGGGGTTTATTCATTTTCAACACGTCGTGATTTTTTTTGATTGCTTGAGTTCAGCCTAAGGACTGAACCAATAGAAGTATATGGTAAGATGTATTCTTCAGATTCAAGGTGTTAATTGCAAGTTAACTAAAGCTGGAAACAGATTTAAAGCTCCCTAGTCTGGTTCTTGTGAAGTTTGCATGTCTGTCCTGTCCTGCTTCCTTTCTCTGCCTTTCTCTCCCATGAGCACATGCCCTGAGTAGCTTGACACTGCTTTGTGCCTCACACCACAGCAGCAGAACAGCCGCTGTGATAGGACAAACCAACCTACTGAGACCCATGCACCAAAGCTTTACTTTTAGTGGGGTTCTAGTCTGAAGTCAGCTTGGAAACCTGTACTGCATCGCAAACAGGAGCTGAGATTCCCAAGAAGCCACACACAGCCTTTCCTTACGTGCAGGAGGGAGGGAGAGCTCAACTCAGGTTTTCATCTTCCTTCTAGACATTGCCCCAGAGCAGGATGCTACAGGAAACATTATGATTTCTATTGCAGGCATCTCTTTGTGAAATTCATTCTGAAGGTTTTCAGTCTAAATTATTTAAAGCAATAGTGGCATTATGGCCAAAAATAATGTCTTCATCGGCAGATGTAGCTAAGCTGAGGTCACAATGGTCCCATTTGCCATATCCTGAATAAAAGCCCTTAAGCTGAAAATTAAAAAAAGGTACGTGAGATACTACACCAGGGCTGAAAACAGCCTAGTTTAGTGCTGGCTATTCCTAGTAAGGTAGTTGTGATTTCCAAACAAATACTAAGTTGCAGTGTTCAATGCTGCTCCCCCATGCAATAACTCCTATATTAAAGTGTCCTGGTATCCCTTGGGTCTCCACAGGGAAGGACAACCCATGAAGGCCTGCTATACATTCCTGAAGATGAGCAATCCTTTTCTTTCCGTGGAGTGACAGCTGCTGTCAAACAGAGGAGCTCCACTGCCAACCAGGGTAAGGTCAATCTTCTGGAAGAGAGTCAGAGTTCTGAATATTTTTTCTTATAATCTTTGTACTTTTTTGAGCAGAATTCCCCTTCCTGTACTTTCACTGAAATCGTCTCAAGCCTGAGAGCTGGCCAAACAGCCACATTCACAGTGAATCAACAGAAATTTGTACCAGGAAACAGAGTGGGAAAGACAAAGAACGGCAAAGCGAATCAAAAAGTGACTAGCAAAGACAGGCACAGAAGCTAAACTAAGAGAGATGAGGCTTCTGGGTGCCAAACATGTCATCAATAGAATTCTTCTAATAGTTATGGTATCAGCATTTTGGAGATATTTGAAGAAAAAAGGAAATAAATGGGACTAGATACTAAGTCACTGTAGGAATATATAGTAAGGGCCATATGAGAAAGGCCACTAAGTCCTGTGGCATGGATGTAATTCACTCCCAGGCACTGTGCCAATTTAAGGCCTAATCTCTGCTGAATTATTTCTGGACCTGGTCTCTGTGGTTGCTGATGAATCTGTCTTTTTCCATCTTACTGTAACAGGGTGTTCAGCCCCAGCAGACATATGAAACTGAACAAGCAATTTATTTCAGGGAATGGGCTTAATGTTCCTGACAAGATGGAAAGTTACCAGCTAAGTTATCTTCTACATCTAATCCAAGTCAAATATTTTCCTTATAATGTCTATTAGACCAAGCAGAACTGAAAGGTAAATTTTACCAGTATCCACAAAACTCTGTAGCAATTGAGAAAGAGGCATACATTGTGATATATTTTATATTAAAATAGCCTGTCTAATAAGGCATGAAGCCTTGACCAGTTTCCATACATTAGTGAGTGCAATTTTAATGGCATTTTTATATCAATAATCTCATCACTGAAGGTTGTTTGTTCAGCTGATCTGGGAGAGCTAGATATATTATAGAAATACAGATTATGGGATGTCTCCCTGAAACTTCCAGGTTAAATGTCGAAGTCTTGTTAGAAAAGGCAGGATCCGAAGACATCCAGCACCTCTAACCAAATTGTTCTTGATGCTGAGACCCGACTTCGTGTACAACATTTGACACAGACAATCATGTTCTTTCACGATGGTCTACACTGGGATCATCATCACCAGTAGCAGTGTAAAGTGCCCAAGTGTTCGCAAGATTTCTCCTGTTCTTATTACAAATTCAGCATACAGTGTTTTATGCAAAGTGGATCTTAATCCCAAATAGATTATTTTGTTTTCTGGTGCTTCAATATTAGATAGAGATTTTGTGCATGTTATTTTCCTTACTGCTTGATCTTGTTGCTTGCCTCTTTCTGTGCATCTCTGCTGAGACCAGAACTTCTCTGTGACAAGAATTCTCTTGTCACTCTGATTTACAAGGGATGAAAGAAGGTGTTATGTCCCTGAGAAATCATGTTTGTCATCATTCGATTTACTGTGTGGGAAGGTTTTTTGAGGCCATCAGCAAGGAGGTAATTACGTATCTGGATTCGTTGTATCATCTAACCCATATTTTTAGTGCCTTTACTTATGTAAAACACTTAGGTTTTTTTCCTATACCTGCTTGATGCAAAGGTGCAGGATCACTTCAGTGCCACTAAATCTGAGATGGGAAATGAGAATGCAGATTCCCATTGTCTTATATCCTGTATAGGCACTGTTAAAAATCTAATCTTCAATGCAGAGCATTGAAAAATATTTTTGGTTTTTTTTCCGGTACTGAGATTGTATCTCATACCAAACCTCATGTGTCTGCTTACAGAGGTTCAAACTGATTGCAGTTGTGGTGGTTGGTTTAATCATAATTATGATCCTGGCTTGAGACCAACTGTGCACTTTTATGCCTCCAAACAGCTAAAAGATGTCCTTTGTTAAGCTCTGGCCTGTGCTACAAGCAGACAGATGTCCTCAAGGCAAGTCTCTGTACCTTATTGCAATGCTTTAGAGCCTTCAGAAGCCTTTAAACTAGACACCTTAACTGTACCGATTTTTTCTATGTCAAGAAAAACAACAAGCAGAAGGACAATAGGTAAGCTGTCCCAGTCGGCAAATCTAGAGGAATGGCAGGGAAAAAGAGTCAATGATTGGTGAGCAGCTTGGAAGGACAGATCTATGAACCATACACCAAGAGAGAAACAAGGACAAACAAACAGTTTGATGTACTAGATACAAAAATGCCTGAAAGCGGTTTTGGCTGATGGCATCTGATTGCCATCACCAGCCACAGTCAGGCATTGCTCCAAAGCACCCAGACAAGCAGTCTCACAAAGTGCTTATCCCAGCAGCTTGCCAAAGGCTGTGCTCCAGCTGGAAGACCATTGGCGCCAGGGAAACTGCAATTGGGGCTGGTAATTTTCATTCTCAAGGTTTGTTGAGTTTTACCCACATCCATCTCCTCACTCTGGGGCAATTTTCTCCTCCAACCCTCCCCCCTGCCCCCAACCCGCATGCAGTGACATAAGCCTTCTGCAGAAAGGACTCTGCACTCTTTCCTTTGCCAGCCATGACCCTGAGGGGCAGTGGTCATCGTGGCCACTAAGGCTGTGCTAGTGTTTACCCACAAAAACATGCAGAAGCATTTGCTGTTGCATTAGTCCCCTCCTGCCAGCTCATACAAATAAGGAGGCTATTTATGGAAATAAAGAGTTGAATATATGAGTTCTTGATGGGCACACTTTGTTGCCCTTCCTAAGCCTTAGCATATGCTTTACTTTCCAAGATGCAAATGACACCGATTATCTCTAGGGCACAGACAAAGCTTTAAGTCAAATAAAACTTGGGAAGTTTTTTTTCTGAAATTCTTCATTTTGACCATATTGCCAACAAAATACTAAAACACACCTATGTTTTCAAATCTATGTGGCAATTTCCTATGCCAAAGAAACAGCTATACCTATCATAAGGATCCAAAAGTTTTAAACTTTAGATTAGGCATTCTTGGAAATTGAAAGTTGTGCCTGCTCTACTGATGACATCAATGGACCACAAACTAAATACTTTAAAGAATAAAATAAGCTTTAAACTAGTAAGAGTTGGCAAGCTTCAGATTTAACTCTGTGATATTATCTCTATTTTGATTTTTGAAGTGGCTGGTTTACTGTACCTATGTATAAGCAAACTTTAAGAGAGAGGATTATCACACCGAAATGCACAATTATAAACAGAATGCAAACTTTCAAGCCTTATGAATTGTAATACACACCTCTAAAACTAATATTGCTGCTGAGATGATGCCATTTTTATGCTTAGAAAATATTGAGCATGGAAGTCCATTTGTTTAGGTGATTTGATCCCATTTTATCCATCGTCTCAATTATACAATCAAACACATTAAACCTATTGTTTCTTTTTTCAACTTAAATTCTTTGATGATAAAAACTAAGTTTTTCCCAGAAACTGAATTAAATGGAAGGCAAATTTAGAAAGCACAATTTCTAACACACTCTCAAGAAACTGGACCATGATATCTTGTGTTGTGATGCTGGGGTATGGTTGGCAGGATGGCTGTTGGTGCCCGCAGAGAGTGGTAACCGAATGCACGAATTTGTTCTACAGCCATGAAAAAGCCAGGATCCTGGTGCATTTGTGTATATGACATCATCTCAGGCTTGCATGGAGCCTAACCACTTTCTTGGGCACCAAGTTTTGTTCTGACCCGTGGAACTTGTGCTCATGCCCTGTACAGCATAATTTTACCTAACAAAAGCTGTTCTCTTTGATTGCATCAGTCAGTTAAGATTTTAGATAATATCAGTGAAACTTGCTTTAAAATCTTACCAAGATTGTTTACAACCGGTGCTTTCAAAGGTCTGCTTCTCAGGTGGATAAGTGCTGGCACTCACATCTGAAGTTCCAGTAAAAACCACGTTGCTGTAAGCAGTACAGGAAATTAGCTTCAGCGACAGTGACCAGAGTGGGCTTGATCCAGTGATTGAGAAATCCCCTTTTCCCTCCAAGAAGCTTTTGATTTCTCTGCATCACTGCAGCCCAAACCACCACTGCAGGGCCTGCCATGCCCCCAAGTTGATCCTTCCCTTTCTTGAGGTACAACAGCCATTCCCATTGCAACTGGTACTTACCTACCAAGACTTGTAGTGAATGTGTTACAGCCTAAGACAGTTTTGTGAATATTGTGTGGATTTGAGAAAAGAATGGAACAAGAGTTTTTCAGTGTGCTTTATGGTCACCCTCTAAAGAGACCTACTCGGCTTCCCCTTCAATGCAAGTGAACCCAGTGGTCAGGTCAGTATTGCCTTTGCACATTGTGCTGTCAGATGCACGTGACAGAGATAGTCTTCATTCAAACAAAGCATACTCATGTTTAAGTAGCTGAGAAACTATACTGTCATTAGTATTCTAAACTTTGTTTTTGTTTTAAAATATTTAAACTTGTATGGAAACTTCTAGTTTCTGAGCTGATTCAATTTCACCAAATTGATTTAATAATTTTATAGATGTCTATAAGAGCAGTGTCTGCCCCACTAAGTTTAAAATACCAAATATCATCTTCCGAATTTGACAATTAAAATATATCTTGTTTTCTGAATGCTTTTTAAGTTACCTTTCATTTTTGCAGTCAAAGGAATGAGTTTTGGAAGTAATTTTTTCAAAGCTACAGACTCAGCTAAATAAAAAGCAGAATTTATGCCCTGTTCTTTAATGAACTTTTATGTTATGTTGCTGTTTAAGTTAGCTACAAGAACAGGAGCTTCTGGCCCGTAATTAGTGGACTCTACCACAGTGGATGGATGCATTAATTTGCTTTCCCTAGGACTCTGTTTTTCATACTTGGTACTGAGACCAATTATTCTACTGTGATTTGAGCACAAAACAATAAGAGACAAAGACAAATTAAAAGTAGTGATGGAGCAAGTTCAGGTCTAGGAACATTTGCAATTACAGGGACTGGAGGACTATGACAGCTAAATGGGCAAGGTAGGTTAGTAAAGCTTTTTTTTTCCCAAAGTGAGCAGCAGATATTACTAAGAATGATAAGAAGATTTAAACTTCTGAATACAGGAACAAAATATAACCCAAATTTAAACATGATTATGTTATTATTAGTACACTTATATTACTTATATGCGTAGCTCTGAAATGCTTGTCATGCCCATTTTTTCCAGCTTATTTACCCCAATTTATTGTACAGTGCAGTTCTTTTGATAGAGATTCATAGTGAGCCCTGTCAGATCAGTTGTTTTTCGGATGTAGAAATGCAATCCTGGCTGCACCAGAAAAGGCAAAGGCCATTGTACGTTTGGCCATGGAGATGCTGCAGAAGCGGGAAGAGCTGTGGCAGAAGCACCATCCCTTGTTGATTGCAGGCAGCTCCAGAGCAGGGAGCAGCTCCTCAGCACCACCCTGTGCATCTGTGGGAGTTGATATTCCCATGGTGGTACCAGCAACCAATGTTTATCCCCTGTGCTCAGCAAGAGGTGGGGGTATAGATGTTAACCCTCCCCCCCCCCCTTTCCCTGCTGCAGCGGCTGGGCTGGAGGAGGTGGATGCCCGTGGGAATCTCCTCAGCCTCTTGGGCTTGAACTCCCTTTTCCTTTCAGACGTTGCTCCTGCTCCCACCATGCTTCTTGCTGTTTGTTTCTTCTCATTCCACTTTTCTTTGCATTTCTTTTTGGAAATACAGTTTCAAGTTCTAACTAGGTCTGTACCATTTCTAATGGGCTGATCTGCAGCTCTAAATAAGCAGAGAGCACAATGCTTCACCCAGTCCTTCTGCAAGAGGGAATCAGCAAAAGTCATGTTCAAGTGTTGTACGATGCACTTTGTTGCTTGAGAAGCCACAGGGAATAATTTATCTGCACTGTCACAAACCCTAAGAGATGAGTGTTACCCAGGGGCAGATGGTGAAGAGATAATTGTCTGCTAATTTGGAGGCCACAAGCTGAAAAAAAAATGTTTCCTCAGAGTTCTTGACATCAAATATTGCTTTCTGTGTGTAAAATATATTATTTTTATTTATTTTTATGATTTTTAGATTTCATTTGAAGTGCTGCTCCCCTCAGTTTAGTTGTGAATAATTTAAAACTTTGTTTTTAATTATTTTAATCAGATGAGATGCTGAAGTCCTAAATCAAACAATCAAACAGAGTATACCATTACAAAGACCCATAATAGTTAATTTTATCTTAATGGATGAGCTCCTATAGATAATGTTTCTCACTTTTTACAAAAATTGTCAGCCTCCATCATTAGCTTTTTAGGCATATCCATGTTATGTAGCATTGGCACTGGCTGTCACCTCCAGCTAATAAAACTGGGGCCAAACTCTGAATTCCCCTCCTGCTGTTTATGTGCTTATGTATTTGAGGATATCTGTGAATTAAAAATTAATTTAATTTATTTTGCAGACCGCAATTAGATGTGACACAGTCCACACTGAGAAACAGTGGTTGGAGCAGCATGTAACCTGAGATTTCAGATCACCTTGGAGGAGTCTGTCCTCCTCTACTGACCATAGAGGCTGCTGGAAGAGACTCCCCTAGGTATGTTAGCCTTTGAAATGTTGACTTGTCCAGACATCTGAAACATTTGTTTTTAATGACTCAAATCTCAGGAAAAGGAGGAATGTGGCAAATGTGATGACAAGATCCAGGTCTCCAGAGAGGTGTTCAATTGCCTTGATCACAAAACCATCCCATCTTATCCCTTGGCTGCCTTGTGCCCTGCCACAGATAACTGCAGCTGTCTCCTTTGCTTTACAGCCTGCTGTGAGGACCACAGCAGTCTCCCATATATCATCAGAATGAGAAAGGAAATGCATTTGAGGCCATGAATATTTACAAATTTGATTATACATGCAAATTAGATGCTAAGACATATAATGGCCTCATTTTCTTTACTAGATAACCACATACAAACTGGTTCTAGAATTTGAAAATCTGGCCCTAATTTGACATAATTACTAATTTATGCATATCAAATCAATCAGGTACTCTGCATGTGAGTGGTGTTCCCTAAGTCTTATGGCCACATTGTATTCAAGAACATTTACGTGAGAAAATAATCAAAGGAAGTAATATTGACCAAAGGGTTACAGAGCTTCTAATCTACTAGTTTCAGAATACGTAGTGTAAATGTCTAAAGGAACTTGAAGATGCATCAGAAACTCATACAGAGCGCACCATGAATTCAGTAGAAGTAATATAGCAATAGATATTGATGCTTTGATTATTATTTGTTTTTATACCATCTGTTACTGTTCTCTATCATGTTACCTTGCCTCCTTTGGGTATTTGATAGGAAGAATTTTCACAGAGGTGAAGTATATCTCTTATTCTTTTCTCTAGTAAGACTTATTTTCTATGAGATTGTTTTGATACAAACAGAGCAGACTAAATTAGCTTTTATCTCGAGACTATTCCTTATTGCTTGACCATTTTGCTTACAGCTTCTCTCTGTAACCCATTCCCAATTCAGGGCAGTAACACACAGACAGAAATCAGTACCATGCATAATGCCTGGGCTCTAAACTCCGGAGTACTTCTATTCTTTACCCGTTAAAGTATTTGGTACTAAAATGCTAAAGGTATTCAGTTGCATTACAGAGGTGTGTTGAAAGGCTTTTGCTAAATATGGATTAAAAGGTGAATTACCTCTGCTACATGTACCTTTAGATTAGGGTAATCCTTTATGGCATGCAACTGAAATCCACTAAAGCCAGAGAGTCCCAGGCAGTGCTGTGGAGAGCACAATGTCCATGCTCATCACAGGAATCCTTGGTACAAGCAGAGGGTGGGAAGCTTGGCTTGCTTCCCTTTCTGCTTAAATCCCCACATGGAGGGTGGCTATCTGCCAGGGAGGGGAGGAAAGAGTGTCACATTGGGAAAATGGAAGCCAACCGTTACAGCAGAACCAAGTACAGATGAAAAGATGAACACAAAAAAAAAAGTTTAACAACTGGAAATTTGTCATTTTTTGCTAATCTCTTCAGATTACTCTGCATATGCAGGCTATATTCCTTAGCAGTTTTGAGATAATAATAAAAATGACTCTCCAGAAAATGGATGAAAATGGATAAAAAATAATGGGAATCCATGAAAGGAAGTAATACAGGGTAGCAATGACAGGTACCTCTGAGGCTGAAAAAATTAATCATAATGGAAATATCATCCTCTATGTCATTCCACCGTCAGATATAGCAAAGTGTTGTTAAAGTCAATGCCTGGTATTTATGGCTGGGGATGGCTTTGACCTCAAGTTCTTTCATTTTGTTATTCTGCCAGTAGTTAAAAGCACACATTGTACTACTGGAACAGTGGCTACCCATGCCTCACTTCAGGCACTTCTCTTGTTGGCCTGTCTTGCCTTGAACAGTGTGAATTAGCTTGTGGCCAGAAGCTCTTATCCCATTTAGTTGATGTCATTAGCCCATTTGCTGTACAGCTGGGAAAGCAAGGGACTGATAACCAAGATACAGAATTAGCATCACTAAAGCACAGGAAGTTTTAACCAAAGGAATTCTGCACCAACAAGGGTTTTTCTATAGCTAGTACTTGTGGTTTTGATAGGTAAAGATATAATTCCTGATTTTACATGAGGAAATAAATATATGTGGTTTGTTATCTGACGTTGCCAAAAACTTTACAGATTAAAAGAAAAAGAAGTTGACTTGGAATGGTGACCAAACTCTAAAATAGGTGAGTATCAGTACCACTAGTCACAGTGAGTAACTAGTGATGTAGTTATGTGCTTCCTATTTTATTAAAATATCTTTTAAATCTTGCAGACCACAGAATTCTTGCTTTTGATTGCTTCTGTGTGTCTCTGACATTTATATGTTATAAGCAGGGAATTTATTTCCTGACACTAACAGACTTGGGTCTTTGAATGTTTAATAGCTAGCTGGGAGCTATACATAAGCATTTCTATACCAGTAACACCTCCTGCTTCCATCACTAAATGCTGGAATACCAAAGCAGCAATTATAAACCTCCTAATCAGTACAGTGGTATTCAGAAAGGCTTTCTTTAGCCCAGCCAGGTTAATCTCCCTGTGCTGCCTCTTCAGACTGGAAGAAATTTCTGTAGGGCAATTCAGAGCAGAAATGTAATGTTTAAGTGTCTTAAACAATTCTGTAGGGTAGATCTGGCTATAGGGGATCTCAAGAGACAGCTTCCCTAGGCTGCAGGTATCCCTGCATTATACCCCTCAATTTTTTTTTCTTTTTAAGAAAATAAATTCTAATAAATCAAAACAAATAGTAGCCATGCAAAGGACAAAAATGAACAAAAGGAGAAAGCTGCTGATCTCATGCTTCCCTGCAGAGAAAATGAGGAAAGGGTGGAGAATCGCCCAGACACTTTCTGATTATCCTGTGAGATAGGATGGGAACAATGAGGTGGCTGGGGTGAGCCTGAACAGAGCACTTTCATTTTGGCACTTCAACAAATGTTGGCAGCATTTTCTTTTTTTAATGTCAACATTATGTGCACAACTTCAAGGTAAGCTTTCCAAGTCACTCAAGTTAATTGATACATCAGGGATGCGGAACTAGAACATTATGTCCTTGGTGCCACTTAAAAAAATTGCAAAACTATATATGTTGCCTTTGGAGAAAGGACTAGAAAAATGCAAATGCATTACAGAAGTGTTGGCCAGAAATGGGGGGGGGGGACTCAGCCCTTTCCTTTGATGTGGGCTCAGATTGATTGATTGATTGAAACACTATGAGATTCTGTCTTCTGCTCTAGTTTTGACGATTAAATACTGTCCTGCCTCCCAAATTGGATCTGCTCGCATCTTATCCAGAACTGTCCTTTGGCTGACTCTATGTATATTTTTATACATAAGAACTAAGTGCTTTTTGCTCTGAACTTACAGCTGTCTGCTGCAGTGTAGCCCCTCAAAGCTTCAAAAGGGGTGTGAATTCAGTGCAAGAACTTGTTAGTGCAGAGACAGACCCCTCTGATCTGTGGAGCAAAGAAACGTTACTTACCTACTGTGAGCGACAGCTGCTGGGATCATCCCTGTGAGTAGCCAGGCTGCAGATGAACATCCCCCTGTCATGCAGGTATCACAGCCTCTCAGGCCACATCCTCTTCTACCTGACACCTGACTACCTGACAGGCACACTCACACCCTGCTCCTCTCCTGGCCCTGCAGGCTGGAGCGATGCCCGAGCCTTCCACCCCCTCAGCCAGCATCCACGGGGGCTCAGGGAGAGGAGGAGGGTGGTTAGTGCCTGTTCAGGCAGGCACTGCAGAAGAGATTCAGGTGTGCAAATACAGTGCCAGGAGAAATACTTTAGGGCAGCCAGCCTTGCCTTCCAGGGGAATTTTTCTCTGAGGCTCCAGGTTCTACAGGAATCTAGAGAGGCTCAGAGTTGCCAAGGCCCTGACTGCGTCCCCACAAGTGACAGCTCTGGTCTGCATAAACTTTAAAAAGGTACAATCTGCTCTGCATCTCTGCAGGGGCATCGCTGCAGTTTATCTAATCTGATGAGGTTATTATGTAGCCTGCCACAGCCAGGTAGGGAAGACTTGTAAGACTTGTCCTAACTGTATTTTTATAATCACGCTCTTCCTGTGCACAATGGCCACTGGGTGTAACTGTAAATAAAGATTGCTTTCATTTTTGAAGTTCAAAATGACGAGGTTTCTCCGTTGCGGTGATTGTGCACTGAGACATGGAGGGAGGACAGCTGCCAGGGCCAGCCAAGGGTTTGGTGTTCTTGGGAGGGTGGCTCTAGTTACAGTATTTTCTCTCTCACTGCTAAGCTACTTTTATAGTATAATTCACTCTTGCAAATCAAAAGTGACTTCGTGACAATGAATCCACACAGTGAAATCAATAAGATCTTTAGTGCTTGAAACCTGGAGCACTTTCCGATTTCAACACCAGTTTCCAGGTTTAACATCAGCTATTTTTCTTGTGCGCAGTGCCACTGCATTCACCTCACTGAAAGAGGAAATGTAGCAGAGGTGAGACACTAACCCAGCGCTACAAAGGGAAACATTGTGATGCCTTCAACTCAGGCTCAGAAGATCCCAGCTCCCATTCATAGCTCTCCTTTACTTTAGTCCAGTTCTTCAATTTATGCAAGCTGTATGTTCTTCATAGATCAGTCACAATATGAAGAAGTGGAGACAGAGTGACAGTTGCCTGTTTTCTTTGTTTATAGACAACATAACTGGCTGTAGCAACCTCCATGGCTCAGAGAGGACGACACAGGGTGCAAGAGAGATGCATTCAGAACCCCTGGAAACCAGCCGGTGTGCACACTCTTCAAAGGTGACTGTGGTTCCTTGGTCTTTCTAAGCAGAGATATTCCAGCACGATGCTATTTGATTTGATTGATTTGATTTGAAGGGTGAGCTCTGGAATTAACAGGGGGCTGTAATTTAGCAAGGTCTGTCCCTCCTTAGAAGTTCTGTCTCATTTCCATGACCAGCAAGAGCTCCCAGGCCATCTGGGCCTTCCACCAATTGACTTTTGCTCCTGAAAGCTGCTCCAGGCTTCAGTTCTTAGTGAATTCAAATGCAGTAAAATCCCTTTCCCAGGGATGTGGGTTTGTTCCTTTGACAAACAACTGCTCCTGTCCCTCTGCCTCTGAACAACTTCACTCCTTCCCCCTCAGCATTAAGCAAAATGGCATTTTAAACATGGGGAATCCTTAAACTCTAATGAACTTTCTGAAATGTGACAAAATTAGGATTGACATCAGCAATTGTACATTTATATTCTGTGTTGGCCTCAAACCATATTTAACTTTTAACCAGGTTTGTTATGAGAGGGTTTGTAGCAAAGATCAACCTTACAAACAAAAAGGGAACCCATAAAAAGATCTTAAGACCTCCGATTTCTGAGTATTTACTCAGAAATGTGCTGAAGAAGCTAGTTGTGATAGTGCTGTTTTCAAAGTAATTAATTTTTAACCTTAGCCTTTATCCAGTGTAAGACATAGTTTATTTCAGATGTATACACTAACTTTCAAAGAAATTGGTCATATGTGGCAAACAAAATCCATGAACTATGTCAATGTAGGCAACACTGGTATAATTTCATTCTGCTTTTTGAGTATAGCTTACACATTTTTTTTTTGTGGCACAAAATAATTTCATACTACATTAGCCAGATCAGGAATGTTTACAGAAAATGAAACTGTAGTTTTGATTGCTAAAGCTCAGCAGCAGCTGTATGTGGGATAATTGTAATTAGATAATATTAACTTGTCCGTAAAGTTCCCCAGATCCACCAACAATTATTCAGAGTGTGTTCAAGCCTGAACCAATAGCAGCACGTGACTGGAATAGTGATTTTTGGAAGGTTATCAGGACCTAGACTGGAACACATACCAGGATGAAATCCTGCTCTCTGTCCCGCATGTGAGTATGCTGGGAATTGGTACTGCTCCTGAATTCACAAAAACAAGACATTGAAGGAGCTGAGTAGGGAATGATGGCCTACTCTGCGTTCTGCCAGTAGATCCTGAAGCCAGGAGAGATTGTGGTTGGAAGGGACCTCTGGAGGTCATCTGGTCCAAACCCTAGGGCAGGTTGCCTAGGACCACATAGATCTCCAAGAATGGATACTCCCTGGGCACCCTGTGCCAGCGCTCAGTCACCTTCAATGGTGAAGAAGTGTTTCCTGACCAGAGGGAACCTGCTGTGTTCCAGTTTGTGCCCATTGCCCCTGGTCCTGTCACTGGGCACCAGGATCTGCTACACTGTGCACACTGCTGGACTGCCCTTGAATATTCTCTAACCTAATCCATGGCTCCTTTTGAAGAACATGTAGTCCTGATTTAAACATTTCTAGGAGCCTCAATCCACCAGACTTTTGGTAATTCTAAGCATAAATGATCATACCTGGTAAATTATGTGTAGCTTGAAGGGCCTTGTATTGTCCTGCCACTGCTCTCCTTGTTGGCACCTGGATATTGCGCTCAGGTCTCCATGGCACATTGAATGAGGCAGCTCCGTGGCTCCCACCACCAGGTGTGCTTCATCTTCTGGACATCCTTGCAGCTCTGCTCTAACTCTTCAGAGCAGCACCACTCCCTGCCAACGGTGGCTGCGCTGCTCCAGCAGCCACTGAACCAGTGCTGAGGGCTGTTAAAGCTCTTAACTCACGTGAATAAACTCATAGCAAAAGAACTCAGATCTTCATTACAGTTGTCTCATCACCACCAATGTGAGCCTGGACGGCCATTTGCAGTGTCAGACGCCGCTGCTGCTCCTGCTGCTGGCACGTGTGTCTGATACCCTGGTTTGGCAGAGCCCTGGGTGGTTTCTTGGAACGTACAGGGGGAAATCTTCCTAAAAATGGGTTTGTTGTGGACCGTGAGCTCACAGCTCTCCTTCCTGGCACCCAGGCAGAGGAATGGTTTTAGCTTTCCTGGGAGATCTGGGGTCCCCATGCCCCTGTATTTCAGCCAAGCTGCAGAGCTGTGGACCAGCTGCTCCCGACTGCAAACTGAGCTGTAAGTCAAGAGCGTGATCTCCTTAAGAAATTACACACCTTGATCAGAAAAGCATTAGTCAGGAGGGAAAACACAAAGTCCCCCATTTCAGTGGGTGGTGTCTTGGTGCCAGAGCAGGCAGGTGAGGAGGGGGAAGGCCTGACCTGGCCAGAGCGGCTGCTCTGAGGGACACCAGCCATCGGGCTTCAAGGTAGAGCTGTGAGAGGTGCAAGTTTAGGAAAATTTCAGGCTAAATCTGTACTGGGGACAGTTTCTGTGGGACTGGTTCATGGTGCCAAGACAGAAGCAGCCCCTGAGAAGCTGTGATCAGACTGCTAACGACACACGCTCTCACTTTCTTTGGTTGTAACTTCGTTCTGTTTTTCAAGCCTACAGTACTAAGCAACTATCGCTTTATCTTAAAGCTTGATTAAAGCTGATTGTGAGTGATCTGACACACGCTGTGCATGTCATTCCTGAGGGGAACAAATGGATTATTCAAGGGCACACCGGGAAACTCTTGGAAAGTCTCCGTACTGAATGCAACATGGGCTTTTCAGGAACCTGAAGGCAGCGGGCATGACCCGGTGGGCACACGGGGCAGAAGAGCAACTCACTGAAGCAGGATTGATCTGTATCTCTCTCAGAAGTTGTAAAAAAGTGGGAACATTGTCTAAGACTTGAGTCACTGGAAGGTTGTTTTGCACTCTTTGTACCTACTGTTATCTGCTGCACCTCCACCACGTCTCCGGTGCTGAAGGTGACTCTAGTCCCAAAGAAGGTCCTCAAGGATGTTGCTGGTTCACTGACAGGTGCCCCCAAGCAGGACGTACTCATGGGAACAGGGGTTGAGTGTCAAGTTAGTGACACATCACTGCTGGAAGGGACAACAAATTCTCAGTACCTTACTGAAAATCACTCAGTACCTTTTCTGTACAATGGCATCTGACCTGCGAAGAATCTTTAAACTCTGTGGGGTTTTTTCTGTGTTAGTTAAAGGCTTCTAATCTCCTGCTGTCCTTACCGTGAGCCGCCATAGGCAAAATCTGCTTTTTCAGTTTTAAGTCTTGCACTCCCTAAAGGTTTTATGGGGGTTTGATACTTTATTACAGTTTTGCATTAATAAGGGTTTGCTTTTTTGCAAGCATCTTTACAGCAAACACACTACACAGAGAACTATAGCTTATTAAAAACCAAGCATCTCAAGAATAAAGCCCTTATTGGGACATCCCTGGAAGTACCATCTCCCTGAAGCAGAAGTCAACAGCTCTGTGCCATTAGCAGACGGATGACGCTTGCCCCCGCGAGCTGCTTTGGCTGCCTCACCACAGTTCCTGCTTCCTGAAACATTCTTTCAGGAGCATAAACCATCATGAGGAACATCCACGAGGCAAGTGTTACTGTCAGCTACAGGCTGATTTTCACTGGCACTGAAAACCACAAATGAAAGGATAGAAAGTCTACAGACTTTAGTGAAAATTATTTTATCTCCATCAGCACCGCTGGTTTATAATCCCTGGATACCTGAGAAACCATGTTGTTGAAAAAGGACTTGTAAACACCTCACGTCTCTCACCAAACCTATCTTCTACTGAATCCAGAAAATGCTGGTAATGGCACTGACAGCTCTGCCACGTAAAACCAGCCAATCGAGCTGTAGCAACAGCTGCTTTTACAGGAGGGCTGGAACAAAATGAGATGGGGACTTGAACACCTGACACATTAAGCAACATCTCTGGCCTGATGGTGCTGGAATACTGTGTTTATTGCCCAGTGCTGTGGTCAGCAGAGGCCCGTTAGTGCTGACTAGGACTGAATATGGAGGACTGAATTGCTTAAACACTTAAACAGACATGAGGAAAATGGGAATTACTGGGGAACCTAGAGAGAAAGCATGTCTTTTTACCGCTGCTAAGTCATTGCATCCTGTTAGTAAACCATGTCAGTTCTGCCACACTGACAGCGCTCCCCAGCCATTGACAGCCCGGGCTCAGCCGGGGCAGGTAAGCGCCTACAGCCCACAGCCACCCCCACAGGGCAGGGGAAGCAGCACCATCGTCTGCACTTACACTGGATTTAAAGAGGACATGCTCTTAAAGAAATGGATGTAAGCAGCCTCCAGCATAACTGTGGACTGCCTGCCTGTCACCACGAGCAGAAAGTGACAGGGTCGGTAGTATGTGATGACTGATGCGTGACTTTGGTATGCAAACATTTGGAAACGCTTATACTACGGAACAGAAAAAAATTATAAAACTAGTTTTAAACCAGTGAAGTAATGATTTGGTAGTTTCACTAAAGCCCCACTTTTCTGCTTTTTAGCTTCTTCCCATTCCTGCCACTTCCTGAACAGCAGCTATAGCCAATACCTAGACTCAGGTAACAACACAATTTATAAACTGGAATGGAAATTGCTCCCTCCATCCCTGACCAGAGCAGTAATTCCAGCTGAGAGGAGCTCTCTACACCAGAAAAGCATCTACCTCTTTCTTTCAATGTCTTCAGGGTGGGATTCCTTCAGCAGATGCCTTAAAACAGGACAAGAAGAGAGACTATAGAAGTTTTAACAGAATCTTGAATGTGGGTGGTTTTGCTGTTGCACGTGTAAACAGAGGATGTGGCCCATCCCACCAACCCGACATGGGGAAAGAAGAGCTAACGCTAAAATCCATCCTTTCACTGATCTTTGAATACAAAAACAGCCCCACTAACTCAGCAGAGTTGCAGCAGAGTTTCTAGCACGGCCCCAAAAAATCTCAGCCAGCACTTACTTTCTGCTGTTTCAGACTGCCACCTCATGGCGAGGAACAGGCTCCTGACTCCAGTTCACCCGATGGCTGCGAGCCCTTCCCAGCCCCTGCGACGCTGGGGAACACAGAGCCCAAACCTCCCGAGCTGAGCATCAGGTTTCTGGGAGAAGCAAACCTTTCCTGACCCCTCTGAACAGCTCTCCTTCCCGCTCCGCCACATTAACTGGCTGATGTGTCCAGCTGCCCTACTTCTGCACCTCTGCGGTACTTCCAGCAATAGGACTATTTTTTTATTTATTTTTAATTAACTTTTTTTTTTTTTAAAAAGAATTGAACTGTGTGACCTGGATCAATACTAACACACCTGGCTCACTAATTGCTCAGGACATTTTTATCCTACAGCCTCATTCTTGTAGATTACTGAAGCTTACTCCTTTAAAATAACTACTCGCTTTATCTCCCATAGAACAATCTCAACACAACAAACAAAGCAGGTTTGTTCCTGGTTTTCCCCTCTTCCTTCTGATACGGATCAATGCAGCCCGTGCTCCTTCACTCAGTCCTGGCCTTCTCCCATTACTGGTGAAGAAATTATTTCCTGTAAATTACTTCCCTAATGGAGAGATTCTCATACTCTTTCTTCCCACCTGGGGATTTTTTTTTATTTACTTTTTTGCAACCTTTGGGGGAAAAAAAAATTAATAAATCAGTGCTCTTGATGTGACCACCCTTCCTACTGAAAGAAGCAGTAGATTTGTTAATCCCATTCAAGTGCCAACAAGCCTTGCACACTCACTGCCCCAGACA
>JAOQGH010000012.1:14629302-14630635 GCA_025769975.1 Gallinago jamesoni | reverse complement strand
TTCCTACTGAAAGAAGCAGTAGATTTGTTAATCCCATTCAAGTGCCAACAAGCCTTGCACACTCACTGCCCCAGACACACTCAGGGATAACAAAGTTCAACTTGTGACTATCCCCCGCAGCAAGCTCTCACACGCGAGGAGCAGGAAGAGTTCATACACCTGGAGAACATGCAACCAGCGGCATCACAAAGTCCACAATTTCAATCTGCACCGTTTTCATCAGTTTGGACTCACTTGTCTCCTAATCAGACATGTATATCTGGAGTTTTAGCGATCGGAGAGCTCACACAGCCTGCTCCCAACACTACTTGTCCTGAAGCAGCAACATTTTGGCGTCTGGTGGTGGTACTTTTGGGTTTGCTGTATGGACTAATCCACCCGTATTTCTGGAATCCACTTCTCCAGTTGTTCATTCTGCCACTTGTTCACCTCCACCCGGTGGTACTTCACAGGTAGGTCTTCAGAAAACTCTCCCCAAATTTAGGACAGTCCAGTGATGAGTCAATACGTATTCATGCAAATTCCGCATTTCAGCCATCATTGTTTGTGAACCCAGGTTTTCATGGATGTAGGATTTCTGCTGTGGCAATCCAATTCTCCTGCGTTTAGAAACTTCCAACATATTTTTTATTTTCTTCTCAGCAACGTAATAAATAATCACCCAGATGGCAACCACATCCTTCACCTTAATTCCCCAAAGGCAACAGCAACTGATCACTAGGTGTGACTAGTGGTCTGGAACGTGGTGCCACTGTCCTTTAACTCATCCTATCTTCCAGGAAAGGTCCTCTCCAGTGTGACTTTGCCTCCTTCAGCTCTGTCGTCACACCATGAACAGCAGCAACTGTTCCTCCTGTTTTCAAGGGAGGAGATAAGAAGGAAAGATGCATCTTATTTTCCAGTGCAACAAAAGGGCTGTAAGGAAATTAAAGGAACTTCAAGTAATCCATTTTTAAACAGGTAACACAAGGCTTCTGTTTTAGGTCTTAATTTGGACCTTTAACCACTGAAAAAGGCAAGTGGTAGCGATGACCTCAGACTAATGACCTCCTCCCACAGCCCTTTCTGAACAAGCATTACCATGATTTTCCAGCAGGGAACAGGGTTTTTGCTTGAAACCGAGATGGCATTTAATGTATCCGTCACTCTCTTCTCCCATACGTTGAAGTCTGCCGTAGAAGCTGAGGCTCGCATCTGGACACTGTTGGAGGCCCAGGCCCAGCACCCTCCCTCATAAAGGATCACAGCAAATGTGTGCTCTGACACTGACTCAAGTCTTTCTGGTCCAAGTTCTTGGAGATAAGGCTGGGCAACGGCTTAAACATTTAGATGT
>JAOQGH010000012.1:14601802-14626802 GCA_025769975.1 Gallinago jamesoni | reverse complement strand
TAGACCCCTCACGAGCTTGGCAGCTCTCCTCTGGACACTATGTCATATAGGACACAAAAAAAGTGTGTGGTAAGCATCTAAATTTGTGATGAAGTAATAAAAAATATGCAATAAAAGAAGCTGAAGCCACCAGTCATAAGATCTGGAATTACCTAAGGAGACACTGAACTGACTACCTGTTTCACCTTCTTTAATTCATCTTCTAGCCAAATATCTTCAACTAATGGAGACATCAGAAATTAGAAGCGGCAATTTTGAAATGAAAAATGGTTATTATAGCTAAAGAATGTGACAAATACTTTTCCCAAATGTTGAAATACACAAAGCAGAATACATCCTTTGAAGTCTTCTGCAGCGTTCAAGTTACAGAAACATCTTTGACCACAGCTGGGCCAAATCTATCCTGCATTCATTCTTGGTAGGCTCACTTTTAAGGACAGACAGATATTTAATTTTGGAAAATTACGTTCAGCCTTCATGTAGAAAGTAAGAGCTGAAAGCTGTACTCAATGGTGGATAATTTTTATATGGCACGGTACTAACAGATCATTAAGTTTCACTCTCAAGCTAACATTTTTGATCTGGGAGCTGGCAGAACGTCCTGGAAAACTCTCAGTGTAAAAGTCTGTCTATTGTATTCCTCCCCAAGTATGACCACCATTTTTAACCACCATTATACACAACATTAACTTAAGCCAACCTGATCTAATACAACTGCTCTTATTTGCCCTAAATATACTTATCAAGCAAAACAAAGGCCGGAAAACATAAGCAGCTGTAAGAAACCTACCTTGGTACTGCATCCACAGAGGACGAAGCCGGAACCTTGGGCACCTGACAGTTCGTGGCTGCAGCCAGCTTTAAGGCAGATGATGGAACAGCACTTAAAGTCCTAGGTATATGTCGTGCGTTGAGCGTGGTAATAGAGTTTACAGTGGCAACTGATGAGGGTACAGTTAATCGAATGTTGTTCCCAATCAGAACCTGAGTTGTCGCAGAATTGGCAGCAGTTACTTGGTGACTCAGTGCACTGTGGGAACTTGAAGTCTGCGTTATATTTGAAGGCTGTAACAAGGCTGAACCTGCTGTTGATGATGAACTTGTATGGACAAGTGCTGTCGGTGTAGTACTACTGAGGTGTAAGCCCTTGTACACTCCTGCCGAAGAAAAACAGAACAGGAAGCTCATTTTTCAGAAAACACTCAGCTCCAGACAGACATATCTCCACTGTGAAAACTGAGATGCAACCGAACTCTGCTGGAGAGCTGCATACCTGAGGCTTGAAGAATGCCATTCACCCCAATTCCAAGCACCACATCATCCTTCATTTTGAATCCCATCAGTTGTTCTGATGTAACCAAAGCTGAAGCAGCAAATTGAGCACTAACAGAATCCAGTGTCTTGGAAACAAAACCCTAAAAAGAACAATGGTGGCAAATATATGTGATTGAGGCTCCCAAAAGTCAGTACTCTTCCCATTTTAAAGCTACACACAAACTAGTAGAACAAAACTCATTATGTGCAAATCAGAACTGCAGCCTGGTCATTCTCTCAGACCAAACCATCAGCATTTGGTACAACTAGTTAAAATCTGAACTGTGATTTTTTTTTTTCCATGCACTTTTAGCTCCATTATAACAACAGAGAAGAAAACCCCCACAACTATTTAAAATACAAATAAACTTATTTCCAAAGTTCTATGGAACAACATTGTTTCACAGGTCAACTTGTTTTCATGAAATTCCAAACCCAATTCAGAGACTCAGAGGTTCGGATTGCAACAACTTCTGAACCTTTTTATGTGTCCTTCACCACTGTAAGCACTACACACTTATGAATATTAGACACTTCAACAGCTGTATGGAGGACTTATTTAGGAATTAGCCTTAATTATTAACTAAAAATTGTGCCCTAGAAATCCCCTGTTATCAAGAGGACAATGACATGGCTGGAGATCTCTGCAATTCATATTTCTAAGGCTTTGGAAATTTCATTAATTGACTGACCCATCTTTTTTTTTTTTTTTTTGTTAAGAGGGAGCAGAGGCAATGCCTGCCACACTCACCTGCAGTGTCCCTTCTAAACACTTTACAGAATGGCTATGATGTAGATTCAGGCGAAAGCCACTTTCCTGTTGGTTAGTTTCAAGGTTCTATGGCAACAGTTGACAATTAGAGATGAACCCTGGTGGGAAACAATGAGGGATAAATCATAGCACAGACAAATCCCTCACCTGTGATGTGTTGGCAGAGGAATTACTATTTGCTTGCTGTTGATGAATTTGTGCAAGCTGCTGTTTCTGCATTAGTGCCAGTTGCTGTTGATGTTGCTGGTATTGTTCGGCTGTAAATGCTGAACAAAATATAAAACGAGAAAATACTATATCAAAATCTGTAGGTGTTGTGTATATAAACACATCTATTTTATATTCCTAAAAAAAATAAAATAATAATACACCACAGCAAGTTCCTAAGAGCCCTAATGCACCTTTATGTCCTAAAGGCAATCATTCTCCTAGAAATTTTTGTTCAAATTAAACCTTCCCTTTTTAAGATTTTTTTTTTTTTTTAGTGGACAGGCTTTAATTGCTCTGCTGCATTTAGCTCAAGATACCACAAAAGGGACAGGAAGAAGGAACCAAACACAATCAAAACCACCAATGACTCTCTAAAAACTGATTAAAGAGAAATTACAGGTAAAAATAGCATCAGTGTTTTCACTTTGTGAAACTACAGCATTTGCATTATTAATAAAGTGGGTTTATTCACAAAACTCAAGAACTGTGTGCTTTTAGCCCTTACAGACAGCACTTTGAAGGGAGGAAGTATCTACAATTATGATTATGGTTTAGATTAAGATTAATGTTTAGCTGAAAACATTAAGCTAAGCATGCTTACAGACTATCACAGCACAGTGTTTCTGCTGGTTTTAATCACACATTTACAAGCAACTCCATCAATATAGAATTTGATAGGACTACATCCTTCTCTCTAAAATCTCTAAAAGATGACCCAGTAGTCAGCACATCACAAATCAAGTAGAATTTGGTCTAGCTGGCCCGCAAGTATCAAATTGGTAAAAACCAGCATTATTAGTACAGATTCACAAAGGGATGCTCAACGGTGCAGGGATGGGGAGTCATTAGTTCACTGAATAACTGCCTAAAATGTTAGGATTTATTTTTTAAATTTACATTTCCAAAATAAAAGGAAGTCTCAGTTTTCAATTTAGAACCGAATCAAGGCTAGGATGTGAATCCTCTTGCAATTCAGCCTAGGGTAGGCCTAAAAATCTGAATTGAGATTTTTCCTTCAGTTTTATCTTTGGATTGTATAGACGTTCCCAAATAAGCGCTGCAAACGGTATTGATACTTCTAAAATGCAGTAGAAGTCACACTTTGGGGAAGTTCACTACTGTCTGGCGACAAATCACCACCCAAATTACAGTTGTTTGGTTTTGGTTTTTTTTTTTTTGTTAATCTACTTCTTCAGGCTTGGTTGCCTGGAGAAAATCTGTTTGTATCAAAACTATAATGATCTCCTGCTTCTGGATACAACAGGATTCTGAAGAGCAATTGCACTTTATGTATAAATGGCAATCCAAAATAAGACTCAGTATTTGGAAACAAACAGAGCAAACTCTGCTGCACATGCATCCATGCATCTTTCTGTATATTTGTGATATTTTTATTTTTTTTTAGTGTGCGTAAAACATTGAACATTGCTCTAAAGCCTTCTATTGTGTACTGGAAATAGCACTAAATTATTACTAGCACTTTTCTACCTGAGCACTTGAAGTTAGAAATTTTTATTCAGCTGTTACATTCAAATTACTTTTAAGTAGCATTCTTCAGCAAGTAGGGATGGAGCACTTGTTTATATGCCCTAAGTGACAAGTGACTTCCCGGTACTTTTAATATTAAACGTCACTTCAACTTGCTTAATTTCTTCAACCTTTTCAAGTTATTCCTAGGGGAACACCGTTAATAAATGTCCTTACTAAAAAAATCCAAACCAGAATTCACAGACCAAATATTCAGGAACTGACTCTTTAAATTTTAATTCCACTTCATATATAAACTAAAAGCCCTTTAAGTATTTTTTTTTTAAACTGTAACCAAACATAGAAATTAGAGGAAGAAAGCTTTAGCACACAAAGATTGGCATGTAGGAAGCTGAGTAGCAGAGGGAGGAAAATGCATGTACTGTTGTGGCACGGATAAATATTTCCTTTATATTGATCAACTAGTTTTGACTTACTAATTAAATGTTAGGGTTTATGTGTTTTTTCAAAAAAAATAGAATCAGTATGGTTTAGCTGACATAGAGCCACTGATATTGAAGGTTTCATCTATTGGTAAGGTATTTTATTCTACAGTCCGACAGTGTAAATATATTGCTTAGGAATAAGTTGCATAAGTGATAGGAATAAACACAACTCTCAGACTGACAAAGAGGGAAATGGGCAAAAAAAAGAGTACGTTCTACCACCATCTTTGCCTGAATTAAGATTTCCACTGTCATAACGCCCTCAGTTTTGTTCATTTAAGTAAAATTTGTTAATAGTTACAGTTTTCAAGCCTTAAGTGTATTTTAGATTTAAGCACAGTCATCTATGTTCATTTAATCAACTCCAAAATATTGTTTTCTGTTGGAAAAAAACTTAATAGTATTGAGTGAGACAAGCTGTGTTCGTTTAGGACAGCCATTATTTAGGACAGTCTAAGTGCTCCCCTTTCTTTTTGGAAGCAACATTTAGAAGAACTCTATTTTTCAAACTGTGCAGTCTATTTCTTTTTAATTAACCCCTCCAGCTCTAAGTTTTCCACTTTGAGTAAACGTGATACAGCTGTCAAAGTAACCAAGTGACAGAAGAACTCCACTATGGCCACCCCCATCTATATTCAAACTGCTTCTCTTACTTCTGCTCAAATATCCAAACACCCAAATATCACCTCAAAAAGTCAATGGAGATGGCTATTTACCTGTCATATCTGAAAATACACTCAAGAAGGATTTATTTCAGGTTTTTCAATTTATGTTAAAACATTCAGCAACCGTTTTTGCTGCTGCCCTTATCAAAGGTAAAAGCCTACCAGACGTTTCAAAATACTATTTACAACACTATCAGAGATTTACGGTGAGATTTAGTTGCATCCAGTTAGAAACACAACACTGCCTGGGAAGGACTGCTGCAAGTGACAGCCTTCTAAAATAATTGGATCGATACTCATTTTCCATTCCGCAGTGTATCCAGACACGCTCACGGACCAGGAGGAGTTAGAAACTGGAGTGACATAAGCCAGCTCTTCCCTCTCCGTGCTACAGCAGCACTACACTGAAGGTTTTATCAAAACTACTAGTACTGGCAACCACCCAAACCAAAATAAGAAGTTATTTCTTTGAAGACCTGCAAACCAGGATAGCACACTTTATTCCTCTTCTGTTAGAAGCCACCATGGATTTTGCTCTCTAACACCATCAGCAGGTTTCTTCCCCTTCTGCTCTCCAAGTACAGTCTACTTCACGCTTCAATTGAAAAAACAAGCCTATTCACTGGGACATATAAGCTGCTTCTGAAAACTATCATTTCCATGCACACACACACAAAAAATGTTTGTATGCACTTTACATGGAAGAACTTCCACCTTTCTAACCTTACACATAAATTTTCCACGGCACATAACTGTGACTGGAATTGGGGAGGCTTTCTGGGAGAGTCACACACGTGCTCAGCAGTGAGACCGTGGGCACGCTGACCGGCTGTGCCTCTACACCTGCAGGCACAGCCCGAAACTCCACAAAGAGCCAGCCCAAGTTCAACTGTCTTTTTTAAAAAAAGCCATTCAAGTAGAATGCATTGCAGACCATAAAAACAGAGGTGCTATTAATGCGTTAATTATATGGCTTGCAGAGAATATTTTTTACTTGCCTGCAAAGCCAGGATAGATGCAACTGCAAAGATGCAAAAACTAGTACCTTGTTAACATCCCCTTCTCTAGAGAAACAGTAACGGTGTCCCTAAAAGCTTTCTTCAGAACTTTTATTACCTTTTCTCATTTTTATTCTAAAGAAGAAAAACAGCACAGCTGAAAATTTTCATCTGTGTCAGAGAAAAATGGTAACTGTAGAAGTAGCAAAAATTAATGTCACTTTCTTTTGTCATACACTGTCATACACTGGTCTTTCTGCCTGGAAAAAAAACAGCAGGGAAGAAGCAAGCTTCTTCTGTACCCTTCCAGCAGCAACCCCATTCCTGGTGCCTCAGAAGAGCACTGCTACGCAAAGTTACATATTCCTACTATTACCAGATGCCTTCATGGCTTTAAAAAACATTAGTAAAGCAACAGGCAACTGAAGGACAGCTTCACAAAGAAACAGACAAAACAACATTCAATGGTTAAAGACAGCACAGGAACAGATTCTTGCTTCAGCAGCCGCAGACAGGAGTGCAGCCTTTAGAGACTCTAAGAGGATGGAGGGCCACAGCCGTCACGGTTCCACTGCAGAGCAGTGACTACTGAAATAATGGATAATCTTCTGAATGGGACAGTGACCAAACTTCCAGTTTCATCCACTACCCAGAATCCAGCAAGGGGTGGAGGTGGGAATATCTCATTCATCACCACCAATACACTATAAATAGGAACATTATCTTTTCAGAATATCTCAACTGTCCCTCGTAGCTAAAAACTGCACCTTCCCCCAGAACTTCTCCATACTTTTCCAAGACACTTTCAGTAATTTACGCAAGTCACCTCCACTCCTTACGTTAACCGAACCCAGCTCCTTTCCTAACCTTAAACATTAGCAACCTTTAAGGCACAACCCCACCTGGAGTTACCCACATCTCAAGATGGTTATCAGAAGACAGGTAGCTCAAGTTTTACTGAGAGATTAGGCTACATGAACACTTCCTACTCGTTTGTTTGCAGCACACTGTTCTGAATTGGAACAATTAACACTCAGTATGCTTCTGAACTCTTTCTGGTAAAATTCCAAATTAAGTTAGAACATTTCAGTTGAGACAACCTTCAGGATTTTATGTCAGCACATCATGTTACACTGTTACCCTCTTCATTTAACAGCCCGGGACAATGCACGCACCTAAATCTGCAACTGGATTAGTGCTGTACTTGGGCAACAAGAGACGTGTTTTCTGGCTTACAGACTGCAAAAGGAATGGGAAGTAGAAGAAAAATCTTCTGGAGTTTGCAGTTCTGAATACAAGGAAAGAAACACCGTACATTACTGAGACTGACTGACAGCTTAGTCTCTCCTTAGCGACAACCACAAACGTTGTGCAATAACTCAATTTTTTAACAACACATTACACTATGAGTATCTTTCCCTACAATCATTACATGACTGCAATAAATATGCTTGCAATTTTTTTGATAATTACATATATTTTTTTCCTCAAATTAAGCCATTGAATAGTAATTGTCAATGGAATGATTCCGTTTACATATCTACCAAATTCTGTGGGATGCTGACACTCAACAGTTGGTATTTTCCAGAGCACAGAGCAGCAGGGATGTTGTCAATGGATTTCTCAAAGATCCAGAGTTCTCAGCAGTTTTACACTGCAATATAAAACTATTTTTACAGTGCTAACTAGTTTTCCCACAGCATTTAGCATGTACTGGCCTTACAGTGCCATAGCTTACACTTAGCTTCTCCAGAAATGCAAGTTCTTCCCAGCAGGGGCTGAAAGCAGTGAGGGGGGGGCGACTGGCTGCAGAATCTGTATGAATGGAGAGATCTTTGACTGGAGAACTGCCGCAGCCTCCCCCCGGGACCACTGCTACAGGTTTTGCTGCGAGGTGACTCAATAGTTGGTACTCTGCTTCCCAGAAGTAGGAAAATACGGATTTACAAAGAAGCTAACCACAAGAACCAGTTTCCTGAAAACAAGAAAGTGTATCCTGGAAGGCAGAAAACGCATGTGTAAACTCCTGCTCCCTCTACCAGCATTCCTTTTCATTTCCTGAATGGAAGACGCTCACTAGATTTCCTAGGGAAACTGAGCAAGTTTTGTGGAGTAAACACAATGACCTATCCAGGTAAGCATATCTTTTTTATTAAAAGTTTTAAAAAAACTTTAATAGTGAGAGACTCAAACAGCTTAATAAACCTTTCAGCAAATGCTTCAGTCCTGCTAAATATCTAATATGCTAAATAGAATTAGATATTTAAATGACAGTAAAGTTAAAAGGCAGCTGCTTCATAACACCAAGTTAAGTGTCTGTTCTCACGAGCAGCAATGTTATTTCAGTAAGAAAAATGAAGCATTAAGATTACACTGAGTTCAAAGAATCTCTCAAAAACTACTGAGAGTACTGGATTCCCTGATCCTTCCAGCTGAGGTGACAGCCATTAAAAAGGCAGTTAACTAAAGCTTCCGATTGAGAAAGCCCATAAACTACAGAACTGCTAAAGCATGTGCAAAGATGATATACCATGTTACTTAAGTGAAATACACGAGAGCATCACATCCTTTCTGTTTAAGAGCACAATTAGTGGTTACTAATGCCAAAGAGCATGCAAAGCAAACATCATTCACAATACTGAATAATCCAGAACATCACATTGCTTATCTCTATCTTATGAGAGATGTTATCTGGCTTACATTGCCTGGTTAAAGAGCTTCTACTGTATAGCAAGTTCTCACCAGTGAATTCGGAAGATTGGAGAGACTTAGAGCCATCAGTGTGATTTAGTATTTGATGCACCAGGCCCAAAGATGTTTCACTTTCTGAAAAGAAGTTCAAGATTGATTTTACTTAAACATGACATTATTAGACACTATGAGAACATGAATCATTACGCCCTTGATTATTACTACAACAGCCTTACATTTCAGCCCAACAGAACTTAGGAGTGAAGTTCCTAACACCAGAACACTAGACTTAGAAATCATAAACTAGATGTAAGATATACGTGTGCACCTCCTACTTGGTAGTGAATGAAAAACAGACAGAAAATAATTCATGAGGATTTTTACTAGCCATTGATTGAAAGCTAGAAATGTTTGCTATATGTTTGTATTTGTCTGCCCATCATTCTTAATATGAATTTGCACTGAAATGTCACAGGCCAGTTGGGGTACACAGAGTTTACTCTGCAGTTACAAACGTGACCATCATTGCATGGGATTCAGACAAAGTTCAAGGGTTTACACAAGCCCAAAGATCCAGCACTTGGGAGCAAAGCATTACTCCAACTGGGTTGAAGCTGAGTAAGAAAATCCAGTATAACTACAAAGTCTTAAAGTCTCCAAAAGCGCTCAGATGTTTTAGTAAGTGTTGACTCTTCCCCCATCCCCAGTCACATTTCCCAGACTAAAGAGGCTTTTCCTTTAAAGATTTCCTCCTTCAACTAAGTCTAGGGTGGGCTATAAACACCTGTTACTTCCAAGGCCATTGCTTCAACCAGGATCTCAACATCTCAGCCACAGATGGGCCAAGACTGTTAAGTTCCAATGATAACTAAAAACGGCCATCACACGTCAGTATTTCTATGACCAAGTTACCCTGCAATGTGAAAATAAGCAGGTAGGAAAGGGAAAACAGTACAACAGACAGCAGTGTTGAGACTACTACAGATACAAGGGTTAAATAAAAAGATCTAAACAAATCCAGTGATGGCATGAAAGCAAAGGCAGGACAAGTCCTACTCCTCTGGGGAGAGGAACTGCCACAAGGACTGAGGAGCTTTCCTCCTATTTCTTCAGGAAAGGAATGCCTGAAGACAGCTGTCAGATATCCTTAATAAGAACATGAAAAAATAGTATAGATCCATCAATCAACATTGCAAATTAAGACAGTGAAGTGCTAATACACATTTGGGAAATGGAAGCACAGCTCACTATCCTGCTAGACTCTCAAGTGTGCAAACTCGCTTTTAAAATGCAGATTGAGATATGCAAATAAACCCATTCAGGTTTACTGGGAAAAAATGTGATTTCTACAGAATTCCCACAGAAAAAGTTACTGAATAGTTAAGAACAACTTGCAGTACTCCATCTAAATCTCTTATTTACAAGAAAATGCAAGTCAAGCTACTCTGGATTCTTTAACTATATTCTGGATGCCTTCAGTTTTTCATATACAGTAAGGTCTACAACCTTAAACATCACAACTCTTGAAGAATTTTCAGTAAAGCTTCTGCTAGAATAGTTAAAACTTCTTCTCAAAGAAAGAATTACAAATTTAGTAAGTAGACTCTAGGTAACTGCTAGTCTCTTCAGTCTTGACAGCTTGTAGACTTTTCAAAGCGACGCAGCTTCTGGATGAAGACGACAAAAAAGAACAGAATGCAAGATGATTGCCCGGAGTTAATTATGGAGCCTGGGAACCAGTGCTCAAATCTTTCACTAGTGACTGGTATTTGTGGTCTGCCTCCTGAACACAAGATGCAACAGAATTCTACATGCTGTACAGTTTTATGTGTCTCAAACTCTTGATTACCTGATGCAAGCATCCAAAAATATGAATGTAACTTATTTAACAGCGACTCTCTAGCAGAAAGCACAGTCTCTCTATAATGCGATGCAGCTCGAAGACTACCATCTGCCTGGCAAAAGTAAATCCATCAATTAATCTAACAAGGAAAACTAAATTCTGGGGACACAAATACTTCAGCTGAATATTGATGCCTACTGTACACTTCAGACTTAAGATACAAGCTCCATCTCTGAAGATTATGATTCAGAAGCTTGATGAGATTGCCAGCAATCCAGGTTCCTTTTCTGAAGTAATTTTGTTGCATTTTGTCCACAGTGAATTGCTTCCCTACTGAACTAGTTACTCCTCTGCAAGAATCATGCTTTTACGCTCTTGCTTGCTTTTAGCAGTGTTCTGTACAACATATGTCTGGAGATCCTTGAATCAGCTCTTTTTGCAAGAAGGCAAAGGATGTTTTTTCATAATTCTTCAGTAAGATGAAAAGGAACCACTCTCTTCAAAAGGGATTGTACTTTTCTTGGCTGCTTGATCCTGCTGCCAAAGCCTATCCCTTCAGCACGTAACAAGTCTAGTACATGCCCCATTGTCAAGTAACTTGTACAGATATTTTTTTTGTTTGGTTGTGGTTTTTTTTTTTTAAAACACATCCCTTCTCACTTTACAAGCAAAACCTCAATGCAACAACTTCATCTTTCACAGATCTTTTACGCCGAGCACTCTGAAAGCCAGGACCAGACTAACTCGAATTTCTTCTGGGTCAAAGGCACTTCAAAATGTTTATATAAAATGCCTGGCTTTTTGGGGAAATCTCTTGCTGATCTTCCAAATGAAAAACAATGCTTTCTGTAGCCAGAGAATGGTATGTCACGACACAGCTTTTATACCATATCCTCTGATTAACAGAAGACCTGAGATACCACTTCAATTTCCTGTCTGTGTTGGCCATACGTAACAGACTTGAAAAGCAAGGTCTTCCACAGCAGGTTTTCCACGTCATTCACGGCAGAAAAAATCTCAAGACTTCTCTAAACTTCTTTAATATGGAAACAGACAAAACTTATCCTGTGATGGGGCACAGTAAGCACAGCAACACTACCACCTTTGCTGCCCACTACAGAACCTCTGGATGAGCTTCACCTTAAAGGTAAGCAACATGGTTTGACCACAACTCACAGCGGCAGCAAAAAGATAAAAGGATTTTTAAAAATAAAGATGCATTAATAAGTGTTTTCTGGTAAAAAGATCTTCTGCCACTGTAAAAAAAAAAATCTAAAAGGCAAAGAGAAACAAACCTACAAAAATCCACATCCACAACAAACTCCGAGCTTTAGAGACAGCTAAGAAAAAGGAACAGGGAGACTCAACAGGGTTGTAGATCTGCAGCAGTGACAGGTAAACTTTAGTACAGAGGTCAGATATCTGCTGCTCCTTACAGTATTTGCTACAGAATGTAAGAAGACATAACTGGGCAGCTGCAGCCCCAAGCGATGAGCACCTTTGAAGAAGTCAGACCCATACACAAGACATATAAACAAGCCTATCATCTTAAAAGAATCCTTTAAGAAACTGAAAAAGCACGAGAAAACAGACTGGCGCCAAGATGAACTAGACAGTATGCTCCTCTCAAACATCTAAACAGACAACCATCATTACACCACATATACACAAACTCATATACACCTCCAATGCTACAAGAATCCCAATTAAGATTATAAGTAATTATACTGGTAAAAATCTATCTAGTTATTTTAATTATAAGTGACTTACCCAAAGACTCTGGTAACTGATTTGAAGTATAGCTATGAATACAGACAGTTATAGTTTTTCTTGACTTTTGATACATTGCTGTATCAAATCCTAATAAAAATATAAATCTAAAGTCCACAACCTTTACTTCCAGAAAATCTTAGATTACTAACTTGGATTTAAGTTTAAGGATGATGATAAACCACCTATATGCAATTCCAAGCACAAATTAATTTAATATGCTAGGTACTTATTATACGTCCGCATTACTTTCCCACAGGCATCAAAATACAACCACACAATTAAAATATTGTACAGCACTCATCACCATAAATAACAAGTGCATTCAATTCCTAAATGATGTAGATAAATATCTTAATCACCTATTTAAGGAAAATAGATTCTATGGGGGTGTGTGCGCATGTATTTTTATATACACACACACAAATACATATGCTTTAAACTCAATCAGCAAATTTCTCACATCTACATGATTTTCAGATGTAACTTATTGCCCATTAATACTTTATAGAGTATTTATAATCTGTTCATCACACATTGTTATCACACTAGCAATGTGACTACCATTTTATCACAGTTCAGACTGACCACTGGACAGAGGATGTTGTCATTCAGTTCTGGACTTGGTCTACTCATTTGAAACATTGGAGGGGCAGAATTTGAACACCAAAAGCCGTGCTTCAATCACAAACCAGAAGAATCATGAGTTTTAGCCCTAATACATTTCCAGCAAGAAGAATCATAAAAGGAGAAAAGAATGGGTGATGGGGACAAGGACCTACTCTAGGACAGCAGGTCAAGAAAGCATGAAGTAAAGCAGCAGAACAAAGCTGCCCACTAAGGTTAAAAATGCAAGGAGGAAGAATTTTCAGAAAAAAAGCACCTGTTGGTGCAGGGAGGAAAATACACTGGAGAACAGAAGGACTAAAGTCATCCGATACCAGGGTAACACTCTTCAGTGGAGCAAATCTCCAAAACATCCCACAATCTGGGGAGTTTATTAGGTAGATACACCTCTCTCCACCCCACTCCTATGCTGTCCAGATTTTAAAATTTATTTCCAAAGCCATAATTCAAAATGGAAAGGAAAACATGATTCTAGAGACTCCTAACAAAATTGTGATGAAATTTTGAAGTTGTCAAAAGAGGTCACTTTCGATAAAAAGATGACATTTAATGTACTAATGGATCAAAATTTGTTATTTAAGCTGCATTCTAACTACGCAAATACCCATTTTTCAGTTTAAAGAACCCAATATAAAGAGTGCTGCTATCCAACTGTATTCCATTTAAAAAAACAATGAACACTACATCAAGTTTTCATAGTCAGGTCCTCAATTCTGTAATTCAGGTTCTGTAAGATGTTATCTGCCTCTTGCTGGCAAGTTGTAGATGCGATCAGTCCAGGAGTTTTGCCAAGTATGAGCAAATGCATCACTGGGGGTGGGCTGGGGTTTTTTGGATGGGAAATGGCATTTAATTTAATCTAAGTTCAAATTAGAATCCATAATACGCCAGGATTTTAAATGCATTTTAACTACACATTTCCCATGACCGCCACACCTTGTACTAGAAAAAATTTGGAATGAAATATTTATATCAACAGTTCAATCACTTAACTTTAAAAACACAGATCTTCAGAGTCAATTTACACCCTACACAGTATCGGTTTCTAAACCTTCGTATTTCTAAAACTGTAACTACATACCAAGGTAACATTTGCATAAGTTTGAGATGTAGTACACTACTGCTAGCAATAAATACAAATTAACATTCTATGTAGCAAATAAGAAGTGGCGATGGGCTGTTACCATCAAAATAGACCATGCTGTAAAGTATGGATGACCTAATAATATTCCGGATTGCCTGAGCCAAGTTTAAAATTTCTAGAAGCAAGTTTGTCAAAATAAACATACCAAGATGTGCTGAACCACTGCTACTTTTACTTTGTATAGAGGTACTGCATGTCTGGGTCCCGGGTTGTGCTGTGCCTGTTCGATTTGTACCCCTGTATAATTTCCTACAGGAGAGTTCATCATTGTCACTGTCATGTAGGGATGGTGTCCGAGGCCTAAAATGCCGCCATCTACATGATTTGATATTGACTAGTATCTGACTGAGGTCTTTCGAGAAAGATTTGTCCGAGGTATTTGTTTCTGAGGTATTGGCAAATTGACTGATTGAAGAGTGTTGTGATGAGGAAAACATTTCCAAATCCAGCTGATGAAATGTATTATCGTAGTCCGAATGCGCTCTGTCTAGTAGCACCCTAAAACAGGAAAACAATACAGAATTATACACTGGCAAGAAAATGCCAAGGAAGTCACCTGTTTGCTTGTTGTTGCTTGTTCTAGAACAGTTTTGTGGTTTTTCTATCCCTTTGTCATCCCCAGCACACATGGCAAACAGACATGATGCATGACCGCATATTATTTTACAGTAAGTAGTACTTTTAGGTTTCTCTTCATGTGTATATTCTAGCTTTTACTATTTGAAGAGCTGATGTACATCATCATGGCAAGACACAGCAACAAAATGTATGATTTTTTTTTAAATCATCAGGCTGGAAGACAAGAGTTCCACAATGCAAAGAAGAAAACCCTAGAGGATAATATAAAAATGCTTAAGTAACTAAAAAACGATTCAAATGCCTTCCCCTGAAGTAACTTCAGTTTAAAAGCCCTACTCCCGTATATACTGAATATACCTACAACCATCCCAACACAGTGGTGAAGTTGCACATTAACTTCCAAATTCCCTTGCAAGATCCCTATAAGAGCCTTCAGCTCCCATTTTGATTTTGCTGATATGTCAATCTGACTCATTAATACGTGAAAGGGTGCTTCCTTGATCTGCGAGTCAAATCACCTCGCATTTTTTAAAAATTAAAATTTAATACCAATGTCCCGTCTTAAAAGATATCAGACAATTTATATACATTTATTTTCTTAGAGATATCATACAACACATAAGAAATAACACTATATACACTGAACAATTTTTAAATTTATTTCAATGAAGATGCTTAGAAGCAAAATTCCTGAAGTCCTTAATTCCTTTCATTGTTTTTGACAATGTTTGAAATTTAACAACTGTCGTCACTTTCAACCATCCCTCCCAAAATTCTCCTCTACAACTGGCAAATCACCAAATTTGGTCCAAACTGAGAAAAGCATTTTCTGAAAACTGTGATTTTTGCTATTT
The DNA here is from genome assembly GCA_025769975.1 of Gallinago jamesoni. Lineage (NCBI taxonomy): Eukaryota > Metazoa > Chordata > Aves > Charadriiformes > Scolopacidae > Gallinago > Gallinago jamesoni. The sequence goes on along the minus strand of JAOQGH010000012.1, from coordinate 14,611,362 downwards.
TTAAATTCTACTATTCAAAGACAACTATGCAAATCATGTAAATACAAACCACCAGTCACAACTGAAAGCATACATGTATTTTTCACCTCAGAACTTAGCAGTGCCAGCAATAAACACCCTAGAAATGTTCAAAAAAACAGTACTAAAGCGGCTTCCCCTACTGCAACATAAAAATGGAGATGTTAACCAGCTAAGGGAACTTGTATCTAATGGAAGCATTTAAAAAGTCAGTGTCTCTGATATCTCCATTTTTGAGGTTTGTGGTTTGGTTTTTTTATTGTTCTGGGGGGGTGGGGGGTGTTGGTTTTTTTTAAACTTTACTTTTTATGCCTTATTGATTGTTATTTTCTTTCTAAATTTTATTTTTTAAACCCAGCAGCAATTATGTAGCACTCACCTTCCACCACGGCCGACCCGTCTTCGTGCAAACCCAATACACCTCTGGGGTACAGTGAGGGTGGTTAAGCAGTATCTGTAACGCACATCTCCTAATCTTCCCTCTTTAGGGCTACTCCATGGCCAGTTGCCAGGTTGGTCTAAATGAGGCTTAAAATAATTTTAAACAATTAAACACAAGATGTTTTCCCACAATGACACTCTGTCTTATGATACATAAAAGGAATTCTACTTACAGCATAGTACTGACAGCCTGCTTTCCTACGGAAGGCAAAAGGACCATCGGGATCATTTTCTTCCTCAGCCTCCGAAGAACCAGACAAAACCTTTAAAGAGGGGATGAGGGGTGTATAAGGAGAGATATTAGTAAATTCATGAGTTTTACTTCTGTTCTCTCCCCAAGAGCAGCACAGAAATCTAGAGGTCCTACCTGGGAGAGAGGTTCTTCATCTGAGCTAGGAAAATCATACTGATTCAAATCTTTAGCATTAAAGACTGGCAGTGCAGCAGGACTTGTCTGTTGAGGAGTAGCAGCAGCAGATGAAGGTAAGACTTTTGGCTTCTTCTCATACTTCCTTTTGGGTCTAATAACATCAGGTTTATCTTGCTGTGAGAAAAAAAATCAGCATAAAATTAGACACATGAGCAAATTAGATTAAAACAGGAGTTTTAGAAAACTCATACTATTTCAGTATCATCTTGATAGCAAAGCATGCAGTCATTTCATTAATATCTGTATTTCATTTCCAGTAATCTAAACTTTTAACAGACAAGGTGGAATCAACCCATGCTAGATAAAACACTAGTGGTTAAGAGAACAGTACTACTTTGAAAAAGTAGACCAAAAATACATACAATAATCTCCATGAGACACCTTTTAATTTCTAACATTTTAAATTAATAGACATTTATGCAGTGTTAGGGAATTACTAAGTAAAACAACGCTTTAAAGGCAAAACTAGAAGTTAAGACTTCTCAAAGATACCTAGAATCTCAGAAAATTCTCTAAAAATTAAACACATTTCCCCATACTATGTGAAGTCAAGTTTAAGTGCATTTCCCGTTTCCAAGGAACAGATTTCTCTCAAGTTGCGAGACGCTGCACTGACCCAACATCGCTAATGGGTAAGGGCACTCCCACAGTCTCAATTACAATGCTCTGTCAATGGAAGCATTCACTGACTCAAGCCACCTTGTCAGATTCAGAACAGCTTTTGGACATTCTTCAGTTATATGAAGTCTTTGTTTAAAATTCAAATTATACCTCAGCATTTCTCCTGTGTTACCTGACCTATTTAATATGCTCAGTTGTTGGCACTGTAGCTATGCTTTGTATGACACAAAATTAAAGCCTGTAGGAAAAAAAATGCCGGTCAGCTATCTAAATCAAATAAGATTATTTGATACTTTACTTAAATACAAACCCAGTCAAAGATATACAGCATGCTGGTAATATCAGTGGATTTTTTTTAAAAAATAAAACACATCCAAAACAGAAAACAACCCTCTAGATTAAAATAACTATGTGATTTAGAACAAGATATGGATTTCACCTCATTAGAGCTACCTTCGTCCAATATCTAGGTAATAAATACAGCTCTGTTCAGGATATCCTAACTTTATAGATTGTATTAGAGAAAAATGTTTGTATCCTCCAGAGTAAGAATACAATTGCACATACCCTTTTGTCTGCAGTCCATCTATACCTCCTTATCTCCGTCTCAAGGAATACCAGTAGTCTGTATGTTATCCTCATAACTCCAACAGAACAAAGCATTTTATTCCAACTGCAGCTTTGCTAGTTTATTTCCAATTTCAAAAAGCTTCCCCCCTCCTTCCATCCTAAAATGCTGTACCTTGCATATGTAACAGCATGAACCAGTAACTCCATTACTGACATTACTCACTTTAACTTTATATTCTTTCAGCTCCATAGCTTCTTGGTGTTTAAAAGGACTGCTGTTAGTCACAGGAATGATGGGAATAGCATAGGTAGGTTTAATCGGCTGCCGCTGTGCCATGACCTCAGACATGATCTCTCCACTGTAGTCACCCAAATTATACCTGAAATCAGAAGTTTTGCTTTATTTGTCGGAACATTTGCAACGTATACCGGGTAAAAAATTGCACAACACAGATAAACACAGATTAATGCTTGAAACTTGGGGGAAAGGGACATCCAGGATAACAGCAAAAAGTACAGAAAGTATTATTCCAGAAAAGAGAACTAGTAACACAGAAACTTCATTGCGAGAACTAATGCTGACACAGAAGTAAAAAGGATAAGTACCCTCTAAAGCCTGTAAAACACCTCCAAAAGATTAATACTGTAAAGGAAAGAAGCAGAAACTAGAAGGAAAGAACGGGAGACGGTTTCTCTCCCCCCTCACTTGGGGACAGGTAACATTTTAAAACATACATTTATCACCTCAAAGGTTTCAATCAGTGAAGCAGAAAGTCTTACTCATGAATCCTCCCTCTTTTGTGTTATGGAATATTTTCACAATAAGCAGATCCATGAGACACATTACATTTCAAGTCTTGTGGCAAGTGCCGAGCTGAACTGCAGTTTTCTGTCCTGAGCACAGCATTAGAGTCTTTCCTCTATTCAATAGCTTATTTTCTTGAGAAAGCTATGAGATTTCTCCCTCCTCTATTTCTGCTTAAAATGGTCAGTGTTTGAAAAATCTGCCCTGCTAGAGACAGTCACCTGGAGTAGTCCCTAGAAGGCAGTCTAAAAAGTTAGTTTTAGAGCTTTAAAACACTAACTCAAAACACTTGTTTTCAAATATGGATGCTTAAGCTACACAAGTCTATTCAAATTCTAAGTATCAACCCAAAGAACAACTCCACATTGCAAATGTGATTCTCGGTTAATTGGGAAAGTGACAGTTGACAGAACAGAGCATTTGGTCTTCAGCACAGCTGACAAACAGGATTTCAAAAGAAGCACTAGAAGATGACTCACATAACAATATTTTATACCCTATGAAATGCTTATTTGTTTTCCCCAAGAGGGTAACAGACCAAGTTTTATTAAAAAAGAATAGTGATAATGAAGAAAAAGGAGAATGGTAATGATTGGAAACAGCCTTAATATTAGCTGGGATTTCCTTAACCTATGCATTAAGTTTAACACTGATCTCCAAATGAATTTACCTGAAACCACGATCACTCCTCCTGTGTAACACGTAGGATATATACATATATTTGAATACATGTACACACATAATAAAACAATGTAGGTTGATGTAACGAGTCACTTTCCCACAATAAGCAACTTCCTAATGTATTATTTTGCTTTCCATAGCCATATGTGAAAATATGCTATCCTGTACATGTGAAAGAGTCTAAATACTTATTTTTTTAAAAATATCTGTTTTAAGTATTTGTGGGAATTAGAATACAAGGTAGTTTCCAAAGCTTTCTGCAGCAAATTTTCAATAAATATTACCTCTTTTCCATAATTTCCAGTGTTAAATGCAGCAACTCTCTCTTGCTTTTTTCCCTCCTCTTTATCATCTCCAGGATGGTTACTGCACGACTCAGATCTCGACGCAGCTTAAGCATCTTCTCATAAGATGCTTCATCATTTTTTCGATTCTGTAGATACATAGTGTATATGTTTCCCCACATCATTTAAATTAAATAATCTGAATTAAAGTAAATTCTATGTATTTATGTATATTAAAAAAACCCCACAAGCTAAAACAAAGAGAAACATGTATGTTATCAATGAGCTACAGCTTACCAATACCGTAAGCAGCTTTAGCAATAGATTTAGAGAAAAAAAAAATTCAAAGTTTCAATAGTTGGCTAAAGTAGTTTCTCTCATATTTTTACCCCTGCAAATTAATTTTTTTAAATTTACTGTTTAGTAGAATTTTTTCTTTATATAAGCTACTTTTTGAGAGGGGGAGAATGAAGAGAAAGAAAGCAGAGGGAGGTATTGATCTACTTACTTTCCGTGTCTGCATCTTTTCTGTTCGTCTTCTAAAAGCAACATAAGGGTCATTTGTGCTGGAACCATCTCGCTTCTCCTGTTTCACTGCTGGGATCAGAGAGGGACCTCGACAGTTTTTCCTCTTTTTAATCCAGTACTCATACACTTCTCTGATCAATTCATCATCTTCCTTCAGCAACAGCTTGGCCTCCTGCAGGCTGACTGGCTAAATGTAAAATCCAGCATGTCACTTTCATATAGCAACGTACAGAACGTGCATTTCAAATTCTTTATTCAAAGTACCATTGTACCTGCTGACCGCTGCCCTTTTCTAGTCTGTCTATCATCTCTTCAAATTGCAAAGGAGAGATGTCCATTCTTTTCTTCAACTTATTCACAAAGATCTCATCTTCCGAATCCAAGTCATAATCCGGCTGCTCAGCATCCAAACTAAAAGCTAAAGGATACAGTGAAAGTTAAAGTTAGTTTTACTACAGAAATGTTTTGTTCTAATAGTAGTTCCTGGAGGACACACAAAATTCTTCCAAAAAAAAACCAAACCCAAACACCAACAAAATTATTTGTTTTGATGTTGAAGTAATATTACTCAGAAGTTACTAGGGTTTTTTTCTTGAAACAATTACACCATTTTGGTTTGGGGGGGGTTTTTTGTTGTTTAGTTTTGTTTTTGTTTTTAATTTTAAATCAGGAGTAGAAGTTGGTATCCATTTGACCATGCTTTTGTTAACTAATGAAAGCTAGCCAACAAGTGGCTTTCAACCTCATTGCTTTCAGTAAGAAATTTTTAGACTGGATAAAATTTTCAATGCTGTCTCGTATTCTTCAGTTTTATGTATTGTATTATCAATAGTTGACTTCATCCCAAATGCACTTTAAAGGTACCTCTACAAAAGTACATGCAGACTGTATTCCAGTGACCTTACACACATCCTTATCAATGATTTTTGTGATGTAGGCAAGTCAGACTGAACAAGTCCAGCAAGGTCTCCCCTACGCAGCAAGGTATCTTCAAATAAATACAAGTAATGTTTTGCAGAACATAAACAACTGTTCTGTTTTCCACAATATCCTATGAGAATGCAGCATTCTGCACTCAAAACAAGATCTCCCTAGTTCTCATGCATCAGTCAAGTTGTTTTAGTTGGAAAGAGACACAAATTTCTTCCCAAGTGCACATTTGGATACACACTGTAAAAAGCACCACTTACTTTTAATAAACAAATAGGTAGAAGACAAGGCAGCTTAAAATCACCATTTCAGCTGTAAGACCATTAGATAAGGAAAAAAAGAATGAAAAAACCTAACCTTGATATCAGCATGGAAGACTGCTAGTATTAGTCTCTTCTCATTTACTTTGGAGCAGAGCAACATAATCTAATCTACCTCATCTTCCACCTGATCTAGTGGAAGATGTCCCTGCTCACTGAAGGGGGGGGTTAGACCACATGACTTATATAAGTACCTTCCAGCCCAAACTATAATTCTAATACTTTAAGCCATCACTGAAGCTCAGACTGTCTAATATTTAACCACAGTTAATTAGGCATGAGATCTGTTTACATAGAACAGATACCATTTAAATTCTAATTACACCATGCAACAGAGTTCTGCAACAGACTATAATTTCTAGGATGTTTTCAAAAGTTATCTAAAGTAATGCGGTGCTCCCATCAAGGGCCACATCCATACAGAATAGCTGCTATCTTACAACAAAAACAAAATACCAACAGATTTGCAAGTCATTAGTTATTTCAAGAACTACCTAGTTTTATATGTAGAATACTTCCACCCAGGCATAGGCAAATATTACTACTACTGCCATTTCTGCTTGGCTTCCCAATCCACTACAGTCATTTTATCCTGGTTAAGCAAGCTGTAACTACTGAGTGATATAGAGGGCATTCACAGGCCTTTTAGATTGTTAAGTATTAATATATAGACATAGATTCAGAAAGGACATTTACCTAATTCTTGATCCAGAACCAAATATGCCTCTTCAGTAAGAGGCATATGTTCCTTTACATGTTGGAAAAAAATAATTCTCTGGAGTCAGTCTTGATGCAAGCTCAACAGACAGAGCAATCTCTTGAACTACTAGCAAAATAAAGTTCTGGATGTAGACATCAATGAACAAGTTAGTTTACTTACGCTGTATGTGAATCAGCTGCTTTGGCATTTTAAATTCTCCAGGATATATGGATTCATAGTATGCAATATTACTTTCTGCTTCTGGAACCGGTATAACCATGTTATCCCTCTTCTCTCCATATACTTGTTGTGCTGAGATAGCTCGTTGGAGATGATGTTCCTATAAACAAAAAAATTCAAGATGAAAATCCGAGAAAATATTTTCGAAGCTCAGACTTTTAAAAAGTTGAAGAAAGTCTATTTCTTTGCAAATGCTCTCATTCCAAATCCCTGAGACCAGACCTAAGAAATCGATATTGCATACTTGACTGAAAGATGCGCTCCATTAACCTCAAGGTTTCCCCAGTAGGTGGAGCTCGCCCTCTGACACAAACACGCAACACTTCAGTTACAAACTTAGTAAGTCAAGTTGCATGTTCTTGGCACATGGGGACACATAAATCCATCTTTACATATTTCTGTAGAGACACTTATGATTTATTAGACATAGAGATTATAACAAGTAGCTGCTGAGAGATATTGACTCTGGTATTATTCTGTATTTACTACAGCCATTTATTGCCAGTGATGTCAGAAAACCAGAAAAGAGGCCTGTCATCATCTCCTGTTAAGAAGAGAAGCAACTATTTTTACCCAGAGAATGATTCCTAGAGACATTCTTGTTTATTGCAGTGTTTTCCATTATCCTCCTTTCCCCCTCCTAATCTGTCAAAGTTTATTATTAAATTATAAACCTGAGGGCGAGACTAATTAACTTCCAGAAATCACAACTATTTTTCAAGCTGTAAATTACACCTGTATCTGCACTACAAGCCAAGTAACAGATTAGTAACATTATTAATTCTAGCAATTTTCTAATGCTACATTCCATTCTTCCTGTGCGGCTGTCAGGATGGTAAGTAGCATCAGCAGAGTTCATACAGAGTTAGCAACAAAAACTCAAGATGTGTGCATGTATATAAATGGTTTACTTACAATATAACATGGAACTTTTTTTCCCTAGTATCAAAGCTGGCTTCTGAAGTTTCTACACTGCTTCTTCCTGGGTGCTATATAAACCAGCACTGCACCAGTTTTGCCAACACAGCTATCACTGGGATGCTGTAAACCAGATTACTGAAATACTTGAAACAGGAACTGCAGCAAAAGGGTGGCAGGGATAACTGGTTTTAATGTTGAAGACATATCAGTGTTCATCCATATGATCTTATTACATCTTTATCTGTCTGACTTCAATTTACCGCCTCTTCAGTACAATAAAGGCAATTAACATGGAATCAGAGAATGGTTTGGGTTGGAAGTGACCTTAAAGGTCATCGAGTTCCAACCCCCTGCCCATGGGCAGGGACACCTCCCATGAGACCAGGTTGCTCAAAACCCCATCCAAGTCTGGTCTTGAACACTTCAAGTGAAGGGGCATCTACAACTTCTCTGGACAACCTGTTCCAGTGTGTCACTACTCTCAGAGTAAAGAATTTCTACGTAATATCTAATCTAAATCTCCCCTCTTACTGTCTAGACTGAAAAAAAAAAACCCAAGAAAAAAAAAAACAAACCAAGAAACAAACCCCAACAATCAAGAAAAATATAAAATAAGCCTTATTGTAGAGTTAGTGCCGCCTCAAAGTAGTATTTGTTTCAAGGTATAATTTGTCGGAAGGACTCACAGGATTTTAGCCTATCTTTACCTTCAAACAAACTGCAGTGATTTTTCTCACATCTGTCACCTGTTAAAAATTTTCTTCACAAAAACAAGCTAATGGTGAGAATAAGATGTATCTTACAGTTGCGAGTAAAACTCACTGGACTCATTTCCATCCTCCAGCATTTGTTAAGCGCAGACATGTATGTCACCTAGGAGATGTAGCAGCTTAAAGTATTTCTTGGGTATGCTACAAAATAATTTCTTTTCTGCCTTTTAGACAAGCACTGCTGGTTGACACCTCAAATTTGTGTGAAGAGTAGTAGTTCTTCAGGAATTTGTCCCAACAGTTGCAGAACAGGGAATTAAGCTTTATTTCCATGTAGTAAAGTAAGATTCTATGTCAAATACATAGTAATAGCCAATGGTTTCTGAGTAACAGCAAAAGCTTACTGTTTAAATAATAATACAAAGGATTCCTGGTGCATTTTATCCCAACTTGTGTTTTTAAACACAACAAAATGCTTTGTTTCACAGAAGGAAAGGGGGTTAGACACTAAATTAAGATTTCTCTGATTCATCTCCGATATGGAAACGGCCACTGCTAGTTAGTACCAGGAATCTACACTAATCTCCTAACAGGCTTTATTAACAAGTATTTAAAGAAAACTTAAAAATATTCTTGAAAGAGAAGCACAAATCATAGTTTTGCCCAACTTTCATCCCAGTTACAATAATACTGTCCTGGTTTGAGGTAAAACCGAACCAGTTTTGTGTTCTGTAATTTTACAGTTTTAGTTAGGCCTCCTCTAACTCTCTGAAATTAACGGCATATTGTGGAGAAAATTGCTCGTTCTCAGGATGATAAGGCCAATGTTTGTGCTCCATGCCAAGGAACGGTGTGCAGAGAGGCCATCCTTACGTTTATTGCTATAACAACCAAGGGCAGCCAATTTTCATTATTTGCCCCTTAGAGGGTCAGGAACGGAAAAGCGTAGAGGGGTCCCACCTGTGGGGAGGAACGGACAGCACAGGTGACCCAAACCTGACCAACTGGAGTATTCCATCCCATCTGCCCCATGCTCAGTATAAAATCTGAGGGATCAAGGGGCCAGCCCTCCTCTCCTGCCCTCCTTTAGCTTCTACCCGGATGGCCGACGTCCGAAGAGGACCCTGTCTGTTCATCTGCCTTTGATCCCAATCTGTGTGTGCCTGACTCCAGAGGTAGAATTCAGTTCCCATCTGTTGCTGAGTCCAGTCTGGGACTTCCCCAGTGCCTGCCGGTGACAGGATTGTCATCCTGGGAGCGTGATATGGTTTTGTGTATATTGTCTCTATTTCATTATTTTCTTCTTTTTTTATTTTAATATTAATTCTTCATTAAAGTAGTTTAGTTTGTTCTAAACTGCT
>JAOQGH010000012.1:14534749-14601702 GCA_025769975.1 Gallinago jamesoni | reverse complement strand
CTCTTCTCTCTTTGGGGGGGGGGGGGAGGAAAGGGCCATCTTTCGGTCCGGTTGCAGTGATTTCAGCTGATACCACGACAAATACTCAGTATTTAAGCAGAGTACGTTAGTAGACACACACATTATGAAAGCAACTGGATAGAAGTCCATCCACTGAAACAGGCAAACTAATCTGCTGTTCATATCTGCTTCAATTCCTCGCAAAGACACCCTACTAAATAAAAGAAAAATAAACAGACAAGGCAACCTACCCTTTACACCCCCGTGCACCAAGTTCTCACTTATTTGGACAAGAATTAGTGACTTTGCCCCCAACTTCAACATCTCAGCTGGTGGCTCAGCACTTGAGAGAGCATCTCTCTCTCCTGATAATAACCAGATGTGATTGGTAACTCTGAGGGCACTCATTTTTAACATCAAAGTATGTTAAGTGTCTATGGTTAACCAACCTACTACAGCTTACAGTTCCTATTCTGGAGTCATTCTCCACTGTGATTGCACAGCTGATTACTCCCACCTAAATGCAACACCTGATTCATCTGAAACTGTAGCCTTCCATTTAAAACACAGTGGTTTCTTCAGTTTGACAGAATGTTTTTTAATTCCAAATCCTAATCAAACATGCTGGCTGCCATTCATGTTTTCTTGATTTAATATGTAAATGCTGTAGTCCGAGTCACTCCTGAAAAGAACAACAGGCATTTAAAGACAGACCTCTTCAGAAATTTAACAAATCTCTTCACTTTGACTGTTCATCCATTTCCTGATACAGTTTTTCAATCAGATATATTTCCACTATGCAACAGTTTCTATAATACTGCCTCGATGCACTGTGTAAAAATGCAGTATCTAAGAGCCTTTTTTATAAGTCAAGATGGAACTATCCAGTACACCCTTTGCCCTGCATCAGAGAGAAATCAGACTGGATTAATTGGGGCTTGTTCTTGAAAAACTCATATTAGTCGTTCACAAAGAGACTGGTTATCTTCCAGGTGATTACTGGGGCCAAATAATTTATATTATCAATATTTCTCCAGGAACTGCTGTTAATATAGCTTGATTGTAACCTTCTAGCTCCTACCTTTTCAACAGGCTCTTACAGGACTTTGGTTTGGGGTCTTCTGTTTGAGGTTTTTTTTGTGGGTTTTATGTTGATTTTATTTCAGGAAGCATGGTTGCAGTGACTTTCAAAGAAGTGCCTTCTCTGAAACATCATCTGCCCCTTAAAAGTTCTTAAATAGCTGTAAAATCTTTTCATACTGTTTCTTTAAATTCTTAGCATTAATTTTAGGTGGATTAGTCAAGCTCAAAGGCTGCAATTTGTCATGTTAGAAGGAAACTCATTTAACAGTTAGGTACCACCACAAGATGCATGTAGCCTGCTGCGCCTTGCTGTCATTCTCCATATTACCACTGCCTTATGCCAGACTGAACCTAAGATGACAACTTAGGGAACCAAAACCACAGAAAGCCATCTCTCTCCTGTCATTTCCCCTGAAAACAATTAGAAACAATTAGTCTTATGACAAATTAGCTCCCTGAATTGCCAGGGTGGAGGCAGTGGAGAAAGGGAGGAAGAGAGAAAGATGATTCCCTTTGATAGCAGCTAGCCATTTAACTGGCTTTCCTACATCACTAAACTATAAACCATCTTTTTAAAATTAATACCAAGAGTAAAAAAATAAATAAAAATTAAGACGCAAGAAAAGCTACGGCAGATAAATATTTCAACCATCTCATCTGATCAAATACAATCAAGAAGGTTTCATCTTACTACAAATATTTACAGAATATTCTCTTACTCTGCACATTCATTACTAGGTGAATCGCACCTTGTTCCTCCTTTGAAGGTAAACCTTTCATGTAAATAATAATTGTTCTTATATAATTTGTTTCTATTCATCAGTTTCTACTTTCACTGTGTTCAGATTTCTGCGTCAAAGTACATTAGAATAGTTGCAGTCATCTTACAAAAACTGTCTGAAATACTGAAGAACACAGGAACCGCAGCAGTTTCTTCCCCCTCCCTCTCAACTTGTCTCTCCTGGATCTTTCATACATACCCTGTTTCACAACGCATATTTAGAATCATAGAAGCATAAAGCGTTGGAAGGGACCTTAAAGATCATCTAGTTCCAACCCCCCTGCCATGGGCAGGAACACCTCCCACCAGACCAGGTTGCTCAAAGGCCCATCCAGCCTGGCCTTGAAAACCTTCAGGGATGGGGCATCCACAACTTCCCTGGGCAACCTGTCCCAATGCCTCACCACCCTCACTGTAAATGATTTCTTTCTAGTATTTAACTTAAATCTCCCCTCTTCCAATTTAAAACCATTACCCCTTGTCCTGTCACTACACTTCCTGACAAAGAGTCCCTCCCCAGCTCTCCTGGCGGCTCTCTTCAGATATTGAAGGGCTGCTATAAGGTCTCCCCGGAGTCTTCTCCATTTATTGAAGGTAATTTATTCTCACCAAAACTGCTCTGCACTTTTACATTTAACTATTTTCAACCTGTTAACGCTTACATCCAGAAAAGCTTCCCTTCTCCAGTTGTTTTCTCTGCCTAACATAAAAAGCCGTAAGTAAGACTCCAGGAGCTGGTTGTGCTGTGATGCCAGTTTGATCCAGTACTTTCAGCACAATAGTATGATACTGGTTATCAAACTTCATTCCCTATACCTTGTACTAATGCTCATCCAAATTTATGTTTAAAGCTACCAAGAAATCTGCTTGCTCTTCCCCCGTCACGTTAATTTTCCATCAGGTTAGTTTCCTATGTTGGCTCATCATGTGGGCAGACAACCCCAGAGACAAAGAGATGCAGTAAGAGCACTCAGCTCAGGGACAGAGGGTGTCTGAGGAGCAGCTTCATTGCATTCTGCAACACCCAGCCAGTAACAGCAAACTGCAACTTACTCATCCCACTATACTCCTGTCCAGAAAAGTATTTAGACAGTTAAAATTCCAACACTTACCAGATTACCCTGCTAATTGTTTAAACAAGCAAAACTACTTCCCTCTTTTAGATATTTTCCTCTAAATTAGACAGTCCACAGGAAAAGCCCACCAAAACAGCAACCCCGCTTCTGACTACACAGTAGGCATGATGCATTTAAGCCATTTCCTAAGCAAAATTATCTTGACATCATTTTTTATTCTGTGGTCTTCCTTTCTATTAATTTTAAGATACCAAGTTTGTCCCTTGTAGCCGCTCCTATTGTATTGCTATGCATGTTTCAAAACATGAAAAATCAAAAACAATCTAAAGCAAATTAGCAGCAACAAAGGCAGTAGGGAAAGCAGGAATGCCACAGAACAGCTCTCGCTGCAGCCTGAAGGAATTGGAACTTCAGTTCTGCTCTGGGGGCCAACGGGACCTCCCTCAAATGATAATGCAAGGACATGGGTGTAATTCTTCAAAAGAAGTTTAGTACTTGCATACTTGTTGCGCTTCTACCACACTACTTAAAAAAAAAAACAACCCTGAATTACAATAATTAGAACACAAAAGAACGAATACTGTAATTGCAGTTTAATCTGACTACAAGCAGGCTTTCTTGCCTGGAAGCAGAAGCAGAGCAACTGAAAGCAAGCAGTTATTTGCCTTCTTTCACATTCTGGTAATACTTGGTAAGTTTTTGGCAACACACCACTGTCAGATTCCAAGTAAGTTACAAATTTCTCAAAGAAAACTGGCACTGAGGGAGCACAAAGATGTCTTTGATGAAGTATTTAACTCTGCAGCACACCTCGAAGACTGTATTCAAAGTAAGGTAACCACAACACAAGGCATTAAGAGACTAAGTGAAATAACCCTGTCATTAACAAACCAAAGGGACAGACTGCATTATTACGATTAGAAAGTCAATTGAAAAGAATGTTACTGCAGTAGCAGTGAGTATATCTTCATAAAAATGAAAGAAACAATCCACTGTTTTGTAATTGGATTGCAAGTTTCTTCAAGTAATTTCTCCAAATTATTCCAGAGCTCTTAAAAGAGATAATTTAGGTTAAGGCACACATGCTTATGGAAATGACCAAAGCAGCCAACTCTAAAGTCCAGTGCATAGAACAGAGAAGAAAGTCTCCAAATTCTCAAAGCCTACCCTAAGGAAGGAAGTGCCATCTTTGTCAGGGGAAGCAAAAGATAGGCTGGTGAAAGAAGACACACTCAGCAAGCAGAAAGAGTTTTAAAAAATACTTGTACTTATAAAAAGGACACAGGAGTGAGTTCAAGTCTGTGTACATCATAATCATACCTTTGCCTCTAAAATACAAAAACTATACAAAAGGACACTACAATTGATTCTGTCATTACTGGGAACTACATCAAACCACTGCCCATCTATTGGTCTGCAGACCTGCTGACTTACCTCAGCAGAAGACAGCCGAGCCAGAATCAAGAACATACAAGTATACAAACTCAGGGACCTGTCTTTTTTATACATCTTTTACTTTCTAGCAACTTGTGATCTAAAACTCTTAGAAAAAACCTAAACACACAGGAAGACTCCAACAAAATTGCAGCTCACCTTAAACACAAACATGTTACTCTATAATTAATTTGAAATAAGAAAACATTAGGAAGTGGGAAAAAATAAGAAGTTTTTAATTATGTCATCCAGAAGTGAGGAACTGGTGTAATAACAACCTGATTCCACGCTATAAGATAAAGACTTTTGGCTGCTAAATTCACAGGGACAATATTGTTCCTACACCTTGGTTATTTCACATCCACAACATTTACTGGTGGAAGGACAGTGGAAGACAACATAGCAAAGTTGCTAGGAGACCCAGCTGCACACCAAGACCATTCAGACTAACTCATCCCATAACATATGGTAGTGACTACTGAAGCATTTCCATGACCTACTGCATGAAACTCACTCCCCAACCTCCCCCTTTCCATGGCTCAGTGAGCTATGGGATATGTATCCTCTCTCTCAGCCATACGAGGATCTCAGTAACCTGCACAATCAGGGAAGGTGGCCTCTTTCAGAAGAGTGATGGTCAACGTACTCTAAAGGAAATTTGTCCAGAAATTCAACAAACCTGTGCACAAAGAAGACAGGAATAAAACAACCAAACTGGCTTATTCTCTTCACCTCCTCCTCGCGTTACTAGACCTTAGATGTCCTGCAACTTACTAATCAGACACAATTTATATTCAAGATCAGAAGAATCATGGATTAGCCACGCCTCACTCATATTATTCCTCCTCCTCCTCCCCCACCCTAGAGCCAGTTCAGGCATCAGAAATATGTTTCTGTGGGACTCTCAGGGGACAAGGGGAAGGGGGGGTAGTTATCTGCCATTGCAATAGAAAGGGCTTACCCAGGGACAGGCAAGCACCAGTGATGCTGCAAAGCAAAGGTGGAGAGCACACAGCCAGAACACAGTACCCACCCTAGATCAATGTAAACTGTTCAGTGATAATCCAGACTTCCATTGCATTTTTCTTATGTTTAGGGCAGCAAGTGGCTTTAAGAGCTTCTAGTATGACTGAAAGCAAAAATCTCAGTTCTTCCTGAACAACAGGCATCACAGCTTATTACTGAAACACTTATTACAGAAACATACCACACGCTTTGCCTTTCACTACTTCACATGCATACCCAGCCACACGTTACTGCATGCAAAACAGTGAAGATATTCTGACAAGTTTGTTACAACATCTGTTTCCAAACAACTGCTGGTGAAGAACTCTAAATCTGAGTGGTACTGACAGGGGCCGTCTGATCCCACCTTCCAGATCACAGAAGTCTTCAACAGGTATTCTAGCAGAAGATCAGTCAAAAGTTACATCAAACCTTTACTCTGAGACAGCAAAGCCCAACTCCTGAATACCAGCTTATAGATCTGACCATTGAAAATGGCCAGGCTACCCTAAGCATACATGCAGCTTCTACCCTCTTGACCTCAAGTACATGAGTATCATATGTGTTGGCAATTGCTTAAATTTGGTCACAACAAGCACAAGGAACGGGACAGAAGTGGTGGGCCAACAAAGTAGCATTACGTCATTCCTTCCTCAGGACCCATCACAGTGGGAGAGAAAGACAGTAGATCAATTCTCTCCCCCACTCTCCAGTCTGGCCCACCAGCAATTGTAAGCCATCTTTCTATTATGATTACCAGCATACATGTACACAGGACAAACACCTTCTCACATCAGTTTAAGCTGCCTATAGACTCCCCCAAACCACATGGCTCTAAATCTTCCCATCTGAGGCTGCCAAGATCTCTCAATGCCCTGAATCACTCTATGCAGTAGAGAAAATTGTTTTCTTGTTATTACAGCTGAACCTAAAACTGGCCCTTCATATTCCAAAGATGGAGAAAAACTATGGAGATTGCTTCTGTTAATCAACTGATGTCAGTCTCATGAGTAGTCAATTAAGAAGGATTCCACTGTAATTACTATAATAATTAGATTTCTGCTACAAATGCCAACTTTAAAATAGCTGCACAGGATTAAACATCAATTGCTCAGTGAAAATGTGATCTAATTTACTTTTTAAAATACGTGTTTTTGTAATTAACAATCAAGAAACCTTGCTAATTATTAGCCTTATCATCTGGAACACTGCTTAGAAATGAGGCCAGCCACACATTCTTCAGCATCATAGCTAACTGCTTTGTCCATGTTCAAATCAGACACTTCTAAGAGTACGCAAGGAGTTGGCCCTTTTCTTAGAAAAATTTTGCTTCCATATTAACGGACTTTCAGCGGCATATTACTTACAAATTCTGAGAAATATTCACCTGCTATGCTTGTTCAGTGCATGTTGGTAGGGAAGTAGAGGACACACAGGGCATTGGATCCAGAAGTCTAAAAACATTAGTGTTAGAGATCACAACACCACTAGAAGAAATGGAGAGTGATTTGCTGTACTGTTACCAGAAGACTGAAAGGAAATTAGTTTTGTTTTAAATTACTGGGGAAAACAGACAGGCAGAGATGAAGAAGTGAATGAGATTGCCTCAAGACATACTAGAGACGGTAACGCACACAACCTAGGAACCCTGGGAATCAGTAAAATTCTAGTAGTTAACACATAGATTAGTTACACAGTATAGTTCACAAACAGAATTTAATACCTCAATGCTCCTAGGCACAGGTCCTGTGCAGACTACCTCAAAAGACTGAAGTGACTCGGCTGCTTGCCAAATCACCACTGTACTACATGCATTCAGAACCACAGGACTCAGCAGACTCCGTATCAGTTTGAAACACTTTGTTTAGGAATTGCTAACAGCTCAATACCAGCAGAGGAACTATTCTATCCCCTCCGTGCTGCTCACAGCCATACAAATTCCCCATCTTTTCCTCTGTAACCCCTTTGACACTCATGGAACTCCTCAGCCTATGCAGCCCTGTAACTCACGGAGGAGGGAAAGTTATTCTTAGATGAGTCTTCTGGTGTGAGCCGAATCAGTTCACACACAGGTAACGTAAAGACCATGGCACGCTCTGGGAACACAGTGGAATTGCCTCTTTTTAACACCAACACAGCTAAACCAGCTCAGCCCATCTCATGTGATTTTGCCGCAGTTGACTCATAACAAAATTGTATCGAGTTCCCAAGTTAAAAGATAAATGCAGCAATATTTTACTGCTTGCTTAAACATTACTATGCGTCAGCAATACCGCGTAACACCTCAAATAATTACGGATGGAAAAAGCTGTGCACTTGGATTCCAGCATTTCCACTAGTTACAGTGACTTGATACTACTGTTAACAGTACTGAGCACTGATAAAAAAAAAGCAGTGTCACTTAAATAACGAGTAACAAGGTAGCCCAACTTCACAGCAAACAAGTTTCTATTCTATTTCACTACTCTTCTGAAGAGTACTTACTAATACAGAGATGCACATAGGGTTGTGTGTTCCAACGTAAGACAGGGTGCCTCAACTATTTCAGGTACATATCACAGCAGAATATTGTACACAGCAATGGGTAAAGTTACAGGTTAAGTTATAAATCCATATTTAGATAGATAACAGGACCTAAAAAGAAGTCCACTGAGTAAAGTTTTATACTACATTTCTATCAGTTTTCTATGTCAGCTATGAAATAAAAAAAAACTACCACTCCCATCCACAGTAGCTATCCCTCAGACCAGGTTTTCAAATGATAGTCACTAAACCAACCTCTTTTCCTTTGCAGTTAAGGAATATCTCAATCTAGATCCATTGATCGACTTGGCAGCAGCACAATCAAGACAGGTAAGGTAGAGAAAAACACCAGGCAAAGCTGTAACGTGCAGTCTGAGGAGTGCCTCTATCTCCTCAGTATTAGTCTAGGACAGGCTTAAAAACATTCCTTTCCACAGGCCAGACTGCACAAACTGCAGATTCCAATGGCTTCCTAGATCTACATCTGCTCAAAGATTCTGAAGAAAAAAGCAAGTCTACTTAAGAACACGATCTGGTTTCTTTTGTTAAAAAGCATTAAAAACAGATCTCAAAAACAGTATCTAGAGCTACTATTTCCACCCTCAGAATTTGCAGTAAGACTCTGGAACTTCACATTACCTGGAGCTTGAAGGTCAGATCTCTAACCACCAAACTGTGCAACCACCCAAGGCCTTTAAATAAACCAGTGTCCAAACTGGTTGACTGGCTAACCTAAATGCTAGGCATTTCAAAGAATATAAAAACATTTTTGGAAACTAACTGCAAGACAAGTGTGGATTTTATCAGAGTGCTGCTTTACCTAACACCATCTCCAAAAGAAGTCCATAGGCATCCCTACCAAGGGCAATAAGGACAGCACAAAAAATCCAAGCCACGCTTCCTCAGCTGTCCTCTGCTGGAGCCAAAGGATATCAGAAGATGTGAGTGCAAGTCACATTTAATTTTATAGTCCTTGTGGTTTTATTTCTATAAAATTTTTAGTCCAGTGTGCATTAGGCAACTCTAATGTTAATAAAGAGGCTTGACAGATACCTAACACATATGCAACTTTACTTTTGGATGGGGAAAAAAGGCAAATTAACAAAAAATAACAATAAGAAAAAAAGATAAATCAGTGAGTAAGCCATGGTGCTTACACAGTATCACACAAAACTACAACTGTACCTTTCCATAAGATTGCTTTATTTACAAGATTCTTGACAGGTTTAACTATGTCTTCTGTAAAGTACAGTTTAATTATCTCAAGCATTCATATTTAAATATAATAGAACTTGATTGATATTTATACTGAACATTAGACAGTATTCAAGTTCTATGGGGACAGCAAAACACCAAAACCATTATCAAGAAAACCAAGTATCAACATCTGTGTAAATTTATTAATTTGCAAGTTAAGGGTCAGTAGCTCATGTCAGACAACCACACAGAAGGTTTCCGTAACAACCTAAATAATCTAGTCACCCTTTAAGAAGTCACATGTGCATTCCACATAAAAAACTCGTATACAACAGTTCAGTTAAAAAAATTAAAGCAGCTTCCAGACCATCACCTTAAACTATCAAGCTTATTTCTGATTTCAAAAATAAACAAACAAAAAACCCTTTTTTGTAGCACCTTCAGTGCTACAGGGAAGAAATAAAGTCTGTAGAAAAGGCACATGGTGAATCATAGTAATAACTAAAAGCTAGTCTGTTAAAAAAAAAAAATCACACTTTTGTAGACCCCACATTATCTGCATTCTAAGTATTTTATTCCTCTGTATTAACACATGATGGAAATAAAACTGTCATACAGTGATGAACAGAAACGTGAGCTGCACAAATACGCACAGGCTGGCAAGATTATACCTAACCCTGCCCTTGATAACTGCCACATTGTCAACAAAGTTCCCATCTGATTTCCACCAAATAACAACTTCTGCTGTAAGAAAAAAAAAACTCAACAAAACTAACCTCCCATGCACTGCAGTTTTAAGTCAGAGAAAAGTTTTTCTTGTACCAAGACAGCACAGTATCAAGAGAGCTATAATACATTTGAGAAAACTAAAGAAACCCCCCTAAAAGTACAAATGCTAGAAGAGACATACTCAAGAGTTACACCGCATAAGGCGTCTACTAGTATTTATAGTAATCTACTCAGTAATTAGTATAGAACTACGTTCTGTCAAAATATGTTCATGAAAACTCAAGTAAATCCTACCAATACTTTTCAACTAAACTGTCTTAGCTTCTGTATTCACAACACACAACAGATCAGAATTTCAGATCTGATGCCACAAAGGTGGAAAAGTGCTTTCTCAGTAGTGACAGTGACAGGTGCAATACTGGAGAACTTAAAATAGATTTCCCAAAGATTACACATCACTGTGATCAGCTTATTTATGTATTTCCTGCTGCAGATGTCAGTCTTCAGCTTGCAGATCTACAGATTTAGTCACTTTTCCTGGCTTAGAATGAACATCGCTATATTTGAAGGCACAAAGATGCTACCTAGAGCAGAGATCTGTGTCAGGCCAAAAGGCTCAGATTAAACACCAATTAAAAAGTTTCCTGCCCAGTAAAAATGTGTTTTGAATTACAAAGTGATACATGCACTATGAGTCAGGTCCCAAATCATTATTCTTTATAGGTCAGCTATTCTTGGTGTCTTGCAATCTCCGTATTTATTTAGATTGCCTTTAAAAACACAAGACAGACTAGCATTTCAAATTCACTACGTTATACATGCAATTATGTTCAAAACTGTTTTTAAGGCTGGTATAAACAGTGAACAACTAAGACAGGTAAAACACAGTAAAGCCATATGGTGGAGGGGAGGAAAGAAGGAAGAACAGAGGTGAATGGGAAAGGTTTACTGTAAGGACAAGCATCAATGTGTTGTAACTGTCACCGTTAACTCTTACTGTGTCCACAGAGAGTAAGTGTCTGACTGGGACAAATCAGGACTACTGAAAGTGATTTACAAGGAGGCAGGCAGCCAGTTCAGGTCACAAGATCAATTTTAGCCCAGCCAAGTTTTTTTGTTTTGCCACCACTGAAGTGGTATTTTAATACTTTTCATTACACAGAATTCAAGTCAGTTTATGACCTTCATTTATTGAAACAAAACAAACAAAAAAACCAACCCCAGCACAAAACCCCCTCACCTTTCCATCATTCCTTACATTTTCACTTTTTATGTCTACTGCATTAGTAAAAAACCTCTGCCCACAACACAAATTAAGTACACCTGACCCTTCAAAGAACAGAGACATAATTTCCTCCACCTCTTACAGGCAGAACAGTTGAACACCATCACAATTGTCACAACAGAGCTTCCTGCTTCTCCACCACACGTGCAGCTGCAGACTGCTACTGATTCTTAATGACCAATTCCTGGCTATACACGAATAAAGTTTCATCATTATGAATATCCATTATTTAATGTCCCTATATAATATATAAATTAATATACTGTCGTGCAATAGGCATTTTACAGATTGCTTTGTGTCCTTCCCAAATACTGAGTCCAAGAGTATAGCCCACATAGCAGCAGAGAAACTCATTTACAGGACTTTAGAAAGTATCTTATTACAGTATCCATCCTACCTCTCCCTCTCCCTCTCCACACCCAGTGCAATGTAAACTACCAAAGCTTGCAAGTGAGATTTTGTACTTTGCATGAATTCATCATGTCCCTTTTGAGCAAGGACCATTTTAGCTATATTGCCATTAATGATAAATTGATTATATATATTTATATAATATATACATTATTTATAAAATATTATTTAGCACAGCATATCTTGAAAAACATCAACTCAATACTGAAAATAAAATTCAGATCTGCCTAACATTTTATGTTTTTAAATTACCAAATACAGCCTCAGATTCATACGGCTTGCCACTTTACATGGTTTGATCATTCTATACGACTCCTGCATTCTTCCCTATGCTGAAAAAAAAAAGGATCAGATAGTAACTGATAGAAACTGATAGTTTGATAGAAAGCACTGATCAATAGAAAGCAAAAATCAACATTGTAACACAAGGTGAGAAAAACTAGGCATACAGGTAAAATGTGTTGTTAACAAGCAATTTTAAAAGAGATGACAAAGTATTTGCCACCATAAACAAGTCTCTACTGTACTTAGGACCATACTTAAGTTCCAGTACTGTGGGGATAGGCAGTTTCCCTTAGGTTTAGCAACATCATTGAAGCATGGAAAGAAAAGTCATCAAGACTAATACTTCAGAGCTTTTTATAATAATAACTTGAAGACACCAAAAAGATTTTCCAACTCTTTTGCATCTTTGGTTATTTCTGACAGCACACTTCTTCTGGTAACTAACTACTCATAAAGTTCTCAAACAGACAGTATTGCATGGTTTTATTCCTTTCCCAATTTCTAAGTTAAAGGGAACTATCCTATGAAGCACTTCCAGCTACCCACAAAACAATGTATTCCTACTCCCTCCACCTATTCAGTATTACGATGAAGATTTGACCAAGTAGAATCAGTTCAATAACTGTAAGTCAAAGTAAAATTATGTTTTCTCCCTCCATGAAAATGGTACTGCTGCCAAAAGCTGGCTTAGGACCTCAAATTCCATTTCCACCTGTGCAGACAGTGCCATCTGCTAAAGTGGTGGTCTGACTTCCTTCAAATGCTCAGCAATAAATACTGTCTGGCATTCTCAGGCAATGTGAAAGCGTAATTCATATTTAACAAGTGTCTAAGTACTGAAACAGTCCAGAGAGTACTTCTCAGCTAGCATTTAGCTGTATGACCATCTGAAAAGAAATTACACCACAGCTGAACACATACATGCACACTCACTCTCCCTGTTAACGGTGGGAAGAAACCACAAAAACAAGACAAACATCCAGTATAAACAGAGAAGTGAACTGTAAATACACTCCAAGAGACTCTCTCCAGCATATTTACTGCTACATCTTTCCCCTCTCTATTAACTAAAAAAGTGTTTCTTATACCTCTATGAGTACAGGTCAAGTAAGAGGTCAAACTTACACAGCTGAGAGACATGACAATGGTTTTAATGAGAAGACTAATACTGGAAAACTTTCCATTTTTTCCAGAAACTTATACCCGGGAAAATTTACCATTTTAATTTAATACAAGCCAAAATAAGATGTCAGATAACTCTAAAATTTAAGAAATCAAAGCAGTGAGGTAGTCAACCACTGGATATAACATTTTAAAAAAATCAGGTTACTAAATTGTGCACAGGGACCTTCTTTACCTGCTTAAATGAATCAATAACAAAGAAATTGAGGGCTTGGTTTTACAGGTTTGATTTTTTTGATAGGCTCTCAATTACCAACAGGAATATCCATTAATGTTTTTCCTGTTGCTTCCAGATGACTTTGGAACTTCGTACTATCCTGCCATACAGGATTGTCATACAACATCATTGTATCCTGCCATACAATGATGAAACTGTTATATTCTGACTGGACTAGTCCCACAACATACACATGATATCAACACTAACAAAATTATAGCTAGCAGATACTTTGCAGTGCATTGTCCTCAGTAACATAAATTTAGTAAGAGCACTTCAGAGCTCCTCCTCCCTCACCAGCTTCTTCAGATTTTACCAATGCTAAGGTTTTGTCTTTATTTCTAGGGCATTCTGTAGGCCATACTCCAACTACCTAAAACCCAGGTAAAGCTCCCAAAGACAAATTTAACAACTACCATCTACCAGCTCAAGGTCTTTCTACAGTAAAAATAGATATGCTATGGAAAACCAGGTCAGACATAAGGGTTAATGCATTAACTGCAACAGCTTCCTCCAATAAAGCCCTGGAGATCATCAAAACAACCTCACCACTTTCTATTCCTGCCAACAAGACCTGCCAACTTTGTCTTCAATATTTAGCTACCATTAAGCAAATTTCTAAACATCCTCTCAAGACAAGACATGTCAGAAAAATACCTCTCCCTTCAGAGGAAGGATGAGAATGAACATGCAACAGAAAGTTCTGTTAGCCACTCTTACTCTCTGGTAAGGATTTTTTTTTAGGCAGAGGCACTTTGTAAACATGCGTGTTTCACCAGTTTCCCACACATACTTTTTTCAGTGAGCAAACCATACATTACTGACAAAAAAAAGGGAAACTGGCTCACTTCAGTTTTGGTCACTCAAATTCCTTCCCCTCATACAAACTGCAAAAAAATGAAGCCTATTGACTTCAAGTCTGCTAAAGTTCTAGCTTGATGAAATACACTGGTTGCCCAAGATGGACTGTGAATAAATTACCTTTACTCCTACCATTTGAACAGCCTCATATAGTACTTAGCTTAGTTTAAGACCACAGCATCTTCATCAGAAAGCAGAGCTAGTGCACTAATATTAATCATAACTTTCTTCTATCAAAACAAAGATAAATAGCAAAAGAAGGGCAAACAAGGCCATCCTGTTTGGCAAAGAAAATAACAGTAAAAAAATAAATAAATATTGAGAAACAGAAGAGAGTCCATAAATTTATCCATAAGCATCTGAAGGATCCAAGCATTCTACAGAAGTAACCCAATTTAAAGGATTCCAGTAACCATACAAAATACAAAAAATTCTGCAGGTCTGAAACTCAGGTTGGCTTGTACCTATAGCCTTACTCCTAGACCTTCCAACAAAACCACCCTGACGCTTTAAATTCAGCTCTTTTCTGAGATGTATCTAGGTTACTGAATTGTAAATACTATAAATCAGACAATATTGTAAAATCTTCTTTTTGAAGTCAGTTCCTACTTTCTGGCATTCTTTTCAGAATTATTCTTCTTGTACTTGTGAGAAAAAGGCACACAGAACATACCCTGCTAAATACTAATACAGGATTGGGGGCGGGGGGTGTAGATTTACCACAGTTAAAAAGCTACATTTCTTATGCAAAAACATGAAGACACAGGGGAAATCAGGACTACAATTTTATCACCGGTGTTTAAAGAAACTTAAGGAGGAAAACAAAACTAGAGGATTTAAAAACACAAGAGAATGGGACACTTCAAATCATTAATCTTGGGAAACACCTGGAAGAAAAGATGACACCTACTATATAGACAGATTAACACAGGGATTGATGATGGCACAGACAGAAAAGTAAACAAGTTGGAGTGTTTCCATACCTATGCCAAGAAAGACATTTTGTGTGAGACTCATTACAGATCAACAGAGTTTGGCAAAGCAACTTGCACTGTTCTTCCCTTTCTAAAACAAGTTCTACATCTTTAACCCACAATGATTACACTTTCATGACAACACCACCTTGCACAAAATTCTTGAGTTTTCAAAGGGAAACTCTGGAAATAGAAGCCTATGCAGAATTCAATTGTCCATGCTAACGCTTTCCAAGCGGCCATGGTTTGAGCTGGACATCTAATCAGTGAAGAATTTCTAATTTCTTTACCAAGAACATGGCTGAACACTGCAACAAGCTTCCTAGAGTTGGTTGATGCCCCAAAGCCTAGCAGGGTTAAAGAGGAATTTGGACAATGCCCTCAAATAACAAGTTTTCACTTGGGTCAGCCCTGAATTGGTCAGGCATTTGGACTAGATAATGATTTTAGGTCCCTTCCAACTGGAATCTAGTCTCTTCCATCTACTCTATTAAAGCCCCTAAAATTATAACAGAAAAGGAACAGCAGCACAAAGTATATATAGAGGTCAATCTCTCTTGAAATTTAAGCTTGGTAAGTCTTCCAGGCAGGCTACGAGATTTCTAATTAATTTCTATTTACAACTAGGAAGGAACAACCTTGAAGTCATGAAATAGGTATAAAGGTATGAATGTAAACAGATGTTGGAAAGCAATCCTTTCCAACACCATCCTCTTGAAAGCTTTTAATTCAAAAAGCATGGATTTCTTAACTCCTGATTAAATAGAAAGGAAGCAAATCTTTAAGAGTGGTACTTAAACCTCAAGAGGATAGCTTCCTCTCTCAAACTACCCGTGCTTGAAAAGACTGACAGAGCAGGAAGTTTTCAAACTTTTATTCCATCTTCAACTCACCTTCACCTATTTGTTTAACCAGAAAGATCCACCCAGAACAGGGTTAGTCCTTGACCATACATATAGCTGAATACACAGAAATACACAGACACAAGTGGGAGAGCAGAGCACACTTAAAAGCTTATTAAACAGGAAGATAATATATACAGAATACAAAAGCAGCAGCCAGCATTTTTATTCTGATCCGTTCCTTGATATTAAAGCTAGTTCTTCCTCTTATGAATAGAAAGTGGAAATGAAGTGGAAAAAAAAACAAGGAAGTTATCACATAGACCCAAGACCAGTGAATTACAATATTCTGTTCTACCAGGTGAGTGTGCCACACAAATACGCACGCACATTCCTTTAAATCAAAGGCCTGAAAAAGTAATGTATTACCTTGCAGGTATTCAAAACACACACTGAATACCCTTTACAAATTTATATTGAAATAACTGCATATATATTTATGAGGAATATGATCATATAATTATGGCACAATTACCGAGACAGGGACAAACAAAGTGATCCACTCAAAGAAAACATTAGTGGATTTAAGGGCTTGCCACATTGTACTTTTTTCCTACCTGCAACAAATTAGTATTAGGCAGGTTCCTGTGAGCAACGTACATTTTACTGGAATAAAGTACAGGATATTAGCTATTAAAATTAAAAGAAAAATAAGGTCACCCTGATCCTCAAACATTAAGGCTACTGAATTATTCCCCCTTCTCATTACTAATGTTAACATTTTACTGTATACAATTGGTACCTGATCCTTTGCTGAAATCCATCATATGATAGATCAAATCTGAAAAAGTCAGGAAGATAAACTTATGGGACTCATCCTGAAGAGAGGCTGTGAAAAATCCCAGGAGGTAAAGTTTTTCCATATAAGCTTGGCCTTAAAATTATTCAGTTTACCCTCACATAAGCTCCTCTCCTTTCTTGTGCTATTAAGAATACTGCTAACAAAGTTATGTTGCGGGTTTTTTCCCCTCCAATCTTAATGTAAATAATCTCTTCCAATGGTTAACCATCCCCATGGTAAATAAAAGAGTGCTAAGTAACTCTACCTTTTTTTATCTTTAAGTATGAACATGAACAATTGGTCTCACCGTAGTTAACTCTGCTATAAGTAAAGCCATTGCTGTTACATGCCTTCTATTTGTGCAGTTACTGGAAAATAAAGAAAAGGCGAAAAGCAATTTGAGTATGCATGCATCACACTAATTCCTTAAGACTGGTTTACATGCAGCTTTTCTGGAACAGCTTTTTTTGGGAGGAATTAAATTTCCTTTATGTACCTATAAAATTCATACAGACAATAAACAAAACAGGAGAAGAATGCCTGCCACATGGAACACAAATGTCCTGACTTGAAATTCTTCTGAAGTGTGTTCGTTAATTCATAGCCTCCATAATTTCAAAACAGAACTTGGACCTCCTGGAGAAGCCTCTGACCTGTGTAAGGCACTGACGATCAACCAACTCTTCTCACTATTTTCTGAAATCTTAACTATTTTCAACTTCAGAGTGTGCCATGTACACCTTCATCATTATCACGCTTAACTGACACCACACACACAGAACTAACATCACATTATCAAAACACTTCCATGGCAATCCCCAGCTCACACCTTCAAGTTAGTGCATGAGTTCTCCATGGCATAACAAGAGGCTATCAATCACAATTTCTAAATTTTTACACAGAACTGCCAGCTTCCAGAAGCTGTCAAATCCCATAGGTGTAGTCTATACTTCTTGTTCCTAGATTAAGGTGCTAAATTTTGCTTTCAATTTCAAATTGGGACGGGCAATCTCATTCCAGCCTCAAACAAACCCCAACAATCTGTAATAAAAGTCTATGCTACCACCATCCCTCTGACTTCAAAAGGAAAACAATGTTGGTACAGATGGGCTTCACATCACAGAATTAACCAGTTTCTTTAGGTAGCTGGAGACAGTGCATAAATTGCTCGTTACAGAAGCTACTTATTATCAGCCAGACTTCCTAACTTGCATGAATGTTCAGGTGCACAGAATACCTCCCAACATTAAACACAATGGAACAGAAAGCTTTGGTGTAACTCGAGCTGAAATATCCAGTAAAGTGCCACTATTACTAAATAGCTGGGTTCTGGGCAGAGAGAGAGGTGGAAAGATTTTTCACACCTGAATATTTTGACATGGTCTAGGAGTTTTCTTATACTTGAAATTTTGCCATTTGTGGTGAGCTGTCACATTTTTTTCTCTCAAAATTCTCTGGCTAAGGATCTCAGAACTTTTTCACACAAACATATCTTAAGTAAGTTACTAAGCTCAATACCACTCTAAAAGGTAAAATTAAGGCCATTATACAAGCTCACAGAAAAATCTTTTCCAGCTCTGAACTGAGGTGCTTGTAGACCATTGCTTCAGACAAAATTGCAACAAACCCTTGTGTCCCCATTCCCCTCTTATCAAATTATCAAACATGTAAGGTTTTAGGGATCTACAAGTGTGTTTAAAATTAAGCACAAAAAAAGATTACATTGGTGTATCTAAAATTAATGTCTCCTACCATGAGTGAACAGAGAAGCTGGACAAAGGGGAACATGAGATAAACAGGAAGCAATACTCTTCCAGCTTGCTGACTCTGCTGAAACACAGAGTATGCAAAAAAACCCGTCTCTACTCTCCCCATTTAATTCCAGATCCTTTAATGTTTCAGCTCTCCTGGTCTAAGAAGAGACCACTAAAGGAGTTCAGTTCATCTGTTTTAAGGTTATACTTGACTTCTACAACTGGGGGAGTTGCAGGCTGACTTCTGTTAGTAAGCTAAAAACTTTATAGTGGCTTTTCTAACTGTACATGAAAGCGAAAAAAAAAAAAAAAATCCAGAATTTAAACTGATGATTCAGTGATGGTACCTGTTATGATTTTATATTCATATAATTCTGATTGCTCCTACAAGATTCTAAAACACTTAATATCAGTGAATTGTGCATCAGCAAAGTAGCTGTTATTTTAAGAGGATTTAGGCCTCATGTACACAGTTGTTTAACTAGCAGAAAATACACACTTTTATGGAAGCACACAGTTTCTTAAGCTGGCAAGAATGTAATGCACAAAAAAGACTATAGGACCTTTAGTGAAATTTACTTATATAATAATTCAAGACCATTCATACACTAACTTCACTAACTTACTACACTTCAGCTACACACTTACGTCACACATTTTTCAATTCATCACATCTTAGATGGTGACATATAGGTCCCTTCTTGTAGGTTCACTGCCAGCCTTCTTCCTTGAGAAGGTAAAAAGAGCTGTTGCAGCAGCAAGACAATCCAGATATGATAGTTTCCCAATGCCTCCAGCATGGATTTGGGAAGAGAAAGTCCTATTTTCTGAGCAGGTATTGCTTGGAATAGATCTAAGGTAGCTGTGCTTGGGGCAGCTCTATGGAAGGATATGATCCTTGAGCCTAACCAAACTAGGTAAATTGGAAATCAACTGATTAGTACTTTGCTAAATTAAGACACATCATATTAGATAATACGTTTAAGGTGTTCCAAAGTGTTTGAATGAACGTTGGGTTATCTTCATCAGGGCTTTTATGGCATTTAGCAAATAATGACAGTTCCTGCTGACATTAGAGAAAAAATAAATAAATATGTCTAACAATGAAATTTTACCCAATAAGCTTTTCCAAAAATCCCCAAAGCTAGGGCAGGGAAGATAACTATATCTATGGATTAAAAGACATTAAAAGCATGTTTTAAACTATTTCGACAGTTTGCTCAAACACCAGGTAACAGAGTATGACAGTACTTAAGAGATGGTAATTGCACATACAGACTTAATTCTACTCCCTGTGCAACCTGTTAGTTATATCATAACACATATGCAAAGAAAACAGTGGCAACTGAATGAACTTACATGAGCTTATAATTTCAGACTCTAGGTGCTTAATTCTTTTATCTGCCACTAGCAACACTAACTAAAATTAGAAAGCAAGCTCAAATGTTAAACTCTGAACAGAACTCAGTGCATCAGTCTGGCAGAAATCTAGTAGAAAAAAGAAAGCTGCTACTCCAGAGTTAAGATGAGGAGAAAGATTAACCACTGGACCACGATCTTAGAAAAGGGAGTTAAGAGACATACAGTAGAACAACATGACTTCTCAACACTGGGCACTCTTCCTCCCCTGCCTCAACACCAAGGACAGAGACACATGGATTTAGGAAAGTTTACCTGATGGAAAACATACATCTAACCTATACAAACTGGAACATGCAAAAGACTAAATGGAAACATAACCAAAACCTTAATATGATCATAGTAATATCAGCATTTACATCAGGGTAACAAACGCACTCAAGGAAAAAATGAAACAAAACCCCCCTCAACTCAGGTAATTCCCATACCTATGGCACTGTGATTAACTCTGGAAACATTGTCCACAAAGCTATATATTCTTATTTATATAATTAATTTCTCTGATGTATACTAGGACACTTAAAAGCATCTCTGCTCACACACTAATCTTTGTTGAGGCATTCCTTCAGCTAAGAATTTCACACTTCCTGACATTTTAAATATGCATTATAAATGTTGATATGAGGTGCTTCAAACACATGGCTCTTTTCTTTTTCCTTAACTCTCTTAAAAACAAAGAACCCCCTCCACCAACTATATTCACAATAACTTTCCAGAACACCTTTTTTTTTTTTTTTTAAAGTTAACTACAAAGTCTCAATCAAAACCCCCTAAGTTTCTAATTTTTTTATTCTAAAAGAATCTAGAGGCTGGGAATGCAGTGTGTGTCCTATCTCCTTTCCTTTTAAAAAAATGCAGAGAAAACAAGTGCAGTTTTCCTTCGCTTGGTTGGAGGCAATCAAATCTAGGATGCCTATAAAGCTTGAGCGTGTTTTCTTTTTGAAACATAAGTTACTGAACGTTCAAAAAGCTTCAGTCCGTCTTATTTTGTCAGTAAAGCAAAAAAGGCTTCATTCCATCTTATTTTGCCAGTAAAGCATTTTATCTCAAATAACTGAAGTTACCTCTGCTCTGGCTTTCCAGCTGTCTCCTTTCAGTCTAGAATCTGAATTTCCAGTTAAAGAAAAGCAACATTCCCCTCAAAAACTGCAAAGCAACAGGCCACACAATTTAACACCTTTAAAAAAAAAATCCTTCACAAAGGATAAATAAATCCAATCCACCTGCTTCTTTATTTCAGGCAGTTATGAAATAAAATGGACTTTCAGCCAAATCTACATTACTATATTATTAGCAGTGGTCTGTCTGTTATCTAGTTCTCAAGATTACAGCACCAAGGATGTTTTGCTAAAAACAGGATTTTGAGATAATGCAGGGGATGTTTAGTGTTGCATAAGTGTCATTACATTTTAAAGGCTTTTCTTTTTTAGAGATGCATGTGTCTCCTGATAGTTTTTAGTTTCTTAGATTTAGCAACAGACTTGGCAACAGCCACAATATGTTTACCCTAGAAACTTGGGAGCTAAACCAACTGTCAGAACACAGTATCAGTTGATAACTTCAAGTACCACTGTTTCTGTGCCAAAGAGCTTTTCACTATAGTCTTTTACCTTCAAACAAAACCACTAACTGAAGTCATGACTTACTAAGCAGAAAGGTACACCCTACTTGTTAACAGAATTAACACAATTTTAAGGCCCTTAGTTGTCACTTCTCTTTAAAGAGTTACTATATCCCTCTTATCAATGCATATTTTAGAACTCAGATCAGCTTAGCAAGGTTGTTCTTCCTTCAGAAGACTCTTACAGAACATCCACTGCTCAACTGAAGTTTCCAGTTGTAATAATGAAGATGTACTATTTTCCATATTTATTCTTTGTAGGAACAGGATGGGAGAAAGATAAGATGAAAGGGAAGCAAAATAGATTCCTTTTTGTGCATCAAAACACTAATTAGTCATTTAAATATCTTGTGACTTGATGCTTGAATATTAAGTCTCTTTGATTGCATTTTTCCCTAGGGAAAGTTATTTAGTCAAGAGAAGAGCTCTTAACTCAAAATATGTGTTCATTTAAAACTACATTTATGCAAAACTCAAGGCAGTGTCAGAATTCTATTTATAAAATAGTTATAAATGTCTGTTGACTCTAGTTAAAGCTGCCCCCTCCCCCCAGATTCTTATGGACACTTTGCCATCTATTTCTAAAAAAAAATGGATAATACCATTTATCTATTATTATTATCTATTATACCATTTATCTATTATTTTTATCTATTATAATATCATTTATCTATTATTTTCATAAGTATTAAGGAAAAAAATCCTCTGACTCAAGTCTTCAAGTGCTACATAAGACAAACAACTCCCAACTTTCCTAAATACTCCACAGCATGAAGTTGGGGAAACAGACTGTGGTGGAATATTAAACATGTGAGGTTTGCCATAATTTTAGTCAATGAACACGTCTCTCTGCTGTCAACACCAATATAAAATTGAAGAGAAAGCTTTTGGGGGCAACAGGAAAGGAAGGAGACTTAGCAAGTTTGCAGAAAGAAGAAGGGGAAAGAGTTTAACATCAATTATTTTACGTAAGATGATCTGAAAAAGATGCAGGAAGACACCTGTGTTTACTAATGGCAAGCAAATTTCTCTTGGGGATGTGTGCTTGTGTGTGTATGCATATATTTAAAACAGAAGCATGAACAAACTTTAGCTGTGGAAAGTGTCTACTTGTATCTACAGCTCTGAAGTTTAACCCCCAAAGCTAGATTTAGTAAACAAAAGTATCACATTAAACACAGAAACATGTCTTCGAATTAACACTTAAGAATTTTCCATTGCCCATGACTACTTTCCCTTAGCCCAGACATACATCTCTGGGTTTATGGAGGCTATATAGTTACCCTATGTAATCTTCTAGCCTGAAAACTTGCAACTGCCAGGCAAACAATATAAGAGAAAGATAGCAATCTGACATGTCTACTTAAATAAAAGCATGCATGCACACTTGCTCACTTTAACCGAGAAATAAACTCATGACAACAAACATGACAAAACTTAAAATTCTGGTACAAGCGGAAATTAAGGATGCTTTCTTTCATATTCAGAATCTACAGGCATCAATTCAGATACCTACTGCATTGAGAGAAACACAAGCACACCTACTACTTAAATACTATTAAATGGATACCATACTAAAGTTCTGAACACCTTCACTTCACAAAAATAAACCACCAAAACCAAAACCATAAAAAAACTAAACCCACCAACAAACTCCCCCCTTCATAATATACACACTAGTGGATGTTTAAAACAACTTACAACTTGCACGGGACTTAGAAATATTGAATTACACTAAAATGGCAGGCAGATACACTAGAAAGGCCTCAGAGAGTAGTTACTGAATGGATGACAACAACATGCAAAGAATACTACTCTCTAGAAATTCACAGATTTGGTTAGAGTTAACCAAATACTTAGTGCCATAAAGAAAAGACTACATTTAACGAAGATATACGTATTTTAAGTTTTAGAGAAGTAACTCAAGCTTGCTACATCTAGAAATATAAACAGGAACTTTACAGTCTGTCGTCTTAAGACTTGTAGAATGGTTTGGGTTGGAAGAGACCTTAAAGATCATCTAGTTCCAATGCTCTGCAGTAGGCAGGGACACCTTCCGCTAGACCAGATCGCTCAAAGGCCCATCCAGCCTGGTCCTAAATATCTCTGAAGAACAACGGAAGCCTAACAGCTAGCAAAACTCAAGACTATGAAATTGTCATGTTTGTTATCACTAAATTTCAAAACCTGTTTACATAACTGTGCTCCTGCAGTTCTCTCCTATTTGCTGTGCTTCATGCATAAGAGTGGAAAACTGATTATAATAAGCAAATAACTTAAGATCTACAAACACTGAAAATAACAACCCACTTTACCAGGGCACTTTAGCAGTAACACCTATTGAATGCTACACCCGTCTTGAACGTGTTGTGTGAATGATTAAGTAATCCTGAAGTTCAAAAAGGTTTTATTCTCCCCTGAGACAGCAAAACTGAGAGGGAAGTGAGAGACTTTGGGCCTACAAACTCGGATTTCCTCACTTTGATTACTATTTAAATAGTACTTCTTTATTTCCATGTAGCGAACATCAGTTTTATTTGCATCGTGCCCGTCTCTGAAGGGACTTCCGGGGTTCTCAAATAAATCTAAACGGAAACCCTTCCACCTTCTATTTCTGACAGCAAATAAAAATTATACTCGTAAGGCAGCGCTAAGTTCCGGCCGGAGCAGCTCGGCGGCGGCCCGAGCCTCACCACCCGTGAGGAGGAGGGACGCTACCGCAGCGCGGGGACGCCGGCAAAGGCGACAACGCTTCAGCTCGGCCCTGCTCGGCTCCCCGGGCCCGCCCGTTCCTCCCCGCTTTCCCACCAGGCGCGCTCCCGCGCCCGCAGCCACAACTTCCCCGCGCCCCCGGCGGCGGCGGGCGGC
Organism: Gallinago jamesoni; assembly: GCA_025769975.1. Lineage (NCBI taxonomy): Eukaryota > Metazoa > Chordata > Aves > Charadriiformes > Scolopacidae > Gallinago > Gallinago jamesoni. The sequence continues at coordinate 14,577,314 of JAOQGH010000012.1, read as the reverse complement.
TCGGCAGCGCCACCCGGTGGGGCAGCGCGGGACGCGGCGCCGCCGGGGTCCGTCTCCCCGCCGCTGCCGCACCAGGCCCGGCCCAAGAACCCAGAGACAAAATGGCGGCCGCCCGCGGTATCACGTGACCCCCTTTGTGCATTTCGGGGGCCCCGCCGAAAGGGCTGCCAGCTCCGGCGGGGACCGGGCAGGGGGCAAAGGGGGCCGTAGGGAAGCGCGGGGAGAAGGCGCGGTAAGGGGCCGCCGGGCTCAGCACCTTCCCTCTCCAGGTCCTCCCCCCCCCCTCCCGGCGGGCGGGGAGAGCGCGGAGAAGATGGCGGCCATTTTGTGCTTGCGCAGAGGCGAAGGTGGGGGCCCCGGGTGCGGGGGGGATGGAGGGACCCGGCCGAGGGGGGGGGGGGGGGTCTCACGTACCGACTCCTCTTCCTTCTCCATGCCCGTGGGCATCTGCGGCACGGCCCGGTTAATGGAGGCATATTCGGCCAAGTCGGGCAGGTCCTCGCAGCGGAAGACGGGCAGCGGCTTGGACGCGTCCAGCGCCCGGGCCCGGAACGACAGTTTGCTCATGTTAGGCGGCGATGGCGGCTCCGGCTGGGGAGGGGGGGGCGACAGCAAGAGCGCTCCGAGCTGAGAGCCGGACCCCGCCGAGCGCTCTCATGGAGGGACCGGGGCTCCCCCGGCAGGGCGGGGCGCGCTCCGACACGGGGCCCGGCGGCGCCGGCTGGCGCGGCTGGGCTGGGCGCTGGCTTCTCTCCTCCGCCGCTCCGGCTCCGCTCAATACGCCACGGCCAACATGGCGGACATTAAACCTCGACTGGCCGCCTCTTTCAGCCAACCCCAGCGCCACAGCCATTCCCACACTGCATCGCGCAGGGGCGCGGGCACAGCGCCGCCCGGGGGAGAGCGCGCGCAGCGCGGGCACGGCCGCGCGGGCTCGAGAGCGCGGGAGGGCTCGCAGCGGCCGGGTGGCGGGCGCCGCCGCTCCCCGCGGGACCCCGGCTCGCCCGGGAGAGGGCGGGAGGAAAACGGGGGAGGTTTCCCACAGCGTGCGCCCGGGACGCTCCTCAGCACGCTTGACTGTCTCTGAGCTCTGCCGGGGAAGGCGCGCTCCGCGCCTGTGGGGGTAAGGCGGTTCGGCCGGCCCCCTATCCCACCACCGCCCTCCCTGAGGTAAAGGGAGCCGCGCCGGTCCCTGACAGCCTGCTAGCTGCGGGGAACCCGGGGAAGAGGAGCGGGAGAGAACCGTCCCTGAGCTTTCCAGCCACTCGGGGACCGACAGAAGGACGGTCGCCCCTGAACGCTGATGTTACCCCGAACCGGCCGTCCGGTTCCCCCCGAGGGCGGCGGCGCCTGGAGCGGCCCGGCTGCGGGGCGGCCGAGCGTCCGCCCGGGGACGGGTGAGCGCGCCTCGCCTCAGGGCTCGGTCCCAGCACCCCCGGCCCCTCAGCAGCACCTGCCCGCCGGGCTGTGTCCCGCCCCGCACCGCCGAACCGCGCTCGCATTCCTGCGACGTGAAGGAGAAAAACGCGGGCACCTCCCTGAAAACGTAAGGAACTGTAAGAACATCCACAACAACATTCCCAGCCTGTTTCTCTGGGCCTTCAGAAACTTGGGCCCTGAAGTAGCGAAGTGCACACACGTGAACCGGTTTAACCCTTGCTTGGATTTAAGTTACCAGTTACCCGTTCAAACGAGCTCACCCCAGGAGAAGGTTAGAACTAATTCGAGCATGTCTTATTAGGTAAGCTCTTTTACGCCTCAATGGTTTGATTTAACTGATGCAGTATTCTGCTATAAGCAAGCAACAGAAAATTCAGAGTCTCACTTGTCTCAGTGTCTCCACATGCTGCCCCAGGTCATCACAGCACAGCCATAAAAATGTCAAAACCCCTTTGTCCCGGGCCATCACTAGATCTATCCAGCTAAGGAACACTTCAGATGCTTATGTGTGTCATGTTCTTGCACCAGGTCATAATACAATTCTAGGTCTATAGTTAAAACATAAATAAATCCCCCCTTCTTGAAGTTTAAGCTTATTTTCATTAACAGTAGAATAAAATTGTGATCTGTTTGATTTTAAGTATCCCTCTACTTTTAAAACAAAATATTGTAGTTTTATGCTAGCATATGAGAATCCGTATCACCTATTACTCTTGGGAAATAGAACTTTCACAAACAGGACACAAACGTAACAAAAGCATTAGAAAATTCTTAGTAGTTTTTAAAATCTGATATATCTACAATAGAAGCAAAAGCCATTTTTTTTTAATCGCATCACCTCTTTAATAATAATACCACCATTCTTCATCTTAAACAGCTCCTAGCCACTGCATGAAATATTGCTAGATACAGCTGTTAACAGCAGTTTCAAGCCAACTGTTTGCATGTCTGACTTCCCCGTAGGTCTCCCGAACTGTTTCACCTGCAAGCTATTTAGCTTCACAACCTCTCTGGGACAGGAAATTCTATCTGTATTACAAATTGGTAATGCAGTGGAAGACAGCTGCTAGGGAGAATAAAACTTTTTTTTTTTTTTTAAAGGAGAGTGGCATGAACTGAGGAATATAATTGTATTCATTTGTATTTCAGTAGTTACATCAGAACTAAATATCCAAATTGCATATTGTTTTTTGTGCTGATTTTAATGCTTAAAGCACACACTAGCAAGAATAAATAATCCTAAAGTAATCCTAAAATAAATTGCACATAAAAAAATCTACAGTTTTTCACAAATACTGAATAATTTAGTTTATGCAATTGTCAGGCAGATAAGGTGATAAGCAAAAAAAAAAAAACCCAAACAAAAAAAACCTGCTGTCATAGATTGGCTTTACCCTAAAACACTAAATGAAAATGAAATATCTGGCAGCTAAGCAAAAAATAAGGCCATTAAATATAACTCCCCACTTGCACTGATGAAAGAGAAACAATACATAATGAAAAGTGGAGTGTAGAAAATATCCTGAACTATAAAGAAAGAATATTCAAGTTTAAACTTATCCTTAATTGACCTTTGCATTTCTAACCCTACCACAGGCTTGAGAAAAGTGCAGAGCAAGCAGAAAGGACCATAACATTTGGATACAAACAGGACAGTATGCATTAAGAAAGAGTTTTGGCCTGAAAGTCTTAGACTCATCAGCTTTTAGTGTTTTGCCAATAAAATAGATTGCATTTAACTATTTTGTAGCAGAAGTTGATTTGTCCTCAAAATAACCTGAATTAATATGCTAGTAAGACGAAAAGTGTAGTATTTAAAAACAATACATCAGCCCTAATTACTGTTCTGTAAAGGTGATAACAGGAAAAAAATATAGAACATAAACAGACTGAGCCTCTATTTTACCTTCCTGTCAGTTATCATATGCAGATATATTTTAAGTTTTGCCATTTTGTTGCATTAACCAAAGTATGTTACATTTGTAGACATCAGAACTGCACTATGACGGTATTTATGTAAAATTGGTATGTTTTAAATGATGACCAAAATACTCTTTGGTAGCTCTCATTAAAAATATCAGTAGGCGTAAACTCATTTGTTGTACTATAGTGCTATGTGTCCATTTAAAAAACTGAAATCTAATGAACCGAAATATAATTAATATGGCAATTTGAAGTGCTGTTCTTTTTTTGTACAAACTGCTGAAATTAGAACTTTAACATTGGAGGCATTTCTTTAAGGGTCCATTTTTATGATCTCAAGATAATTAAAACAACAAGCTTTACTAAAATGAAAGAACTTTGTACATCAGCTATGTAAATATAACCATTTCTATATACATTCAAAAATACTAAATTCAGATTTAGTATTTAGATTTAAGGTCTAAGAACCAATAACCTGATCCATGCAGCTACAGAAACAGGTCTCTTGTGATATCATCTAACTCAAGTTTGTGAATCCCAAAAACTTAACTTGCTATTTTGGTTAGCAAGTTTATTTGACAAGTGTTTACAAGTTTACTATTTGACTTTTTTAAAAAAAAAAAAAAAAAGTTTCTATTTACTTAGTTTTGTGGTTTAAAACTTCTCTGAGTCAAAGAAGACTTTGAGTATTTTCTTTAAGCGTGAGTTATAGTCTTCTGAACATGGGTTCATACTGTCTCCCATTCTAACAGCAATCATTGGTTCTGGTCACAAAGTAGCTATGCATAACGGGAATATAGATTAAACTGGGTGTCAGCTTTGGTGCTTTCTGGAATCAAGTGTCTCTGTAATTTAAGGACATAAAATTCCAGGATACAGTTGTTAAAAACTTTTTTTTTTTTTAATTTTCTTGTACTCTTTTTTGTATACTTATATCTATTAGGAGTTTATCTCCAATTAGGTACATTATATATTAAAAGGCAAGTATAAAATAAAGGAGCTAAAGGCTGGAATAAAGTACAATATGAAGGATGATATTGCATATATGAGATTTCTACCATTCTACTTTTAAAGAAAGCCTGTTTATTTGGGAAAATAATTATCCACAGGAATACACAGTATTAACAGTGAACATTTGATGTCATTCCACTCTCCAGACTCACTGGAAGAGGGTGTTTTGTTTGCTTTTGGTTTGTTTGGAGTTGTGGTTTTTTTTTTGTTTGCTTTTTGTTTTTTTAAGCTTTCTTCCTTCCTTCCTTCCCCTCCCAAAATAACGATACACTGAAATCCAGAGTCAAACTGGGATTAGAAATCAAGTACATTTGACTCCTTACATACATGCATTTTCTCTGGCTATACTTTTTGTGTCCCTACTTAGGTAGTAGTCAAACTGTACTAGTCAAAACTGTATTAGTCAAAAATTAAAAACAGAGCTTGTTAAAGATAAGACATGTTTCTCATTTGCCAACCATTGAAAAATTGTTCTTACATAGAGAAGATAATACCATATTTTCATGAACTGAGGAATATGATGAGTACACTAAACTATACACTAACTTACATATCCGTAAATATTTGCAATTTTTCATTTTTCTCACTCTGGGATTACTTCACACCCTGATTCTACTATTGTAGAGCTCACTAACTCATGATTTATTTATATAGCAATTTTGTTGACCTGATTTTTGCCTGTTATCTCCATAAATGCTGACCACTCTGAACTGATAAAAAGAATTACTGATCTATTTTTTTCCACTTTCATGTGGGAAAGTTTTCTAATCAAGTATTAAGAAATGACACAGTATGAAGTTACCATACTCGGGTTTCTTTCCAGAAAGACTTACTCTTAGGGGTATTTGGAAAGATATAAGTGGCATTCTTGATCTGTAGTAAGCTATTATGAATTCTTTATGTGTATTTCTGTTTTACATTTAGTAGCGATGCTTGTGTTCAAATTTTTTTCTCAGCTATCTTGTTTGTTTGTTTATGTTTTATAACATTACAAATATCCATATTGTTTTAAATCATCCCAGTGAGCTACCTGGAATTTGGATTAAAATGAGATAAATATAGGCAAATATGACACTGGAGGTTCTTCATTGTTTTATAAAATATCACATTCCAGTAGTAAGTAGATGCATACAGAAATTATCTTAACAGCATAAAGATTTAAACTATGAACAAACTGATGTATTTCATAGTGAATTTCACCTCATTTGCTCGTGTCAACTGCCTGTTTTAAAAGGGATAATGGAACTGTCAAACATATTTAAAGAGTTCAGACACCATACTACAAAACTGGTGTAGAATGCCTTTGTGATAACTTCTGACATTCTTTTGAAAGATAATTTAGTGTTTCATGGCTTTGGCATCTCAAAGAATGGTGTGATATATTCACTTAATTATTTTGTTTGTTCATGCTTGAGATGCAATAAAACTTCAAACGAGCTTTATACCTTTCTGAATCATAATTTGAAGCAGTGACCAAGCAAATCCCTCCCTCAATTCTTGTCTCAATGAGAGGAAAGTAATTTATGTTATATATATATATACACACATATGATTTTTTGTTTCTGTATTGAACTGGTAGGTAAATGTACTGCATGGCCAAATCTTTTAGTTACCTTTTATTTTTTGTAGGCACTTTGAATTTGCACCACAGAACACCAAACAGAGATGAGAAGGGATAATACTGCATTTAATCTCATATTTCTGTTACTGTTCAATAGCTAGAAAGTAAACATGATCTTTTAGATTCCAAAGCTGCCTAAAAAAAAAATCAAATTTTGAGATACAGCAGCCTGGTAAAACAAGCAACTCAGAAGTGTTAACGCAAGCATGGGATTTTTTCCACTATAAAACCAATGACTGCTGTTCTTTTGAGTGGTATGTTATTAGAAATGACTGGTAAAGCAGCATACAAAACTAGCTGTGTCCTAAACACTCAGAACAGAAACACAGAAGTTGTCTTTCTTGCAACAACATCTGAAGTTTTAACACTTTGTTGCAAGCAGCCATACTTATACAACATACAACTGGGTAAGGAATTGCCATGTGATCAATGGGTTTCATGTTCAAAAACTGCATGCAGGAAATAACAAGGCAACATTATTTAGCATTAGGTAATGCTAGTAAAAGCAAGATAGGCAGAAACAAACAATAGTTGTGTCATTTCTCAGGCTCTCCCTCTGAGATTATCACTTTGTAATGTGTTGCCTTTGTTTACAGTACTGGTTTAAGATTGGTATTGGTCCAGCTTTCTGCTCTGCCATTCATTCTTTCTCCCCTGTAGCTGCACTGCCCCTTCATTTTTATCAGCACAGTTGCTCCTGAAGCTGAGTACCAAATAGGAATCTGATTGGATACTTTAACAACACAGTAAAAATAAAACCCACCAAAAAAACTCCCAACTACATAAATCCAAGAAAAGCCACTTGAAAAGATCCATGTTAGAAGTTATGTTCCCCCAGAAGCTACAGCTTATCGCTATTGCCCTCTTCCTTCACATGATCCAGTTTGTGGAAGCTACAGAATACAGTAGTCTGGAAGCCATAAGACATGCAAAAAGAATTTGAAAGTGATAAAACTGTATGCGCAATTTAATATGCACTTAAAACAGTAATACACTCATATGCTATATTTGAAAACCTTTGCCTACAAGACTAGTGTCTGAACTAATGTATAAATGAAGCATGTCTTATTTTCTTTCAGACTGATTACGTATCACTGTGTAGAGGTGGGGTTTTATAGTTTCAAGTACATACGTAACAGGGAGTATTTTTCCACATGTGGAAAGTGAAAGGAGTTAGATGCCAATTTAATGGTGTAATCTTCCTTGGGGAACATGTTGTCAGCCTTACATACTCAAAAGTAGAGTTCAGCATCTTCAGGGAAACCATCTGAACCTAAGAGGTGTTATGCCACTGAATAATATCCAGAAGAGGAGGAAAAACCACTAGCCAACAATTCTCTTACTGAGAAGAAACAAAGCTAACAGAGGAGCAGAGAAAGCTATTACCACATTTCTACTTTTGCAACTAGAGCTAAGCTCCTAAAGATGGTGGAGGCAGTTGCCCCCATAGGAGGAACAGAAAGACTGTGAGAAGAACTAATGACTTAGGATTATCATTTTACAGACTCAACATTTTTCCCACCATCACCTGTACAGATAGAGCCCATTTAATCATTCTCTTGCCTAAAATGTATCTGAAAGCACAAAGGGCCTGTGGGAGACTTTAGTACTGTAGAAAAGAATTAGTTTCCTTTATATGGCTTCTTCAGGAGACCTAAGTTTTTATGTGCATAGGGAAAACACATAATAGTGGAAGCAGTTATTCTGTTAGATGTAGCAGTGGTAAAAAGACAAAAATTATGCTGAGAGACTGATGCACTGAAATATATCTTTCCCTGTGTAAGTTTTACTGGATTCGGATTGTAAGGCTCAAAAGATAAGTGATTTACAGGCTAAAATGACCAATGGCTTGGGGATTGGGCTTGCAGGAATAAAAACAAAGTAAAAAAAGCCCAAGCACCTTAAAACAAAAAAAAAGGCAAATAAAAACAAACAAACAAAAAAACAAACAAATAAAGAAGCCCCACCTTCTCTTGCCAAAAGAACTGCTAATTTATTAATCAAAGAGCTAAGTATAGATTGATATTCCACATAGGATAAAATGAAAGGCTAAAACCGTAGAACAGAATTAGAGAAAATATGGTTGTATATAGGTTTGATGGTAGGCACAGTGATGGATGCTGTCCTGAATCCTTCAGATGACCATTAAGATAAAACCAACCAAACAAAAAATCCCCACCCCAAACACACACCCCACACCATGACAAACCTTAGTCTGCCAGTGTTCATCCGCTAACCCGGGATAAAGGAGTGCACCAGGGACAAGTGCATAACTTTAGAAAATTTACTACTACACTGTTAATTGCATGGCTGTATGTATGTGCAAATATACAGTAAATTCAATCCAGGAAAGCTCATATTCTCTAACTTCTTAAATTTTGCTTTTAAAATAAATAATCTATTTTAATACCTTACTCTCACAAGGTAGGATTTCTATCTTACAAGTCAATCTATGCAAATTTTTTCAAGTGCTTCAGAGTTTTGGGATAGTATGACCACGTATTTGCAGAACTTCAGAATTATATTTCTGATGTTAAATAATGGGGAGTTCTAGTCCGATATCTACCCTATAACATCAAATGCTTTAAATTGCAGCTCCTGAATCAGAATGAAAGTAGTGTATCTGCTTGCCTCAGGCAATTCAGGAAAATATTGATTTATACCTAGATAGGAATTAGCCAGGCTTCAGAAGTCTTTTGGTGCAGGGAAGTATACTTTCATCTTGGCATGAAGAGGCATTTCCTAATGCATATGTTTAGATTGGGCTGGGTGGGAAAGTTGGTTGGGTTTTTTTGGTTTTTTTTTTTTTTTTAATGTTAGTGGGATCTATCTATGCACCTCTAGGCCAAATCAATAGCATTGTGTTGTTAATTATCTAATACAGTCTATACCATTTTTACTTAAGATAAAAAGAAAAAACTTAAGATAAAAGGAAAAAACCACAACTTACTCAGCTTTTAGATTTCAAAAGTCTGATGTTGTTTTGCAAGAACGCAAAAAAATCTTTCAACTTCAGATGTGGATTCCTTTACCTACACACTAGTTCAATTTATACTTCTAAATAAAGCATAAGATAGGATGTTATAGAGATATTATTTGTATTCTGGGATATAAATATAATCATGAGTAATTGTAACTAAACACTTAGATACACACTTCAGAAAGCTCTAATTAACAGCACTGGGTTTGTTGGTTTTTTTTGTTTGTTTGTTTTTAAGAAAGCTAATGAGTAAGTTTGAATATATACATCCAGCAGAGGAGGCTAGATCTGAATACAACACTGATCTGAGTGTTTTGATTTTTTTTTTAATGGTAGCAGAGGCATAAAAATTGAAAACTCTGAAAACCTGAAGAAAATACATATTCAGAGGCCTTTCAACATTTAGAGAATGCAAAATGCTTGTGAGAGTTGGGCAGATGTTGAGAGCGAAAATGTTTTAGTTTACATGGAAATACCAAGTTACGTGGAGAAGAAAGATAGAGAAATCAGATTAGATCATTCTCTCTATGTATCTAATGTAGATGAGCTCAGAAAACCCAAGCCGATGTGATATCATTGGCATTTTCTCCTCCCCCTGCCCGGTGAAATCCCTAAGTCTGTTGTAAGGGCACCCTAAGAAACACTACCAAGTGGAAAGCAGTTTTCTCAAATCACTTAAAGTACAAGCAGTTAAGACTTTCACCCCCTCACCTCTCTCCAATACAGACACTCCATTCTTACTTTCTTAAAGAAAGTGTTCATTTTACTGTTGTCTGGCACTCTTGACCTGTCCAAGAGAAGACCACTGTCATTAACACAGGGGTTTGTACACAAGCCAGCTGCTGGTCACAAATGACAAGCCTGCTGTGATTTGTAAACAATTCAAGAAGGGTGTTAGCAGAAAAGGACATAACCTAATTAAAAAGAAAATATAAAATCAGGGGAGAACATAGAAGATAAGAAGGGAAAGAGTTTCTCATGTTACAGTAGCTCATCTTAAAGTCTGCTTGCCTAGAACTTCCAAGTCCCAAAGATTCCTGCCACAACCAATTTTTAGCTTGGAAATTGGTTCAGAGATGACAAAAGAAATCATAATACTTTCTTAGAGAAACTTCATTCATTGCATGATTGCAACTGGATACAGGCCAAACAGAATGTACGTATGCGGAGTCATCAGGCGTGAGATTTTTCCCCTCTGTTATCGAGCATGGCTTCTCCTTAAGAAATGCTGATTGTGGCACTTTTCTTGAATTGTGAATAAAGAATCATATTATCTAAAGGCATCAAGTTATTCTGTCTTGTATGGATACCTTTAAGACCATCACAAATAACACAACTTCTCTGCATTATAACATTTGAAATTAAATTTTATTAAGAAAAACCTCTCTGAACCAATTCATGCAGGTAACTTGCCCTGTCTATGCCTGGCGTTACAGATGAAAGCTGTCAGGTAAAAAGACCCTTTGAAGAAATTATACTTTTAGTTATCAGGTTATGGCAGCACCAAGATTTTTAGTAAACAGATAAAGGACATAAGGGATCCTTACAGCGCTGAAAGGCCCAGATCTGAGTCACCTGGGGATTTAAGCCTATTTGAACAAATGTGGAAAATTCTTATGTGTGTTAGTGAATGTTCAAGGTGCACACACCTGTGAGGTCAGGGAGGTCTTGCTTCCATTTAGCAAGTTTCTTAACCTTCTCTCCCCTTCAGAGCTTTAAGAGCTAACTTTTTACTACCTAAATCACGCATAAGTCAGAATAAGCAAACACTGGGGCATGGGATTTATTTATTTTTAGGGTATTCACATCTGAGCTAGTCATACTAGGCAGGTGAAGATCTGATGAGGATAATCAGGGAAGTTTAAAATACGGTTCATGTCACAGCAGACATCCAAAATTCCAGTTGGTCTTTTTTTTTGTTGGGGTCTTTTGTTGTTTGTTTTTTAAATATGTGATTTACTTGGCCTGTTTCTTTTCAATGACTAGGATTACAGATTTAACATCACCATTCTTAAGCCAGGTTTAGAAATTTCTACTTTAAGTGTTTACAATACTGTGATTCCAATTTACTTAGAAGCACAGTTTACTGTTAATCCATTGAAGCATGAGTTAACACCACCTTACAGGCTCATTAACTAGATCTCCAACCATACACTTGTAAGCACAGGTCCCAGAAAAAAAACCAAAATGGAACCTGACAAAAAGAGGACTGCTCTGAGAAAAGCAAGTCCTTGGTTCTGCTTGCTGTTCCTGGGGCTTCCTACATTTTGCATTTAAACATTATTGAGTAAAATCCATGAAGTAGCCCTGGGATCAGGTATGACATCCACTCTACCTCTTTCCCTCTTGCTCTGGGAATCCCAGTGCTCAACACATTGTAAAAGCTAACTCCTTTTCCCTTTCCCTAACATTTTTCACTCCAAAGTGGTCCCAGTTGTCTTCAACAACAAAAGATGGGGAGTTAGCATCCCACCATTTGAAAGCATTTGCTCCAGTCCCACAGACTGGAGAAGGCCTAGCTTTTAGAACTCTTGTTTTTACTGGTGCTCAAACCAACAGCCACTGGCATCCGTAACTTTGTTTTCTATTTTAGGGTGGTTTATGCCTCTCAGCAACTTTCAATTTACCGACTGGGACCTCCATCACAGCATCTCAACTCCTGCACATCTGGTAAAGGCAAGTAGTCCCATGTCATTTGACAGTTTCCATCTCTCTTTGGTGTTTATACAGGGAAATAAGTAGAAAGAACAATTTTTTTAGCAAATGTACTCATTTTTTAAGCACTACAATACCTCTTTTAAGGGTTAAATCCTGACCACCAATTTTAGGATCTAGCTATCATCAGTAGGGAATTTATGAGCAAAACATCCTATTAAGGAAATTTTTAGTGTTGGTATTATCTTGCTCCTGGGGCCAAAGGGCAGTCCAGTGGTAACACAATATCCTGGAAACATGACTTAACTAAGAATATAAAGAAGCTCATGGGTCCTGAAGCCATGGTATGTGATAACACGTGTCCAAGGCATACTTTGTTGTTCACAACAGCAAGCCAGAAGTTCTGTTCCAAAGCACTGATGTTCACCTTCCCTCCCTGCCATCCCCTTGTATATTTTCTAAAGCATTCAAAATTTAGGATTGTCTCAAGGACTTGGATCACTTCACCACAACAGTAATTAACTTCTTGACTGACCTGATAGAAGAGGAAGAATATGAAGAATGCTAAAAGGTGGAAGGATGTGCTAACCAGAACGGTTTTCTCTGGCATACAGGAGGTAGAGCAGATTACTTCATAACACTGAAAAGCCGTGCAAAAACCAGTCTGGAAGAGGTGTGGAGGTACCTAACTTCCTAGATAAGAGTCTGAAGCAAGCAAGAAATACATAATCCTTTGTTCACAGCTGGGAAACAGGTGACCCTTGAAGCAAGTTTTAAAACATTGCTCTAACTTGATGCTGACATGTATGATGTGGAGTGCTACAGATAGCAAAGTCATGAAATAAGGAAGGTGAGAAACAACACTATGTCACAAGGTTCAGAGCATAAAGGTACCTCCCCCCCGTCTCCTGAAACCTTGTTGAGTGTTGAATCAAGGAAACAATGAATAGTTTAGACCCTCAAAATGGAACAACCGCAAGTCCCATCTGCCAAGGCATGTTATCACCTGTAGGAAAATAGAGAACATAGTGATATATGAGTGAATGAAACAGGAGTCATGGCTTTTGTTTGAACCAACTCCCAAACTATGTTCTTTTAAACCACAAGCGCATGTGGGGGAACTGTCTTCATGTATATATTGCCTGACTTTGGAAGCTGGTTAAGTCTGCATGGGATCTACACATCTGCACTTCTGTGACAATTTTAGACAGACACCCATCTTTACCCTGAGCCTCTTAGTTGAGTATATAATGCTAGTAATATTGGTTGGAGGAATGTCATAAAGGCACACAGAATATTTTGGTCAGTCAGGATGAGTTAAGATGTTGGAAAAGATTATTTGGCTTACAGTTGAATGCTATAGTTCAAGTAGTTTTAAGCCAAGAGAGCCAAGTATACTTTTGAAAGGTGTATGGAGTATATAGAGAGTTTCTAGGTAAAAGGGAAACTGTACTAGAAGAAACCCACCAAGGAAAAAAACAGAAAAAAATATCTCTTATGGTTTAGGTCCTGGTATTCCACAGGCATTTCAGAAGGAGCAGGGTGCTGAAAACACACAATCAAGATAGAGCCACCCCTCAGTAATGACTCTTCCAGGCATTTCTGCAGAAGATGCAGGAGGTAAATTAGTTGCTATTTAGCTTTGTGAAGATGCTAAATCTTAATCAATTGTTGTTCCTTATTGGCAACACATCTGCTGAGAACTATTTCTTGTTCAACAATGGCTCAGAAAGGAAGCAGGAGAGAAGCAAGGAAACTGTTGAATTGCAAAACATCAGCACTTCTCTCACTTTGTGACTTCTTGGAATGACTGAGAATGGACACTTTTGTAGACTCGGCATCAAAGTTGCAAAACCATAACCAATATTAAAGAGTGGTCCCAACTGAATGGGAGAAAGAAGAGCAAGTAAGTAGCAAGTTTCTATTCAGTATTCACATTCTTGCTGACTTCACTGACCTAGAAGCTGCCTCGGAGCAGCAAGACCACTAGCGATCAGGTCATTCATGGCCTGTGTGCACAGGCTGCAGTCACAAGAATCACCACTTTCGTAGTCCAGGATGATAAGAAGAGCAAAACCATGAAATTACCTGCAGTAATTTATCATTTGCTCAGCACTGTTGTCCATGGATGAGCAAACTGAACATTGTAAAGAACTGAACTTGATGTAAAGAAGAAAATGAAAGTTCTACTGGAATTACTCAGATGTAAATAACCCAGTGCTTCCTTAAGATTTATAATTATTGTAATAGATTCATCAAGAATTGGCTCTACTTCCATTGGCATAACCCAAAATGCCAACCTTGTGACCTAGTGATCAGGCCTCAGAGATTAAAGATGTCCAAAATCCACGCTTTCCTAGAGGCCTCATATCTTGATTCTTGTCCTCAAGACCTAAGAGTTGTACCAGGTCACTGAAGGTGTAATGGTCACATTGCACTGCCAGAGGCCAATGGGACTCTCTGCTCCAGCCAAGATTTCATAAAAGTCTTGTTTGACAGAGGAAAGATGGTGAAAACTGACTGCTCTCCTGGGTATCGATGTCTCGATGTCTCTTACTGGATGAAGTTTACAAGATATATTTACCTAAGATGGAAGAAAGTTTTACCTTCCTTTAACAAAAAACAAACAAGCAAACAAGACACCATTATAGATATCTACTTGAAATTGTGTATCAGTTTCCATAAAACTGAATAACTTAATGAACAAACATCCTTTAAAAACAAAATCTAAATGCATTTTTGAAGATTAAAATGTTCATGAAAAGTTTAGAGACTGTTTCAAACAGTCCAGTATTTGTCAAATTTATTCCTTGAAAATAACTGAGATGTAAAATAGATGTAAAAGTCTCTAAAATGGTCAGCTTCGTATCACTCCAAAATAATAGGCACATTGGTTCCTTAAAAATGTGTTAAATTTATTGTTGAATTTATTCCTGAACCTGTTGAGTTTTTTAATACATGCTCTGATCATAGGCTCCTCTGTCTTCCCACCCACTTTCTTAGAACATTAATCACTTCTGTTTTCTTAAACACCTAATATGGATGTTAGCAGAAAAACATCTGCCCTTAGAGCCGAGGTGATCTGTAGGTTGTTAACAAAAGAAAAACAACACATGTTAATATATATTTCTTTATAAATACATGTAAAACACATGCTCCAGTTAGCAACAGGAAAGAAAAAACCCACCCACCTCAGGTGAATCCTGTTACAATCTGAAGGATTACGTTAGGTTTTCCCTTCTTTACAATCCTACCTTCACACACACACACAACCTAAACTCCTCCAGACCTCAACAAGAAATCTGCATATGCGAGCACACGAGCGAGAGGGACCTTACAGTTTAATCCCCATCGCTGAATATAACCTTTAACTTCACAACAGGCAAACAATGGAGGAGTTGCACAATAAATGTGTACCAAAGCCTTCCATATTGTGTGTAAAAATCATTTTTAAAACCTTTCATCTGCAGCCACTGTGAAGTCATTTTGGGGGTGGGGCCGAAAAAAATCTCATTACTGAAGAAAACTGGTCTCTGGGTACAAGATTGAAAAAAGAAATAAATAAAAAATTTAAAAAATCTGCTTCATTTACACAAACCAGCAAAAGGGTGAGGTCATGCCAGTTCCGGGCCATAGTTCATGCAACACTACAATTTTTCAGGGATACAATTTAATCCTCTTTCTAACTGATCTGCCCTTACTGTTGATACAGAGAAAAGGAAAAGATACAATAGATCAAACCGTGCCCCACCTTTCTCTGCCCCCCTCCCCGGTCCCTCCCCCGTTAGAGCCGGGGACACGGATCGTTCCGGAGCCCCACAGCGCCACCAGCACAGACCAGTGCAAAACAAAAAAGATCTCCCACCGTGTGAAGAAAAAAAAAAAAAAAAAAAAGGCAAAGAAAAGAAAAAAAAAGCGCCTAGAAAAATGCCAAAAATTACAAAATGTCTCCCAAATGTACCTTCTTGGAGGAAAAAGAACAAACAAACAAACCACTCGTCCTCCCCCCCCATGCCCCCCCCACCACCACCAAACCAAGACATCTAAATGAAGTCTGGTGAAATAAGAACCTTTATATAACTAATGCTTTAAGCTAATTGCCACTGGAGCGCTAATTTGCAAATAAAAAGGGTCACTGTTAATAAGACACATAACTTAATATAAACCCTCTTATGTCAATCTCCGCCTTCACCATACCAAGGGCAGTTTTCACCAGTACTTTAGACCAAAGTAATCCATCAAGAGCCATCACAAATGGCATTGTAAACTCTTTTAGCCACGGCCAGACCATATAGGCAGCAACATTATACGCTCCTTTATATATTAGAGCTGCATTATATTCATAAAGGCGGTCACATATTTGGTCCTGGATCCATTTATTACTCGGTAAAGAAAACCCCCCAAACAAAAAGCCAGAATAAAAAAAAAAAAACAACCAAAAAAAAAAATCCTACCCCAGGTCCATCTCGAAAATATCTGACTTCTTATACTCTTAAATTGAACTTAAATTGCTGTTAAGCTTCGCGTATATAAAATTTTAAAGAGGAAACAAAACTGACTTCAGTAATTGTCGATTTTAAGGAGACATCGCTGGGTGGGATACACATGAGATCAAAGCTAAGAAAAATACAAGGCTACGTTTTGTTCATCAACACAACCAAAACCCTCCACAGCACTAATACACGTCAAAAAACGCAGCAACGAATATTTTTGGTTAAAACCACAAACTTACCTCCTGAGAAGGCAGTCCTTGCAAAACGGCTGTAACAATATGGACTGCATACTCGCTCTCCTACAACCAGCCACCTCCATGCTGCAAAGGGCTCCCCGAACATCCTTAAAATATTTCGCAAATGCAAAAAGTTAGACTTTTCTTTTTTCTCTCACTTTTTTTTTTTCTTCTTCTTTTTTTTTTTTTTTTTTTTTTCCCCCCTCTCCTCTCCCCTCCTCTCCTCCTCCTCCTTCTCCTCCTCCCCCCGCCGGGTGAGGAAGGAGGCGGCTTCCCCCCGGGTCTGCGGGCGATGCCGGCGGGCGATGGAGCAGCCGGGGCGGGGGAGCCCGGTACCGCCGGGGTCACAACTTTGCCGGGGCCGGCGGCGGCTCGATGGGCCCCCGCTGACCGCCCCCCCACCCCCGGCCCCGGGCTCCCCCCGCCGCCGCTACCGCCGCCTGGAAAAATGCAGTGTGCCATTTTACACCCGCCTTTTGAAACACACAGGACCAAAGTCTAGCGCTGGTTTTCGGTGACACTGCAAAACTACGGCTCTCTTCACGCAACACACCCCCCCCCTCGCCTCATCCCTCCCTTCAATGGGAGCAGCCGCCTCTTGAGAATTAATAAAGAAAGACAGCTGGAGAAAATAATTCCGAGACTTTGCCGTTTTCCCTCCCCGCCCCCCCTGCCCCCCCCCCCCCCGGCCCAGCCCCCACTCCCGACCCCGCAGCAAGTTTCTGCCGATCAGCGCATCCCTTCGCCTCTCCCCGCGGCATCGGGCACCCCGGCCCCGCCGCACTTCGGCAGCCTCGCCGCAGCTGAAACAGCCAGTCATGCCTGAAACAAATTCCATGATTCCTGGAAAGTGGGGAGGCTCGAATCCCAGCAAATACTCCATTTACTTACAAATAGAAATACCTACCTTATGAAAGAACTAAATTAACACTAAATTCAACAGATACATCCGTTATGGCAGGAATAGTTTTTCCATAAATACTGTTTTAAAAACCCCTCCTTATACTGACTGACAGAATTCTACCATGCTGCCCACAAACAAAATGGCTGTGGCACCGAGTTTTTTGGTTCCTCCCACTGTGCCTCCCCCTGGCCTCCAGGAAGTGGTAGAAATCCAAAATAAAATCCGCACGAAAAGTACAATGCATCGCTTAAACTCCGCACGGCACCGCCAGCCACCGCGGGGAGTAAAGCAGATTTACCGACGTCGTACTTTCTCGAGGATTTTTATTGTTTTTAAAAGGGCATCAATCACTGGGAATTTACATCACTGTGTAATTTGAACTTCCTGCTTTACATATTTATAAGGTCTTTCACCTATCTTGGCAGGCTTTCAAATTAAGTGGGTTGGGAAATTTGATGCTGTGGCTGTAGTTTGTGAGCTGAGTCAGGTAGTCCCTGCTGGAGCTGCGCTGGAGCCGAGGGGAGACGGGCGAATTCTAACACTTCCAGTGTTCAGTGCAAGAGAAAATGTCATCCCCCCACTTTCCCCCCCCCCCCCCCCCCCCTCTTCCCCGACACGTTAGAGTCTCGCAAGCGAGCGTGTGGGCGCAGGGAGGACACTGGAATGAGGATTCTCAGCGGTAACTGAAATTTAGGCCCCTCGCACATAACTATGTTTTGTAATATACATATTTTCGCATTTGTGGTTCACAGTAGTCTGTCCCAATTGTGATTTCTGCAGAAATAATCTTGGATTTTTGCTTATTGTTACCCTGTAGAGTGTTGCAGCCCTTTAACTTTTTTTGACATTCACCTTAAAAAGAAAAATAAATAGGAAAATATGGCATACTTAAATTAGAGATGATCATTAATATGTCAATGTGTGGTCCTCTACCTGAGCCACCAACTCTGCCAGGCAATAGCACAACTCCTCTTGTCCCTCATGGGCTCTGTAGGGCCTGATTCATTCCCCAGGAGAGTCCTTTTCCTGCCTTTGGTAGGAGTTACAATGGAGACAGGCTGTCAGACCTGCTGAGCCTGATCCAGCACTATATTAAAAGACTTGAATTAATATTCCTGTCCACTGCTATTCTAAACCTTTATCAGAGGCACTGAAAAAACAGTGAAATTGGTGATTCTTTTTCCTGAGCCACCATATTTCTAGGTCTTAGATTTCAAAAAGATATTTGCAAAGAACTTAGAGCAAATTTTGTCATTATTATTATTATTATTATTTGTTTGCATTATCATGCTATCTAGCAGCCTTAGTCCTAGACTATGATTACGATGATGTGACATACAGAAATATAGGGCAAAAAGATAATAGCTGCCCTGAAGAGCTCAAAAGTATAAGACAAAAGACAGCAGATGGCTACAGACAGATGAGGGAAACAATGAGACTGTATTGATCAGCCGGGAAGGCACAGTTTGCAACACACCATCAGCCTAACTCTTATTTCTGCATATACATCATGGCGAAGAAGACACTAGGTGGGATTTGATGAAGAAAATTAATTGGTTTTGTGGGTGTTGAAAGAAAATTTCTCCAACAAGAAGGACAGCATGGAGGAAAGGACAAAGATGTTTGCTTGAAAAAGCAGCAGATGAATTATGGAAGTCTAATCAGATTGGCATAAATTTTTTTTATAATGACAGAAAGTAGATAAGGGGAGAAGTAGGCTGTGAGGGCATTGAAAATACAGATGGAAAACTTATGTTTGATACAGAAGAGGCAAGGAAAGGATCCAAAAGGCATGGTGACATGGAGAAAACATAAACGAAGCTTGCTAGCGGTTAACAAGTCCTAGAAAAAAAGATATACGGTAGTTCAAGTTATATAGACCTGAAGAGATGTAACATGCTTTTTATAGGATTAAAAGGGTTGTTCTTAACCATTAGTTTGAGGACTATGTGTTGATTCATGGAACCTCCCTTCTAACTTGTATTTAGTGAATTCATAAATACCACTCCTGGTGGTAGAGTTTATTATATGAATACCTGCTTATTGAAAGGTCACCTCAAACTCATTAATACAAGCAGATAAGCACACAGGAGGGCTGGACTGAAATGATCATGCACACTGGAAAGGTTCCTTCTCCTGTCACCTCCTTTCCTTTCAAACACCTTTCAAACAAGGTTGTTTGAAAACCCTTCATCTCCCTGCAGTACCCCATAAATTAAATGTTCATCGCTATCTGCCCTAAACTAGCCCCGGTCTGACAGAGCCCTTGTCTGGATGATGGCGGGGGCAGAAAGGGCCTGGCAGCTCTGTTTTAGGGCACAGCTACACCCAGGGGAGCAAACAAGCTCTCCAGGAATGGTATGGTCTCTAGGCTCATACCCCTCCCACTACATTCCTTGTTATGTTATGTTGCCATAGGTTTTTAAATGCATTTTCTTTCTTTCCCACATTTAGTAGTGGCATTGAGGTAGTAACAGGTGCTTATTTGCATTTATTTTTTTTTTAATTCTTTTGCATGAAATACCTGAGATAAGAAAGTATTTACTACAGCAACAACATGACACGCTCGTAATGACCTTAGCTAGCCATCATACACCTTGGGGCTAGACATGGCATAACCTCAAATGAGCTAGACCTTGGTGAATGCCTGTGGAAACATTATAGTGTGGCAAATATGGAAGAATTTGACTGGATTCTTTTGTTATGGACTAAACTAAACTGAACTATCCCAGATTTTCTTCTAATTTAAAGTTTACTGGTTCTGTAGATGAGCTGATACATGGTAACTGTTTAAGCCAGGGTCATTTTGTCTTGTGTTTGATCTCATAATCTGCTTTAACTGAAAATAGTGTCTATCAAGTGCTAAATATTGAGACTTGAGATAGTGATTGAAATGCACATTGTGGGTTTTTTAATCTGAATAAGTGTTCCAAGAAAAGCTGAACAATATGTTCTCATGCTTTAGAAACAACCCTCACTTGACTTGATGTCAAATTTCCCCAAATTTCTGAAAACAAAGAGCACCACTATCCATCCTGCAATCTTTTTTAAAAAAAACTTTGTCCAATGCTTGGTGTGAATATGCATCTTGAGATTTTACTCAAAACCAGGGAAATAGAATATCTGTATGGGAGCAAAACACCAAACTAGCTATATTTTAAGATTTAGACTAACACAAAAATGTAGCTAAAACCTGATAGCATTCAAATAACATCTTCTTACTCAAATTAGTGAAACCACTTTTTACATTTGGCTTGCAGTATAATTGCTTTTATTTTTCTTTACCTTTCATTTTCGTTAATCTTTATCTTGCCCATAAAAATTTAACTCTACTGCCATATTTTCCAAGTAGATCTCTGTCTCACTTGTAAGAAACAAATTACACTGATCTTCTTTTGACAATCTTTTCTTGGTGTCTTTAGGAAGTGAATTATCAGTCCTGTTTAGTCAGTAAATCATTAGGTACATAGCAATAGCTGAAGAATAGCAAAGTGCTTTTGCAACTCTTATGTAAATGATCGTTTGTTTTCTTTTAATAAAAAAAGGCATTGAGTGTTTTTCAGTTGGAAGATCACCAAAGCATAAATATTTTACATTTTTATTCACCAGAAAATTACACATAGCTGCATAATTGCTTTTGAAGAATCTAAAAAACTGATTTGCTGTATGATTCGGAAAATTCATAAATTATAGTGTAAGAATGGACCATTGATGACCGACGGTATTATAAAGGAGGACACAAACTTCCCTACCTTGATTCTTGTTTGACCCAGGTCAGATACTTTTAAAAAGTATCCATTCTTGACTGAAAATGTATAGTTATTAAAAAAATCCACAATCTTCACTAAATTGTTACAGTGATTACTTGACTTGCTTGAAATTTAATTTTTAATCACAGGCCTTGTAACTTATTAAACCTCTTCTTTCCTTCTCTCTAAGTTTTGGTTTTGTTTGAGTATATAAGACTTACAAAATGTTACCCTTTGTTATGGATGTTATGTGATTGTAGTGCTTCTCCAGCTTATCAGCAATCTTCATGCTTCACAAGTCATGGACAGCAGAAACAGGTGCAATATTCCAACAATAGTTACACTACTTTCCACACAGTAAAGTAAGGTAAGTCCTGATATTTTTTCTGTATATCACAAAATTTAATCTGCTTTCCTGCTGCATTATGATTACAGGTACCCCTGTTCAGCAAATCATCTCATTAATTTAATCCAGTAACTCCTTTTCAGTCATACCTTCTGACTTCTTCTGCCTATAGGACTTAACATTGCTCTAGGAATTTTGCTTTTGCCTTTATGCAGACATACATACTGATGGACTTGTGTCCACCTTAATAAGCTAATCCAAGTTGTCTTTTACCAATAGACCATTCACCATTATTTTCCTCTCATTCAAACTCTGCAGTTCTGTGACCACCAGTAAGGATTTATTTTCTCATTAATCTTACTTCAAGCAGTGGTTTTCTTTGTCAGACACTTACAGAATTAAATCTATGTTCATATGAAAAGTCCTATGTGGTAGTATAGTTATTAAAAGAATACTTTAGCCACATCTTCTTAGCATACCTATATTTAAAAAAAAACAAAACAATAAATCTGGTCTTTTAGTTGTCTATATTTAATTGGTTGAATCTGGTGGGGAAATACTGGGTGTGATTTCAGAACAAAGCCAGAAGGAAAAGAAAACCAAAAAAAAGCTCACTGTGAAACCTTTCTTTTAGCTTTGGCAACTGCCTGACTGGGATTGTTCTGTGTACTTGCCCTGTTTTGCGCTGATATTTGAAAGACAATGTCATCAGCTTTAGTCCAGGTCTTGGAATTTCAGTTGGAAGGTTATTCAGTACTTTTGAATTCAAGCACTGGATCCTCATCTTTGTATTAAAATTGATGCTGAATAAATATTCACTGAGATGTTTGCAAGCAGAAATAACTGTTAAAGCATCTTTTTCACTTGCATGCATTCTTCTTTTATGTCTGCAAGAGTTCTTGTGTGAGCATTATTCCCAGACTATAAGATACAGCTGTTGCTGCTGCTGTTGAATTGTTTACAATGTGTTGTGCCAAATCAAGGGAACATGCACCTGATGCTTCTGCTTTATTAAATATGTTCTGTTGTCTTCTCAGATTTTGACCTTTTTACTATTAAGGGGATCCCTTATGGATTTGATTAGATGAACTACTGTTGGATAAAATTCTCCCATATGATTTATTATACCTAGGAAATTTCAGCAGAAATGCCATAGATTCAGATAAGGTGAATAATGGCTGCAGTCCATCTGTGTTCAGCTGACTTGCCTGTTGACTGGTTTATGTGTTCAACAGATTTTATTTGTTCTTTTCTGAATTCATGTTTGTCATTCAAAATAAAGGGCCACTGTTGAAAACATCTCAGAGCTGTTCAGAGTCACTCATGGTGTTCACTTTTCCTGCTGCTGCAAACAAATGCACCATCTGTATGGCAAAAAGCAGTTCTGTCATAATTCAGTTTTCTTTTCTGAAATGTTCTGATGCTGGTGACATACTCAATGGAAGCTTGACAAGCATAGGAAGTGTATGTTAAAGGAATTTAAGAAAAGTCTACAGTTGCATATAAGTTTGAGGATTTGTAGGTCTGAAATGACTGAACCAAAGCCCTTTGCAAGTCCAGGTTCATCATGGCTACAAATTGCAGTCATAAAAGCTTTAATTTTTTCTCCATGTTTCTTATTAAATTAGCCTTTTTATAGGTAATACTATTCCAATTTGGGTACCTTTCACTGAGTACCTAGAATCAGGTGTCATAAATTTTGGTCAGAAAGCTCAGTGCATTAATTGTTCCGCTCATCTGAAATTCCAGGATGCAAATTATAATGCATTAATTATTTTAAGATACCAGAATTTAGTGGCTGTTTTTTTTCCTACTGTTATTAATTGCTGTTGGAAAGCAAAGTATTTCATATACATCCTCTGGTATTATTACATCATCCATCATATTCTCAAATATGAAAGTGTCTACTTGACATATGTGTTCTTCTACATTATTATTATCAGCTGTAATATTTCAAACCACTCAGAGACAAATACAATACTTATGACCTATCTTTTATCTAAATTTTCTTAAAATCCTTTTTGAAACCCTAATTGTGCTGATCATATATTCTTTGCTTTTTCAAATCATTGTCAATTTTCTAGAGATTCTAACATATTATTTATTTATCGGGAGTTTCTTTATTTTTAGTTACAAAGTGTTTGCTATTAGTCTTTTTATTAATGTTAGATAAAGCACTGAAGACTAAGCTGACCAAACTTAATTAGCTTGTTGATTATACACGTAACAATCAGTAAGATATTAGCAGATGTTCCACGTTGCAGAGACACAGCCTTTTCATGCACTGTTGTGTTTATCTCATGTTACACTGGTCCCAATCTTGCCTGCACTGGGTGTGCTGCAGAGACAATAACAACACTCATTCCTGTGCAGCTCATGTGCAATAAGAAATGTGCTCCTTGCCCTGCTGCTTCCATTCATAGGGACCGAATGGCTGCAGCTTCTCTTAGCAAGGGGCAAGAAGAGTCCTTCTCTTCTGTCAAAAAAATGCTCTGTAGTTTCCACAAAGACAAAGTATCAGACCAAAAAGAAATATTCCACAGGCTAGATCTAGTACACGTATTGCCAGCTGGATCACAATACCTGATTTGCACAGTAAATTTCCAAGCAGCATGGAGAGAGCCCTTTTGGTCTGGGCAAAGATGGAGAATATGCACAAAATCTAAGGCTAAGGCTAGTACACAAAAATCTGAATGCCAATGTCTCTCAGTGGTTTGTAAATGGCACACCTGCAAGTGATGAGGTACACTTGTAACATTCATCATTAAACTTCATAGAAACATGCTTCAAAGTCTGGTATAAGGCAGAAAAAAAGCTTTTGGTTCTGCCTTACTCACGTATGCCAACTTAAAATAGGCATATTATCAGTCCACAAATGGAAGAAAGGGGAACTTAACAGTTTATTAATATATTATTTATTTTCATAGCTGCTTATTGCATCTCAGGTTCCTCTTAATTTTTAAAACTAGTGTGGAATTTCTTTGCAATGATTGAACTTTAGCTTTTACCTTGCAAATAGACACTAACATTTCTCCTGATGCAACTTTCCCTAAAATTATTTGGCTTATAATTGATTAATTTTTGAGAATCAAAATGTGCATTTTTAAGAATACATATTTTCTGAAAATAGAGGATAATTAGTTGCTATTGAATACTATTGAAACCTGGAAGAGCTAATAGTTCAGTTGGAAATAATTGGTATTCGTTTCAATTGTTTAAAGTTTAAAAGTTATTTGCAGCTGTATTTGCTCCTTTATGACTAGATTTTTTAAGGGGAGCAAATGACAAGATACTGACTGTCAGCAAAGGTGCCTGTTCTGCACATGTTCATTAGGAAATAATGCTCTTTGTATTAAAAGCATTTGTATTTTTGTCATCCAACTCTAAAATATTGAAACATAAACTATCAGTAGGTCCCACTGCAACTGAATCTTTTATGGATGAGACCTGAGCATACACTGAAATATATACCATGAGAAGGTCATGCAGCTGATGGTTCTGGTTCAGCCTATAAGGCTCTACCTGCAGTCTGCCTTTTCAGTGCCCAAGGGCCTCGCTAGCCCCGTTATCTAGGAACTTGGCAGAGATTTAACATTTTTCCCCAAGGTAGTGTTAGGCAATAGCTGTCCTTCACTGTTCAATGTCCTTCTGGGCTATCATATACTCCTCAGGTTTTATTCCTCCTCCTTGACAGGTCTGTCTATCCTAACCTGACATGAGTCAGCATCTGCCTCTGCAGCAAGAAAGGCAAATAGGATCCTTGGCTGCATCCGCAGGGACATTACTGGCAGAGACAGAGACATGGTCATCTCACTCAGCACTTGTCAGGCTGCACCTGGAGTACCATGTTCAGTTCTGGTCCCCACAATTCAAGAAAGACACAGGCAGACTATAGAGGGTCCAAAGGAGGGCCACAAAGATAATCAAAGGGCTGGAGAACCTGCCCTATGAGGAAAGAGGAATTAGGTGTTTTCTCCCTGGAGACCTCATCACGGTATTTCAGTATTTAAAGGATGGCTACAAAGAGGACAGAGGCTCTCTCTTCACAAGGAGCCACATGGAGAAGACAAGGAGCAAGAGGTACAAATTCATCTTGATATAAAGAAATTTTTTACAGTGAGAACAATTAATCGTGGGAACAACTTCCTCAGTGACGTGGTAGAGACTGGAAGTTTTTAAGATGTGATTGGACATTCTTTTCATCTTTTCATCTTTTGCATGATTCCTGATTTTACTTTTCCTGTCATGACCTTAATTCCTCCTTTTCTCCCCATTCCACAGGCGCTGTGTGCCTTCTGTTCCTTCCTCATAGCATTTTTTTCTTTCCTACTATTTGCCACACTATGTCTGTACCTCTTCTTCTGTCAAAAAGATAAGACTTACAGACTACTAGAATTTTAAAACTGGACAGATTTTAAAATTTGGGAAGATCAGCAGGCCTAAAGTGTAGAATAATTTTCTGTTCAGAGCTTCAAGTTATGGGAGGGAAATAGCAGTGTGCTATTTCAGTATAGCTGAAGGATTCTCATTTTTATTGAGTACAAAGATTAAAGCTCTCAAAGAGTAACTAATGATGTCCCCTAAATCTTGGTTCCATCTCCTTCTTTGTGTTATGCATGAATAGGAGGAAGCAGCAGATGTAACTGCTGGCTAGCATTACCCTTTAAATAAAAGCAGTTCAGGCTCAGATATGGAATCATCATTTTCCAGGCCTTGAATTTGTTGGAGCATGGTTGAGCATTTGTTGGAGCCCCTGGGTATTGCACTCGTGATCCCTAGATGGCACAACAGCATAATAGCAACCTTCATCAAACAACTAGAGCAGCCACAAAGCTACTTTTTGTTACTCCTTGGTCTGAATTGGGTCTTACCAGTCATATCCCTCCTTCAGCTCGAGTCTTGCTCTGAGAGCAGATCAGAAAGTATGTAATTTTAACATCATTAGTTTGGAACGCCTATTATTTTATATGTTGTAGGTTTCTTCTAATTTCATTGTTTAAAAGTCTAAGTCTTATAACTCCTGTAAGTGCTCTTTTTTCATAGCTACATCAAAACTTGAAGGATAATTAGTTTATCTAAGGGAAAAATTTTTCTTTGTGGCTACTAGGTTTAATGGAAAGAAAAAACAAATACCAAAATAAGCCTTGTAAAGCTTTTTGTGCAACTCAAAGAGGTGATGAAAAGTGCTGGAAATCTAAGGAAAGGCCCAAGAAGAGCCGTTTTTAAAATACCAAAACAAAAATCAAAATAAAAAGTATTTTGCAGCACTACATTTGTGTTTTAATTTACTTTAAAAAGTCTTCAACAAAGTCTTGATCGCAGGAGATTACTTGATTGATCACAGAAGATTGACAAATAGCCCTGAAAATGGGTACCACACTATATATCTGTTCTGCTACAGACTCTTTAAATCAATAGCCCTGGGAAAATAAGCTAAAAATTATTCCACGTTTGTAGGCACACACAAAACAATCTCAAGAATCTACCTGGAGAATTTTTGACAAAGCATATCTCAGAAACCTTTGGATTTAACCCAATGATTCTCTTTTAACAATAAGTAAGGTATTACACGTTTTAGACTATTTTGTTGCCTAATATCTTTAAAGTCATTATTCAGTTCTACATGTGGTTTCACATTGTCAAGGACTGACTCTAGGTAGTAGAGTAGTAGCTGGTAAAAAGACTTTTTAATATCTGTCTTGTAAAAAATTATGAAATTAATACCTACTTTACTGTAATTATATCATGTCTTATTAACCCAAAATAACAAAGAAACCTGTGATTGCTTAGTGTGTCTTCTAAACTGTACTGTTATAGTATTTTTGGGCCCAAATGCATGCTTGGTGTACTTAATGGGTTTAACACGCTAAAACTCCCTCCATGAAGTTATTAAAAATACGCAAATTTTCTAATCTCTGCTGGCAGCTAGCCATAACAAAAGGACCCTATGGCTTAAGAATAAGAACTCTGGCTTTGGATTATGTCCCATCTTTTTGTCACATTTCTTTTTTCCTATTCTAGGTTCTTGTCTGTCTGCATGGTACTGACGTTGCACCAATACTAACTATAGCTGCTGAAGAACAGGTTGATGTCTAGGACAGTTAGTGACTGAGAGAATGGCTGGATCGTTAGAACATGATATTATTTCATAAGGAACTGGTATGCTTTCAGTCTCCAAACCTGATTTCTGACTCACATTGTAATGAAATGTAGGCACTGGAACAGCCTGCCCAGGGAGGTGGTGGAGTCACCATCCCTGGAGGTATTTAAGAAACGTGTAGACATGGCTCTTCAGGGCCTGCTCTAGTGCCCAAGATTATTGGTTTGTGGTGGGGTGTTGTATGTGGGGTTTGTGGGTGTGGGGATTAGTTGGTGAGTGCTTTTTTTGTGTGTTTTTTCTGGGTTTTGTGGGATTTTTTTGTTTTGTTTTGGGTTGTGGGTGTGTTTTTGTGTTGGTTTGGGTGGGTTTTGTTGTTGGTTTTTTTGTTTGTTTGTTGGTTGGTTTTTGTGTTGTTTTTTTTAATGTGGTTGGACTCGATGATCCCAGAGGTTCCTTCCAACCACTAAGATTCTGTATGTGATTCTGTGTGATTCTGTGTGAAATCATACACCAACCCTTTAATTCCAGCACTGACTGGTGAAATAGTCTCTTCTGAGTTAATTTCCAATGTACGTCTTTGTCAGGGTTTAACCCGAGTTGGCAGCTACAACTACACAGCTGCTCCCTCACTTCCCCCAGTTGAGATGGGGAAGAGAATCAGAAGAGTAAAAGTGAGAAAACTCATGGGCTGAGATAAGGACAGTTTAATAAGTAAAGCAAAAGCCACGCAGGCAAACAAAGCAAAGGAAGCAGTTCATTTGCTACTTCCCATTGGCAGGAAGAAGAAAGAAAACAGGGCTCTATCACGTGTAACAGTTACTTGGGAAGACAAACACCGTAACTCCAAACATCTTCCTCCTTCTTCCCCAGCTTTATATACTGAGCATGATGCCACATGCTATGGAAAGCCATTTGGTCAGTCAGGGTCAGCTGTCCTGGCTGTGTCCCCTCCCAACTTCTTGTGCTCTCCCAGCTGACTTTGTTGGGAGAGCAGTATGAGGAGCAGAGAAGGCCTTGATTGCTTAGCAACAATGGAAACCACCAGTGTGCTATCAACAAATCCAAAACACTGGGGTGTAACTCAAATGGACCTTTCTCATTCTCTCAGATTCTAACATGAGCCCCAATGTCCACTCTCCTGTATTTAGCACCTCACAGTAGCATTATTTCATATGTGAATGATAAAGAAAACTTTCCTATGAGAGCCTTGCAGCTCTGGGGAAGTGGATGATGGTGCACAGGTGCATACTATAGTTACTTGATTTGAAAACAAAATGTTAAAAAACAGTGAAGTACCTCCTGCCTATTTGCCTCACAGGATATCTAGGACTAATGCCAAAACACTTGTGTACAGAATGATGACTTCTGTGTGGTTAGAAGAAATGGGATGGGAGAATCAGCAGCAAGGCTTTAGGGTCTACTGTTAGCCAACACATTACACAAACTGATGCAATTAGAGACACAGCACTTTTTGTTTAGACTAAAATATTAGGTAGCTTCAACAACATTTGTATCTCTTCATATTTATTGTAAAGTACTAAAGTGAACTATGAACCAAAGTAGTTCATATTGCTTGGCAGTTCTGTATAAGAATGGTAATACTTTTATGCAAAAACTACTTCACAAGCACGATGAATTCACAACTGAGTTGAGCTCAATTACTTTACACAAGATAGAGCTGAGGTCCCACAATGCTCTTCCTGGCTGCTTTTTATAAAGCTTTAGCATAGACCTTTATTTCAGGTAGTCTTAAGACATTTGTCAGACAGGATAGTTATAAATATTTCTGTCACAATGAAAAAAGCTTAGCTGGGTTTACTTGCTTTTAGTCTCATTTACTTTTCTGAGCCAAAAGTTCTTCTCCTCACTGTTAACACAGTTTTCTCATTACTTACTGGATATCATTTGATGAATCACTAGTTAACCTACTCACGCTGCACTGCATTGCCTCATTTATCAAACAACACAGCAAATAGACTTGGGAGACTATGGAGCCAACAGAAAATCAAATGAACTTTATTACTACAGTATTAATAGCTTAACATCTTGAAAAGAAATGAAGAAAGGAATGAACATGCAAGTTTTGTAGCAAGAATTCTCCTGGAGTTAAAAAAAAAAAAAAAGGAAGAAGAATCAGATGCTTTAAAAAGTCTGTGAGTAAAGGGTTTGCTTTCTGGAAATCTTAAGAATATTCTTTTTTCATGGGCCTTAAAATCCATACTAAAACTGTTAATGCTTCTTTGGAAGTATTAGAAAAGATTTAATATTCTAAAAAACATGGTAATTTTTGGTATAGTTTACGATTGGGGCTCTATTGGCTTGTGAATTTGCCTATAAACTAATTTGGTCCCTCTTCCTAACACTTCAGATTAATAATGCATGACAGTTCATTAACATTTTTATGCTGCATACCTGCCTTAGAAGATTTTAGGTAGAGTTCTTTGTGTAAGTATAATATTAGATACTAGCAATACATAAATTATATACTTAGGTAATTAATGAAAGATTAGTTATGTTTAAACTAAAAGTACTTAACGAATTTTTATACAGTATCCTAATTGTTTGCAATCTCCATACCTTAAGTCATGCTTGTTTTCAGCTCAAGTTCTATGCAGCAACAAGTTCAGCCAATAATTAGGAAAATCTAGGACCTGCAGATCAAATTGGCACACATCTACATCCACTTACGCCTATTTTCATTGATAGACTTACTTTATTGTTGTATTTGGATGCAAAATTCCTAATAATATTTTTTTTATCTAACGATACAATTTAAAAGAAAAGAAAAAATCAGAAACAAAGAGCAATTTGTCAGCCCCTTTCCAGTCATCCAGACCAGTACAGACATGAAGGACCTCATTATTTTCAGATAAACTTGTCAAGAAGATTTAAGTCATACTTAATAGTTTTAATGCAGTGTATAAATGTGTTGAAGTATCGTTACTAAATGGCTACAGGTAAATGCAAGATTTTTCTTTTCTAAGCTTTTTTGTATGTCTGTGCTTACACCGGCCTTCTGTCTTGAAGCTGCTTGATATTTGGACAGCATCTGACATATACTTCAAACCATTGATTCATCATTGTACAAGTTACTTGCTAAATGAGCAACAGTATTTGATACTTCAGAATTTCAGAAATGTGTTATTTCAGCAAAACCTCCTTCCCATTCAGAGTAACGCCACTTTCAGATATCCCTTGGAGTTAATAGTTTCTTTAAATACTTCAGTGGCCTTTTTCTTTACTCAGTTAATATTGTCTTTTTATTTCCTTTACTTCAGCTCGTCTCCATTATAGTAGCGTGCAGAATGCCTTTCCTTAAATTTCTCAAAAGGCTCTGTAGCAGGTTTCATGGGGAAATTAAATTTGTACAGTCATGTATTGCAGTCTGTCTCTTGGAATTTTTGTATACATAATTCAAGTGTCTAACTACAATCAGAGTTTTGTGAGCTCCTAGAGTAATATGAATGTATGTAAATATACTCAACCCCTAGTAATTCAATTAAAACAGAGACATCATATTAATGTCCCCACTGAAGAAAATCTTAAAAAAATAAACGCACAAAGAAGTTACATAGTGGAGATTTAGTTTCTGTCATTCCAATATTTTCAACATTTTAAGTTTTTATTATTTACATTGTTTTTTTAGCAAAGTGCTATCATTTTGGGGGATTATCTTTTTCTGAGCTCCATCACCACATTAACAGTTCATTTGTATGTTTAGGACCACATCCTGAGCTACCAAAGGGTTTGCATAACATGGGTTCTTTCTCATGTGCTCTTCACCCCATTTGTGGGGTTGAAGAGTGAGAAGTCTAGTTGCATTACTTTAAGAAGTAAAATGTATTTTCTGACAAAACTATTACTACACTAATCATAATTTTGAATAACATAAAATAATAAATTAGAATTTAAACACATATTGGAGAACAAATGGGTAGTTCTGGGTGGTTGGAAAAAGGAGAGTTTTAATGGTACCAGTGAAATATTTTCTTTCGTATGAAAACATAGCAAATAAAACATTAGTGGAAAGTGAAAAAAGCACAGGAATCTAGGCCACATGCAGATCAGTGAATGCTTTCACTTGTTTATTTGGCATAGGCTTGCTGTGCTAATATCACTTAGTAATGTAAGAAAGTGAGAACAGCCAGAGAGAAATGAAATGTCAGGCTGCTGCTAACGATAGCAGACACCTGGGGAGGATTACAGGAAAGGGGTCAGGTCTGGAGTGATCCCTGCGTTGGTACACGTGCTGGGGTGTGAGTTAGGGATTTCTTGGGTTTGCACCTGGTTCACAATGCTCATTAGCTACCAATGGACACACACTGCATGAATTTAGGCAGTATTATTAAAAGCCATTAATACTTTTAGTTTCTGTAACAGAAATTATTTGCAGTTTGACTTAATTTGTAAATGGCTGATTGATTTTCTAACATAGTGCCCTGTTTTGTGCATTTTAGAAATGACAAGTAATAATTCCCAACTCACATTCTCCAATCACTCCTAATTCTATACCTTTATTGTATATGTTGGATAAGAAGGATTCTGTTGTGTTTTGGGGAAAATGACAAGCAAGTCTTGACTTGAAGTGGAAGTTCAATGCCTGTTATCTTTGACACCTTTCTTTGCATCTTTTCTACTTTTTTGTTCTTTCTGAGGTAGGACTGCCAGAGGTAGATGTAGTAGTCAAGATGTGGGCATATCATCCACGCATATAGCAGGACAATGATGTTTTCTGCTGAATTTTAGTTTTCCTCGCTTATTGTCCTCTCCTTATTTTTATTTTCATATTCCAATAGTTTTTAACATTATTTTCTTACTAACTAACTTAGTACTAACTAAAAATGAGTTCTCTTTGGAGAACTAACCACAATAACCTCAATTTTTGGGGGGAGAGGGGGGAGAAATCAATAGCAACTTCAAATCCATTTATATATATGTGTGTGTGTGTGTAATTGCATTTTATTTTCCCAATGTGCATTATTTTATACTTACAGAAGTGATGGTGACTCCTCCATAGGTATACCATATTTATCCATCTGTCCTTCAGTATTATAATAGTTTCTATGAGTTTTCCCAATATGGATGTCAGTCTTAGTGGTTTAGCATTCCCAGAATCATCTTAGGAGCCCTTATGAAAAGATCATGTTTCTCACATTTATTTTCCCTGAGATTTTAGAGCTACCAGGTCTAGCATTGCCACATTTTGGAGCAGGGACTTGGAATTTGGCAGCAGAATTTCTCTGATATTAGTGGTGTGAATTTGCTATTTTTATGACTGCCGTCAAATTTTGCCAAAAAAGCCCCAGAAAAACAATTTCCATCTCTTCAGTAAATACTAATGGATTTCTCTTACCTATAAACGATCCAGTTTTATTTGCTTTACATCTGTATGCAAATCTTGTATGGTTTATATTTTTTAGAAAGATTGTATCTACATGTAGAGTTCTCCATTGCCATATAGCTCCTATATGTTAATTAAACTCTTAACTCTGCTGCATCTCGTAGGTAGTGCAGTCATTCATAGTTGTGCTACAGCTCTGCCTCCCTGCTGGCTAACCAAGAGGCAGCCAAGTCTGGGGACTCCAGAGCTCAGCAGAAGATCTACCATTTCTGTTATGGTACTGAAAGTTACTGTGGTGCTAAAATGAAGACTGTGGGCAATCTTTGAGATTTTCCTTGTTCAACCACTAACGAGTGGAGAGCTTGCAGATGCAGGCTGTCTGGAATACAAGTCTGCTGGGAAGCTGCACATTAAAGAAGACAAAGAAAACTTGATCAGGAGGAGAAAACAAAAATACAATTGCTAAACTCCTCTGACAGCCTGGAATTAATCCATAATTCTTAGATTCAATGTGTGCATCTGCCATCATCAAACAGCACTGAAAACAACGCAGAGGTACGTGACCTCTCTTCTGATTTCTCTGTGTAGAAGGCAGCAACAAGTTACCAGAGTTATGGGGCAGCTGTCTGTGCTGCCAATCTGAATTGTGTCTGAATAGTATTGTTCAGATTCTGGTGTGGGGTAAATGTATTTCCACATGATGAAATTTCTGGAAAGGCAGGGAAGAGAGAGTACAAGTGTATCACTGTCCCTTTCTTTTTTTTTTTTTTAGTGTTTGAGAAGTTATAGTCATATAAAAGCAAAAGAAAATGCAACACACAAGGCCCAATTTTAAAGGCATTCAAAACTGCAAGTAAATTACACCATCACCTTATCCATTACACAAAGTGTATTTGAAAATGCATGAATTAATGTTTGTAATGTTTGTGATGACCTGCATTGTAAAGAAAGAGAAAAAAGCCATAAGAAAATAATAACTCATTTCCAAAGCACAATTTGAAAGTTGTGTAATGTATATAGATATTTGAGGAGAATGAAATTATTAATAACTACTAGTTTAGGGATTCTCATCTTGTAAAATGAAGATATTTCAGCCACATAACGTATTAATTTTTCCATGAGACTTTAAGATGGGTAAAGCACAGAGAGACAGCAATTAAAGTTATATGTGCAAACTTGGTTTTGGCATTTCTTAACCTGCAAGTACCTGACCATACAACAATAAATATTTAAATACAGTTTATATACAATTTCAATACTTACAGTCTATTCTAGTAATCTTCTCAGGATTATGCTTGTTGTATTAATTATGAAATATGAATACACAGTTCATGTGTTTTTACAAGCTGTTAACAACTACCTTTTTTTAAGTGACTCATCACATCCGTCTATTTTTCTACTTGCATTTCTGTCTTAGATAATGAAGAGGGATATAATAAACATGCAGTTACAAAGTTTACTTATTTCTGTATTTTACAATCATT
Source organism: Gallinago jamesoni (assembly GCA_025769975.1). NCBI lineage: Eukaryota > Metazoa > Chordata > Aves > Charadriiformes > Scolopacidae > Gallinago > Gallinago jamesoni. The sequence goes on along the minus strand of JAOQGH010000012.1, from coordinate 14,543,031 downwards.
AGCTATTCTTATTTGCTCTTTTATCACCCAGTTTATTGTGTAAATGTTACTCTGTTTTATTGTGGACATTATGACAGGGATGGAGTTTGTCATAAAGAAAAGGAGGACTGAGTTCTGTTTGTTTATTCAGGGACAATTTCTCCCATAGGGGCTGGGCATTCTGAATGAAAATGACGTGTGTGTCAAGGAGTGCTATTTAAATTTTTAGGTAATAAATTTATTGTACTATATTTTTGTGTCTTAAGCTTTGCCTTGAATTTATATTTGATTTAAGTATGTTGGTTGTAATTGGAGAATTTTCTATTAAAAAAAGTTATGTTGTGCACTTAGCACCCTTCCTCTCCTCATTTTAAATTAATTTAAACCTCTTCGGGGCTTTACATATTTATTAAGTCTGATGTATTGAAAAAAAAACCCTTTTCTCACAGAGTGAGGAGGAGATTCCCCTTCTCCCTGTCTGAGAGGAACACTTCTGGTTCTTGGCTGTATGCAACATTAACACACCACCTTCTGCCTGCGCAAAACCCGATAGTACCGACATTAGAAGCAACTTTGATCATGGATTATTTTAATGAAAGCTTGAAGCTCCAGTAACAATAAGGACTTTAATTACTTAATCATCCTCCCCCTCTACTTTGCCCTGGTGAAGCCACATCTAGAGTGCTGTGTCCAGCTCTGGGCTCCCCAGTTCAAGGACAGGGAACTACTGGAGAGAGTCCAGCAGAGGGCTACAAAGATGATCAAGAGACTGGAGCAGCTCTCTTATGAGGAAAGGCTGAGAGACCTGGGTCTGTTTAGCCTGGAGAAGTCTGAGAGGGGATCTCATCAATCCTTATCAATATCTAAAGGGCGGGTGCCAAGAGGATAGGGCCAGATTCTTCACAGTGGTGGCTGGTGACAGGAGAAGGGGCAATAGACACAAGCCAGCACACAGGAAATTCCACCCCAACATAGCTGTGGAGTCTCCTTCTCTGGAGAGACTCAAAAGCCCCCTGGATGTATTCCTATCCACCCTGCTCTAAGTGACCCTGCTTTGGCAAGAAACCCCTGGGTTGGACCAGATGATCTCTAGAGGTTCCTTCCAACCCCGACCATTCTGTGACTATTTTATCTTTGTTAAAAGCTGCACATCCTCTGGGTAGAAAACGCCCTTTTCCAGGTTGGCTCACCGCCCTAATAAGCACCGTACCTACTGTTTTAGGGACGCCTTCTCCCAAACCTTCCCACAGGCCTCCGGGGCCCGGCCTGAGGCGCCGGCCCCGCCCCCCATTCCCAGCTCACCTCTGGGCGCTGCCCGTTGCCGAGGGGCGGTGCCGCGCGCCAGTTTCAACGGCCGGCGGGCGGCTGTGAGGGGAGGGCCGCGCGCCGCCCCCGCCCAGACCCGCCATGACAGCACTAGTGAGGGATTCTCTGGCGGGCAGAGTCTGGGGAGGACGCTATTGAAAGGTGGGTGGCTGCTCCGGTGGCCGCCATGTCATCCCTGCCCGGGACCTGTCCCCTGTCAGGTTGTCCCAAACAAAAATCATTGTGCAGATCTGTGTTTCAGGCTCCCCAGTGGAGTCCCCTTATCTGGAGATTTTCAAGACCCGCCCGGATGCAGTCCTGACTAATGTGCTCTGGCACAGGAGTTGGACTAGATGATCTGTAGAAGGTCCCTTCCAACTCCAACAATTCCATGATTCCGTGGTTCTTGGCATTTTGGGCCTGGATCAGATACTGCCTAAGAAGCCACTGAAATGCTCTGGAAGTTTCCCTGATGTGTGTGCTGTGATGCGAGGGAGCAGGAACCTCTCTGAGTCCTGAACTGTCCTTTGAAATGGGTAAATTGGGAGGCATGTTAATCCCCCAGGGAATATACCTCTCTGGTTGGGTCGGATGTGTGGAACCTGCTTTGTGAAAGACCAGAAAATAGCACATTTTTATCAAAAGAGGCCTTTTCAAGTGAGGAGGACATAAATATTGTTTTTACTGACTTCTGATTGTGTTAATAATGCCTATTAAAACAATTGAAGTAATGGTTTAACTCCATCTGGCAACAAAGCACTGCGCAGCCCCTCACTTGCTGCCCCCTGGTGGGATGGGAGGGAAATCAGAAAGGTACTCGTAAGAAAATTTGTGGCTTGGGATAGAGAGAGTTTATTAGAGCAAAAGCTGCATGTGCAAGCAATGGAAAATATCAGCCGGCAGGGATTTAGAGCCATCTCCAGGAAAGCAGGGCTCCATCATGCATAATCGTTTCTTGAGAAGACAAACCCCATCACTCCGAACATCTGCCCTTTCCTCCTTCTTCACCCAAATTTTATTGCTGAGTATGATGTCATTTGGTATGGAACATCCCTTTGGTCAGTTGGGATCAGCTGTCCTGGCTGTGTCTCCTCTCAACTTGTTGTGCCCCCTCAGCCTGCTCCCCGGTGGGGCAGGGTGAGGAGCAGAAAAGGCCTTAGCACTGTGTAAGCGCTGCTCAGCAATAATGAAGACATCCCTGTGTAATCAGCACTGTTTTCAGCATAAATCCCAAACATAGCACCGTACAAGCTACTACGGAGAAAATTAACTCTTTCCCAGTCAAAACCAGCACAGAAGTGAAGTGAGATAATTTTTACAGTGGTGTGGTTATCAAAAAAATACATTTAAATTACATAATGGAGTTTAGGTAGGCTGCAAATAGTTAGAAATTGATTTAATTAAGTTAACTGTTAACTTTATTTACTTAAAACTGAAATGTACTTATTAATTACTTGGATATTTCAGGTTTGGGTGTTTTTTTTAAGATGGGAAGGAATTTCCATCTGCTGAGAAACAGGAAAGTCTTAGGATATTTGTTAGGTTTGTTTTTTTTTTTAGTAGGTATTTGTTGTAATGTCAAAGCATCTCTAACTTTCCATAAATAGAATCATATTTTAAAATTCATGAATGCTTGCAACTACAGGGAGGTTTTCTGCAAGTACAGAAATGGTGGATGCCTTGATTCATGCTGATACAATATAAATGGATTATGATCAACCCCTTCTTTCCTATCATATTCCTCTGTTTTCTTTAAGCTAAATTATGATTTTTAGTTTAAAAATCAATATATACATAAAATTAGAAAACAAAATACAAATAAATTTAAGTAGAAAATAAATAAAAATCTGATCTACTTAAGAAGAAAAATAATAGGTACAGAAAACATAAATGCTCTCGGATTTGCTTTCTGAACACAAGAGACAGAAGCCCAAAGATGTTTTATTGCTGTGTTTTTTATGGTGCTCAGAGGCAGCTAAAGCCAGTGTTGTCCAACTGAATTAGCAAAGCCTGAGAGCACTTTGAGTTTTACCGCTTTAGGAAATGTGATCATCCTGCGTCATTGTGGAACTGTGTATTGGCTTCTAATTTTTGATTTGGCTGTGGAGAAGATTTGTATAGATCCTGAAATTTACCAATCACTTTTTATTGTTGCCGTATTATTACTTTTTAATGTAGTTCTGTAGAAGATTTTGCTTTTCAACATGCTAAAAGTTATTTTGAACCTACATAAAAGCACATTATATTCTGTGTTCTGTGCTTTTTAAAATACGTATAAAATGCTTTATATTTTATATTTTATTTTGTCTTTTGTATTGTTATTGAGGACATACTGTTCCTACAAACCCAATACATATTCTTAAAAACAAACACTACATTTCTGTCCTTATCTGTTTTCTTTGTATTTTTGTGGGGTTTAAAAATAATACCACAGTATCACACTGCTTACAATGATTTGATTTCTTTAATATTGTATCAGAGAGCTGGGTTTAACTTGTCAGCAGCATAAATCTGACCAGGCAGTGGTGGGCAAGATGAAAGAGAGACATCAGTTTGTGTTGTGTACATAATGAAATATCCTTTCATTAGATTTTCCCCATTTAATCTCTTTAAAGTTCCCTTACAATTCAGAATAATTTTTTTCCCCAACTAAACTGTCAGGGTATATATCAAACATTCCATTAATTTTATAGGGAGCCTTGAAAGGTAATTCATAGGGCTAAATGTAGGCTTCTTTTCTAGTGGAGGCTGATTTCTGTGCACTGACTGAGTTTCTGTTGGCTGGAAAGGAAGTCCAGTGTCACTAGCTCAGCTGTAGTCACTCACTATGTGGACACCCACACTTAGTCAGCCTTGTTTAGCTGTTAATGTGGGGTAGCAGTAGCTAGATGGGGTTGCACCCGTTGAAGGACAGCTCCATGAGTTGCTCTTGATCATGGTGGTCTTGGTATAATTTTTTGTTTAGGTTTGCTAGGAGGTGAAGACGGAAGTCAGAATAAATTCTCTATGTACCAGTTTTCTGTTCTTCCTCAGTTGTTTGCTGCTAAGCATTATTGAAGACCTAACATAGTAGTGATTATGTACACTATAGCAGTTACGATCTTATTTTGGCCAGCTCAATTGATTTGAAATCTGCTATTTAGGTTGATTCTAACCTCTTCAGTTTCTATTCTCGTCTAAATTCCTGCCCTGTTTTCACTGATATTTATTGTATTAGGCATTTGTTGTCTGGGTAAATTGTATATACAAAGCAGTTTTAATGGTAATGGCCTATGGCTTTGCACAGGTGGTTTTCTTCTAGTGAGAAACTACACAGTGGGGGTAATGTTATCCTCCGTCTTAGCCAGCCAGCAAAAGTTTTAGAAAATGCAGTGAGTTATTTTGCCTGTCTTCTTCATACTGGAAGTGACCTGAAAGGAAAAGGGAGATACCAGCTGGTTCTGCATTGTTTAGGCAAGTCTAACAGAAGAACATGCTGTGAGTTGCCAAGAAAAATGGAATTGGAAGAATTTGAGTTTCCTACATGCAGTTATCTGAAAATAATTTTCAGTGTCTAAGCACCACTTTTGCATTGGACTAGTGTAATGACATTAACTAGGACTACTCGTCCAGTCTCATGCTGTTATTACTCATGAGAAATAGGCAATATCACATTGATACTTTGGGGGAATAAGTGAATTTACATAATTAGCTGCTCCCTCAGCCTTAGTAGTATGTGCAGAGATGAAAGTTTCTTAGTTTTCCACAGCTCTCAGGCACGTATGAGAATATATACATCATTGAATGAAAGCAAAGTAAAAATTAAAAAATTTATCCATGACTAAACTGACAAAACCTACAGTTTACCCTAATGGCGTGGATTAGAAATAGTTTTGTTACATTTTCCTGTGTGACTTCTGTGCTGCATAAAGCATTTCAGCCGGTTGCAGCACTCTGCCCTTATATACCTGTGGTGTGCCTTGGCGATGGCAGGGAACAGCTGCTGTTACTGGAGGAAATGTGGTTGTAGTCACATCTTTCCTTCCCTGGTTCTCCTTCCTTTTCTACATAGTTTTTACTAATGGGTGTGAGGTTTTGTTTGTTTGTTTTAAACATCTGCTTTGGGCAATTCTTGACAGCACCAAATGAAAACGTTACTGGCTGTGTGAGTCTGCTTTACCAAAGCACTTTTGGCTTTCGGTACTCTGCCAGGAACTGTTTATGCATTGAAAATGCTAAGAAAATTATTGTCCTTATCATATCCTTAGCTTTCCTCAGATCTTTCTGTCTTTATACAAATCAATACTACTGAGTTATAATTTCATTGTAATCTTGTTTGTCTACAGAGATATGTACTCCCATCTCCCTAAATATAACAGAAATACATTTCTTTGTTCACTTACACTAGTGAGCTTTGTCTTTTGCTTGCTATCTGGTTTTTTTTGTCTTCAACACAGACTCTTAAATAGCTACCCTAGTCCTTCCATTTTCAGTGAAGAAAAACAAACCTTCTCCAGGTAGGTTGATTAACTCGTCTGAATCCTGGCCATGTGTTTTTTATTGCTCCAGTGATAGCTGACAACTCTCTAAAGCTCTTCCAGGATATAGAGGCCTAATTATTTCATGCCTTGAACCAGCAAGAGCGTAGTTGGCACATCAGTAATTTAAACTAAATCTGTTGTAGTTGTCTTGGATCAAAGGCAGCTGATAATGGATATTGACTACTTTCAGGGTAATACTTCATTTCCAATAATGAAATTCATAGTCAAATTTTTGAGGTGTTTTTTCTTCCTTCATTGAAAAACTTTTTAACTTTTTATTGCCAGATCGGCAAAAATTGCTTTCCCGTTTATAGTTTTGAGACAAAAGGCTCATTTAGTTTTGATTGTGCAAATGCAAGGAGCTAAGAAAGACTTTTTTGTAAATAGCAGAACACTCTATGATCATACAATAATAATACCAATTATGTCTTTAAATTATATTGAAAAAAAAATATAATTTGATTAAACAACTAATATTTTAGACTTGGGAAAATTCCCTGAAGTGCAGAATAAATTCAGGAGTCTGTTTGTTGACCCAATTAAAATATCATGAGCCAGAGTAGCAAGCCTTTGTTTAATAATAAGTTTTGATGAGTTTTTTGTCAGAACAATTTATCATAATTGCTCTGAAAGCAATTGTTGTATGTTGTTCAATGTATCACTTTTAGAATTCTTCACTTACAGCTTAAGGTTCTTGTCCTTGTGGCTTTTTACTAGAACAGCAAATGATATGATATAGTAGAGTGTATTTATATGCTTATTGCTAGATCAACAATCAGATATGTTAAATGTAATGTGTGAATTAGTTTTTACTATAAATTAAATATTTGCCTTTAAGCAGAAGAATATTTATTAGAAATAACTATTAATCAGTTGAATCTTAATTAGTAATTATATATATTTTCTGTAATGATTCTGTTCTTTAACTTGTAGGGTCACATTAAGCTTCTGTCATCTTGTTTTCAGAGGCACCACAAAATCCTTTGATTTGGCTCAGCTTTGGCCTGCAGTGGGTCTGTTGTGGAGCTGGCTGGAACCAACTGTGTCCAGCACAGAGCATCTTCTGGTCTCCTTCCATGGAGACCACGTTTGCAGCCACCCTGTGTCCCGACTGCCCCTACTGAAATCTTGCAATTTATGCATTATACAAGGAGATTTTTCTCTTTATGTAGTCACTAACAGTGTTCATTTTCTTACAGATTATAAACACAGTGGAAAATATTATAAGTTGAAATGAAAGAAGAGGCACAGGAAGACTCAAGTGTATGTATAGTAACCTTTTGATAAACAAGAGATTTTAAAATGCCTGTTACTTAGAACTTTAATATAACTTTAAGGGACAGTTCTGATGCTGTGCTTAGGTCACATGACTATTCTGTTCTTATTAATTAATTTTTTTTAAATAAAATTACAAGCATGCATGTAAGTGATCTGGATCCTGAATTAGTCACATGGCTGTAAACTGCAAATTAGAAACAGTAAATTATTGTCTACTGTATTGGTAATTAAATTGGACTAGAATGTAGAAAAAAATATTGATAATAGCTGAGGCTGTTGTTGGTACGAAGAATATTAGGCTTTTTACATTTGTAAATATTTAAGACCAGACCTACTCAGGCCCAGCAGATTGGTAACTTTCCTTAAATGCAGATGTCTTAACTAGTTGCTCCTGGGAAATATGTCATAACTTGCTCATCTGGTACCAGTCACAATGAATAAAATGACCAGGTAATGTGACATTGACACAACATTGCTTAAGAAGTGACCCTGACAGCAAAATTCATATCCATTTCAACAAGGAACAGTTTATTATGGCCACAGTACAGTACAATGGATGCCCACAAAAATTCTTGCTTCGGTTCGTTGAAGGTGATTTAAACTTTTTTTCAGTCAGTGAAACCAGTTATTTTGAAAGAATTGTGTTTGTAATGAGTGTCACTGTCAATCCCTTCATCTCACTGCACCTAGCCCCGGAGATGTACTGGCTTAATTTACATGGCTTTGACAGGCAAAAGTTGCAGCAAAACCAGGTGTCATGTTGTGCAGAAGTGTGATATGACTTGCACTTTGGCAAGGCGCAAGTGTGGTAATGGTTGTAAACTGTCCACATTAATTTATTTTTCCCACTGTCAACATCCATTATTGACACAGAACTGTTAACTGTGTTCTTCTGACAGATCTGATGTGTCTGGGGAAGGCCATGCAATGACAGTATTATCTGCTACTTGCAGGCCAGTGGCACTTCTAGAGTTATTCTTTTAGAGCTCATCCTACACCTATGAGAGCTGAAAATGGTGGTAGTCACTAAGTTGTTTAGTTGTCTGTCTTCTTGTCGGTTCAAGCTAATGGGCAACAGAAGCAAAATTACATATCATCAGCTTGTAAGTGATCACTGTGATTTGTCAACAGGAGAGGTGCCGGATGACTGGAGGGTGGCCAATGTGACGCCCATTTATAAGAAGGGCCGGAAGGAGGATC
>JAOQGH010000012.1:14508222-14534649 GCA_025769975.1 Gallinago jamesoni | reverse complement strand
TGTGGTTGGACTCGATGATCTCAAAGGTCCCTTCCAACCACTAAGATTCTGTGATTCTGTGATTCTGTGATTCTGTTCTCAGTACACTTCTGCCACCTTTGAAAAAGTCTTGTAACTTCTCTCAGGAAGTAAGGGCTAACCTCAGCACAAATTTGTGGCAGTTTCTTTTCTTGACATTGTCCTTTTGTTGTTAATTCTGTCATATCTGAAATATGGCCTTCTGCACCTAGTTTTCACTTGTCACAGACCATTTGTCAGGCCCTCTGGCCTTTTTTGTAAAAAAAGGTGTAAAAAAAAACCCTGGATAAACCTAAGGAATTAATTCTTATAATTGAAAAGACTCCAAGACTTGCAACTATCCCTCTGAACATGAAAACAGTATTCTTCTAAGCATACTGAAGAGGAGCCAACATCATTGTTATCTGGTAAAGCCCAGTAAAGGGCAACAGCAGCGAGAGCAAACAGAAAATCAGAGGTTTTGTGTGTTCCTTTTTGGTTACATTTATGTTCATCTTTTTTTTTTTTTTTTTTAAAGGCAGGATGAAATGATAGCAAATCCAACTCTGCTTACAGTAAATTTTTTTTTTTTTCAAGAATGATCCTTATAAATTACCCTATCAATATAAGCATTATCCTGGAAGACCTCTTGGGCAGAACTAGTCCCGAATTGGAGGAGGAGTGCAGGAGACATTATGCTCTTACCTGTTTGCGCAGAAGCTTGGGGTGCTTGTAGTAACAGCAGTAATGGACTGTGCATAGAGAGCCTATTCTGAAAGTGTTGGTTCACATTCTCCTGTATGAGTGTTGGTTCACCTCTCTGTATGAGGTGAGGCAGACCGAGGTGTTTCACACTTGCATCCTGTTTACTTCTGTTTATGCTTGGTGATACTCCTACTTGTCTGCAGTTAATTAAATTCCAGCTCAGTCTTGACCCTGAGGAAACTCAAGATCTAAATGAACTGTAAGCAAGGTTCTCAGTGGGAGGTGTGAATCAGACTTTAAGGAGGTATGAATCTGATTGTGTCTCTGCACTTGAGCCAAGTCTTACTGACAAGTGGTCCATGCCACCTAACTAGTGCTAATGAATGCTGATTAGGACATTCTAATGGTTTGGGAAATCACCAGCTAGCCCATGGTAGCCTTGGCTCTGTAAGTTGCCTGCTGGTGAAAGTCAGGGAATGTAGAAGCTCCATGGGATTTTCCTTCTCTGTGTGCAAGTGTTCTCGTCTCCAAATTATGCTTGCTGCTGAGTCATTTGAGATTTAGCATGCTGTAATGTTGGCAAGGAGGTACTGTTCTGGGACTGAAAGCCTTGTCTGAACAGAAGGAAGCTTACCATAGCATTCCTGATTCAGCCTGATGCCAGAAACTCAAGGTGCTGGAACATGCCACTGATAAGTATCTCTTCCTATTCCTGTAGTTTTAGTAGCACTAGTTCTTCCAGGGACACCCTTCTTCCAGGGAAACCCTTCTTCCAGGGTATCCTAACTGTCCACATACTGACGGCTTACATGGCCATTCCTGGAGAATCAGCCTGGCCCACAGGCAGAGGGTGATGAACTAGGATGTACTCACAAGTGAGCAACAGTCACTGAGGACGTGTCATGCACAATCCCCTTTTATTAAGTGTACTGGCACATTCATGGGTTGTGCATGAGGCAAATGAATGGTGAATGTGGTGCATGTTTATGGGGAGGGGGGCAGGGTGTATTTGCTTTCCTAGGAAATATGAACACAGCCTGTGTGCTGTGAAGGATCTTAGGCTTAAATGGATTCATCTCAGTTGGCTCAGGGTCCACAGTTTGTTCCTCACTGTGAATGACAAAGATATTATCAAAATACTTTAAATTACTGTAGGCATGGTCGTATTGACTCTTGCATTAGCAGTGTAGCTTTGTTTTGGATACTACTCTAGTTTAAAAATTTTACTTCTTTCCAAACTGTTCAGTACTGCTAAAACCAGTTATACTGAAAGAAGTAACCTGATTTTTTTTTCTCTTAGCTTTGTCACATTTTTCCTTAAAACATCAAGAAAAATTATTACCCAAGTTTTTAACATATAAAACTCAGAAAGATGAGAAAACTGCTGCATCTGAACTCCAGTTCTTTGGCATTTACAGGACTCATTAATACAATCATTTTAATTTCAAGTTATTAAAAATATTTATAAAGATGGATAAACATTATTGTCTAGTTGCTGCAGATAAAATCTATCATACAAGGAGGTAATGATTTTGCCAGGATCTCATAGGTGATACTGTAGGTTCTGGCATGAAAGTACATTATGTCAGTATAATTTACAGCATCTCTAATGATTATTCTGAGGTATGTCAGCATTCAGTAGCTTTTTTATTTCTTTCCATCTGAATAGAAATCCTTTTATTTCAGTCATGTAAACTCTAAATCCATCCAGCTTTCAGGCAGGTTTCCTTCATATTCTTACAAAAATAATGCTTTTGAAGGAGGACGAGATGGGATACTTGTTACTGTCATTTTCCAAAGAAGAATCATACATTTTTAGGACTCCCTTTTTTTTAGCTAATACAGTATCAAGAATCCCTCATGATAACTCCCTTTGTTTTACAGCAAATAGATAGAAACTCAATAGAGGAAAACCAGATCAAATTATTTAGTTCAATCCAGCTATTGGAAGAAAGATGCATTTTTTTCTGGTGTTTTTTGGTCTGAAGGAGCTAGATGTTAGGATTTTTCAGTGTGCCCTGGACACTAGTCAGAGTTCAGTGTAGTAGTAAAAAAACAGAACCAGCAAACTTTTTTTTTAGAAAACATAGGTCATTTCAGACTGCAGCCTTACAAATCATTGCAGTAATACTACAATACAACTGTAGTGTGCTGGAGGGAATACTGCCTGGGATTGTGGTATGGTAGAAACTTTTAAAATCAGTTTGATGCCAAATAAAATGTGCCATCAAGCCTCAATCCAAATAACAATAGATGATTTTTAGAAGACATAAGTTAAAATTTTTAAGTATTTTCCAAAATGTTAGCCACTGTAGCCCCTGCAAATTATATGGCATTTTCTCTGTTCCAATCTTCAAGTCTGTTTTGTGAACTTAGTATAGTAATAAAATATTTGAGAAGAAACAGGCAAATGAGGACAGAGTTTATTCAATTATCTTGTACGCTGGACAGGTGAATTTAATAATTTTTATTACTACAGTATTGCTGTGTCAGTGCTCTCTATATGTTAGCAATTAACACTTAGCATAGCTTCATTCAGTGAGAAAACTGCCTTGTGCGTAACCTGAACTGCAGCTGTTCAAGCTTGGAGAAAATGATTTTCTCCAAGAAAATCTTTTCATGCAAAATCCTTTCTATCTTGCATTTCATCAGTTCTTCCACATGACAGAAGTAGCACAGAGACTGTAGTGGAATGTATTTGAGTGTTATATTGTGCTTACATTACAGTATTTTGATTTGACAGCAGTCTGCAAGAATCTCATGAGGAAAGGAGGTGAAAACAAAAGATCATCCTGTAAAAGTGTTAAAATATAAATATAATCAATAACATATTTTGCAGTAAAATACCTTAATGGTTGCTAGCCATATGGAAATGATGAATATGATTCTAAAGGATTTTATAGCAACAGTGGTAATCTACAGTAAACCTCTAGCACCTCTGTTTTTCTTTGTACATTAGAATATGACACAGTCTCTCCAGCACTACTCTGTGAGTCCAGCCCTGTTCTCATAGTTTGGCAGTTCAAAATTCATACCTTCTAAGACCCCCCAGAAAGATATTATATATTCTGTAATTTTCCATATATTGAATAATTTATTTTAAATCATCAACTGCTGGCATTTCATTGGTTTGATTCTTAAAAAAGTTGATGGAAGTAAGTGAAGATGGAACTACATCTCTGTATAAGGTTCTGTAAATTGGCTGAGTAAATTGAAATGTGAAAAAAGGGGAAATATTATTCCACTTATCTGTTTAGTTAACAGATTTCTGTTTAGAAATTAGTTTTAGTAAATTAACTAGCTACTTCTGAGTTTTTAAAGGTAATTAATTAATTTATTATATATATAATTAGTTTGAATGAGTTTATTCAGGACTTGGATATGTTAAGAACATTTATCAGTTGACTACTGTTGTAATGGTAGCAAACCATGTAACATACTACTATTATTTTTCATTATAAAATGTAATTTTGAAGACCATCTTACCTGAAGAAGCAAATCTTCTGTATACTCTAAAAAGAAGTAACAGAAGTTAAAGATAAACCTTACCTTTTCTTTTGAAGGAAGAGTATCTGACTGTAACTAGTGCCATTATCCCGAAGACTGCCAGAGACCTTGGAATATGCTTCCCAAATCCAGTATTTTAACAGTACTGAGAAGCATTTCTCTCTAATACATTGGGAATTTGTAATACTAAGAAACGTATTTCTGACTGTGTTGACTGTATATAAAACACATTAAATATAAAACAAGGTCCAAAAGGATTTTACTATTAACTATGAAACATAGTTTTAAAGTGAAATATGTTACTCTGTTTCTGTGTGGTAGATTAAGACCTATGTCCTAAAGTAACTTTTTGCTTTTATCACATTCTCAATTACATAGAACTTCTATTAAATGATGAAAGACTTTATTTAATAAATCAAGTGAGTAAAATGCAACAAGAATCAACACTTTCACCAACAGAAGCTGGCCTGAAAACTGTTAAGCAGAAAGATGATATATATTCTGTCATTTTCCAAATAATGAAGAATTCCTTTTAAATACTCATGTAGGGGCCAGGTAAGAGAACATTAAACATTTCCTGAAGATGTTGACAGTTTGCGCTCAGTGAAGTCCCTTTTTTCCCTTGTTTTTGTTTGTTTTGTTATTAAAACTTGACCAACTCCATAAAATGTTAAGTTTGTGCCAGTTCCTCATCTATGTGTATAAAATAGCTAATAAAGATGATATAATAAAGGATGAGGTAAAGGTACTGTACAGCAAAATCTAAAATCTTCATGTGGGGAGAAAACTACCTACATCTATGCTACTTATGCTTTTCAAAATGGGCCAAACTCCCAGTATCTGGACTGATACATACATTGTCTTCATTGCTGAATGAAAATTCATGGAATGCATGTGTCTGTAGCAAGAAATACAACAAAGTCTAATTCTTAGTGTTATAGGAAGTTGACTTCACTCTTTTCAGAAAATACTGTGTGCCAGTTTCTAGAGGAAAACCATTAGACACTGTTTAGATGTTTTGTCTATTGAACATCTTTCTGAGTAGCTTTTATCTTTAGGAGGGAAGAAAACAGTTGAGCTTTTGCACCGTGTGCTTGCTAAGCTGTCATCAGGTACAGAAGATCTGAAGATAAAGAAGCTTTTGAAGACAGTGAAATAGACAGAAATTCTGGTAAATGCAGAATAAATGTAGATATCTGTATTCTATTATTTAGGTCCTTGTTTAAATCACTCTAACAAACACCTCATATGCACTTATTCAAGAAGCGTTACTGCTCTGGCAAGTCCCTGTCCCAGGATGAAGAGACAGATATTAATGAAAGTTACTGAAGACACCATGAAAATAGCTTTACTTTAAGAGTAACTTAAATGCAAATAGGTGAAAAGACTTTACATTATTTGATATATGGGTGACAGACTGTCAAATAAATTAAACGAAACTGGTAATACTGGCAGAATGTACTAAATGTAAATAATCATAAGGCTTAATGAGGGAATATGTTGAGAGGGAACAAGAAGAATATTTATCCACAAATGCATAAAGTTGTGCATGAGCTAGTATATCCTGCCAAGAAGCTCAGTACCACTGTTGCTGGTGGCATTTCATTAGTGCTAATTAACTTCTGTCAATCCCTGGCTAATTTTAAACTAGTACAGATGTTTCTTCAACTTGGTATCTAGGAATATTTTACCTAATGCAGGGGTTAATTTGTTGTTTCTTTTAAAGATGTAGATTTATCTGTTACATGGGCACCTAAAAGCAATACTGAAAAATGTCTTTTGATGAGAAAGAGAACTGGGAGCTGGTGGAAGAATTCAGATGGGACAGTGTTGAGGCAAGGATATTACATGAACAAATTGAAAGGGTCTTTATAAGGGTTATCATAACATTTTATAAGGACTGAAATGGGGCCACTTCTGTTGGGACACGTAGGGAAAGAGGATGTTGAGTGAAGCAGCATCCCAAAGTGGCATATGGGTTATTTTTTCTTTATTAACACCAGTGTGAGGGAAAACTCTGAAAGTATCCTGAGTACTCAGAAAGTTAGTTTTGGAAAGTAAAGATATAGCAAGTTTTTGGAAAGAAAGATATTAGCTCTTTTTCACAAGTTTAGTTGAATCTGATAAAACCTTGAAGTGACATCAATTGAGAGAAAGACAGATGAAGAATATTACTAGAAGAACTATTAATGATGCTGAGCTTGATTTGTTAGTCATCAGCATGGAGATGATAACCGAAGATGTGTCAGCTGATGAGATTGCTTGGAGAGAGAATATAATGTGTAAGATGAGCAAAAGACTATAGACACTGCCCTGGGGAGTAATGAGAGAGTAGGGAAAGAGTAAAAAGGCTCATCAAAAGATTAACTGAAAGAACAGTCTTAAAAATAACTGAAGCAAAAAGAAATGATCTTCAAGCTAGTGGGCATAGAATGCTAGGAAGGCAAGAATGATCAATAGCATCAAAAATAGGAAGAAGGCAAGAGAGAAAGAAAAGATGGGAGATGAAGGACAGTGGGATTATGTATATCAGTGAGAATAGGCTGCTCCACAAGGGAAGACCATCTGGGAGATGATAATGCCAGCAAGACAGGGGCAGTGTCTTCACTGACAAGGGCACACTCCCGCAGTAGCTGGGCAAGGCAAGCAGAGTTGATCTGCTTATGTTAATTAGGATCACAGTCCAGATCAGGCAAAGACCTGAAAGCTCCCACAGCTCCCAAGCCAAGGAGAAGAGCCCCTCCTCTCACAACTGATTGTCACACAGTTCTTTTCCCAGCAGTCTTCTCTCCAGGTCACCAAGCTGCATCATGCCAGAGCTGTCCCTGACCACAGGCAGCTGAGCCCCTAGGAGGGGCAGACAGGTTCTACTCAGGGCCCAGGTGTTTCATACTATTAAATGACTTATGGTGGACTTCACTGCAGCTGATGACAATTTTGTGTTTGGTTTAATTAGGGTCAGGAACTCATCCCCAGTCCTGTGTCTGACCATAATTCCTTCTTGATATTGTAATGCATACGATGGGAAAATAAGATATTATGAACCTGAGGCTCGAACGAAAGTCAGAGTTACATTGTGATACAAACAAAAAGAAAATCTTTGTTTTGCAGGGCTTAAATCTAAAATATAGCACATTCAGGAGGACAAGGTTAACAAGATAATAAAAGTGTCATTGTTTTTCATTCTTTATGCACTTTTTAATTTTGGTATTGCTTAAATATGAGCAAATGACAATGCTTTCTTTCCAAGGCTCAAAAATTTCTTTTAAACATTACTCAAAGTATATGCTAACAAGTGTATCATGTATGTTATTTCCAATATAAAGTAAATTTTAAGTTCAAGATCCATCTGATAGGATTCAATTTTTAAAAGCAATATGTAAATGTAATTTTCTAACCAGTGACTGATGTTTTGCACCTACTGCAGATAATAGGGTAAATGGGCTACCAAACCAGAGAAGGCTTCTTGCAATTTTGAAATCAAATCTGCAGGACCTGGAGAAGCCACTGACTCTGGCAGTTAGCCACACAGGCAATGGGAATGGTAAGTACACAACTGAACTCTGATACCGTGTTAGTAAGAGTACAGGACTGGCTTTTTATAAACGTAGAAATTATTTTAGCAAATTTTAATTTTTAGAGTTCTTTTGCTTGAGAACTAATGTAAAATAAGTTGAAGGGAATATCTATTTTCACATAAGTGAAAATGGTCATTGACTAAAATTCTGACACTGGGGCATGATATTTTAGGTTGACTGAATGCTACAACTTCTAAAGAAAATACCTTTTTAAATTACTGATAATTTAGGAGCATAATAGTTGAATATGCATAAAAATATCCTTCTGATCTATGTATGCAATTCGAGATTGTCACTATACTTGGAAAATGTTATCAAAGCTATAAGTTTCACAGGCAGGAGTTACTTGCTTTTATTCTTTACACTGTAAAGAGAGAGTGTTGCATACCTGCCTTATACCTTGTGTCACATTCCATAACAGTTTATAGAATGGTTTCACTCTTCAATTTAAATATTAAAAAAACCTTTTGAGTAATTACTGCATGTAATATTTAGTATACCTTATTTACTGTGAGAATGCAAATGCAACTTCTCAAAAATAAACACTGTAGCTTAAAATCTTCTATTACTAGGGCTTGTAAAACTTTCAATTGACTAATGTATCTGTCATTTGCTGTAGAGAGGAGAGGATATGTGCTCAAAAGGATTTTAGCTGCAAGTCTAGAAGAAAAATTGAAAGACTTCCAGGAAGCAGAGATCTGTGTAGTAGCAGATCAGCTGTGGCATATGTGGGTCTGAGGACAAGACCCTATATGTACATTCATCTATATGTGCAATCAGTAAAAATTATGGCTTTAGTAGACAGTCCTGGGGTGGATGCTTAAATATCTAATTTTGTACTGAAAATATCTATTATTATCATTTGTGCCTGATTTGGAATATGTTAGATGATTATATTTCTTAGTCATAGAAGAAATGTGAACAAATTCTTTCAACTGATCTATACACTATAAATGATAATTAGCCTTAAAGTCTCTTGCTCTATCAAGATAGGCAAACAAATCAGAAGACTTCTTTTTTGATAGATCCCTCAATCTTTTTCTGCCCAAGTCTGTACATAATTAATAGAACTGAAAAATATAGCTAATGATCCAAATATATATTTATGTAATTTTAACATTAATAAAATTTGCCCTAAAGTTCTCACTAAGCTTTAAAATACGGTTTTGTGATGTTGCAGCCAATTTTCTTGAAGGCCTATGTTCTAAAGCACAGAAGGGAGAGCTAATTTATATAGACTTTTTCTTTTGAGTGTTTGCTTTGTGTCCTTTATGCTGTAGCCATTAGTGTCGTACACTCTTGCAGTTCTACAGAAGCTGCAGAGTACTTCTTACAGGCTGAATTCAGCTTCTCTATTCTGCTGCAGTATCTTGTTTTTACAAGCCTCTGAAAAACAGTATTGTGGCTTAAGGTGTCAACTGCAATATGTTGCAACATCTAAGTACAAATCTTAATTGAATAACTATCTGTCATTGTTAAGGGGCTAGTGAAATTTTAATATATAAAAAATATGAAAATTTAAGAACATAATGTTGTAGTTATAAGAAACCATTTCGATATAAAATTGTAGATAGTGAGACTTTAAATTCTGAGAATATCTTTGGAAATTATTTAAACTTTGAAAGGTTTTCTAAGAGCAGGAAAAACTTGGTTCAGAAAAGTTTTTTTGACTAATTTGTGTCAGATTGTCAAGTTTTATTAAACTTTAATGGAACCGATGGGGTATTTCAGAAAATGTACTATATAAGGGAAATAAATATAAAGCTTCTTAGGCTGAAAATTTTGTACTACAGGGGCACAGGCAGTGTTCCAGTCTGCATATACATTAGCTGATTACATCTTTGCAAGCTGAAGACTGTCTCATAAATGTACTGAATAAATGAGCTGATCAAGGAGCTGTCTGGGCAGTTAATATTAATTTACAGTAATTCTTGAAACACTGCTAAATTTCCAGAAAGCTGTAATGGAGCTACTGGTGTGCTAGTGTTCTAAAAGGCTATATGGGACAATATCAGCTTGACATGGGTCTTGGATGGAATAATTTAGCAGCACTATATTAATAGAAAATTAAGGGAAGGAAACATACCCGCTGTCACTCAGTCTTGTTTTATGGAAGATAACATGCAAGCCCACTTGACTTTTTTTTTTTTTTTTTTGAGCAGTGTTAAGTTAAGCTATTGATTAATAGCAGTTATAATGTTGGTGTAGCTGAGATCTACAAGTCACTAGAATTTTGCAGAAATATATTTTTTATTATGAAATTAGATAAGTATGAAATTGATTGTCCTGTCAATTGTATTCCAGCTGCATACTTGTCAGCTTTGTGATGTGTTCCTTACCAATGTAAAATGAAAATGGGTTGTTATTTTCATTTTAATTTTTTATCTCAAAAGGAATTCAGAAAAATCTGATGACTGGTGTTATGCAGGAGATTGACTTCTGCAAAAGTCAGCCCATACTTAGCACTTATGATAAAGTGTTTCATGAAGAACTGAGGTGCCAAGTCAAAAAGAGCAGTTCAGCAGAAGCTGAATGGGTTAAATTACCTGTTATACAGTATCACGCCTTTCTGGTTGTCAACTCAACAAAAGATTTCTAGGTTTCTGACTGCACAGTGATCCAGTTTCAACAAGGAACGGAGGCCAGTAAAATGCTGTTATTCAATAGTGTACTCCAACCACTGAACTCTATTACACTTGTCCACAGCCAGGAGAGGGCTCAGTACTCTGGATCCTGAATGGATGAAGATGCCACTAAAATAAGTGCGAGTGAAAGCCGATAATTGGCAGAAAATGTTATTTTTAGTATTTCTGATTTGCCACCTACAGATAATGTTTCAAACAGAAGCACAGAATCATCACATTTTAGTTTGTGGGTTAAATTGGTTGGCACTGTTTCATTTCACTAACAGCAGTTCATATTAACACGTAGATGAATCTGGATGCTTCCAAATTGGCTTTGAAAATCACAGACTCTGTAAATGACATCCAATCTTCAGGCAACAGAATTTGTGTGCCATGTGAAAGACCATAATATAAAGGAGCTGACTGGTGATATCCACTCACATACTGCTAAGTCTCAGTGTATTTTTTTCTGATGTATTAACGTGAAGTGTCTTTCAGCTCTTTCTGCCAGGTATCTTTTCTGCAACAGCCCCAGAACTCTTGACATACATACACTGTTTTCCTATTACTATTTGAGAGATTTATGGAAAAGCAGTCTAGTTTTACATCAGTGGAGAGTCTTGAAATAAAGAGAATTTGTTGCTTCCTCTTCTGGGTAGGACAAGGTTTTGATGTGGCCTTTAGTGTGACACAAAGTAGCAGGCCAGACACCCTCCCTGAAACAAGTCTATTATTTCTTTTGAATCAGATTTTAAAATAGCAAATGTAATTTACTACTAATTATTGCTATAAAGTATTTCTCTTTTGTAATAGAGAAGCAAATGCAGGAGGTAACAGAGAGAAGAAAGCTTTTGCTGGTTAGCTTGGAATCAAATTGGGAAGTGTCTGCCATTGGAAAGCTCTTACAGCTCACCAACTTTATGGCATGAATGGAAAATACTAAAGAACATAAAGGCTTCTCACCACCCTGAATCAGATTAAAGGTCTGTATAATCCAGTGCCCTGCCTCCATCTGTTTTCAAAAGCAGATGTGTATAGAACAGTATATGATTCTTCCCAAAATATTCTCCAATTTCAAACTAAGCCATATTTGCTATGTTCTGCAGCTGAATGCTGCATGATGAATGCTTCTTTTGTGAATTTATCTATTCATTTTAAATCCATAGTATCTACAGTATGTGAAAGTATTTTACAACTTAATTGTGGGTTATAGGAAAAAGTACCTTATGTTTATTTTAAGCCCGGAACCATCTTTGTCCGATAACTCCTTGGTCTTCCCCTACTCACCCTCTCCATTGCCTCTCACTGTACATTGGCCTCATGGCGGAGAAAGCTAATGGTATCCTGGGCTGCATTATAAGGGGTGTTGCCAGCAGGTCAAAGGCTCCATCAATGACAACTCAAATTAGAAAACTGATAATAAATTTCTGTGCTGTGTTTTCTATCTTCCGACTTTAATATTGAGTTTATTCATTTGAAGATTTTCTGCACATTCCCTGAAGTTTCTTTAGGGTCTTTGACGAAAAACATTGTTGAAAGCCTTTGGAAATCCAGTTGCGTGAGATGATCTCTCTTTGTTTGCGTGTTATTGACTCTCTCAAAGAAGTCTGGTACATTTGTGAGGTATGACTTCCCTCTGCCCACGTTGACTCTTCTGCAATGTTATACTTATCCATGCATCCACTTCTTATAATTTCTACCAGATAATGGTAGATAATGCTTCTGTATTTTATTTTATTTTTTAATTCCCAGAAACCCTCTTGAAAATTGAGACTATTGTACATTAGCCATTTTCCATTCATACGGCAATGAGATCTGGCACCCATCCTTGAGTTCCTTAAGCCTTTTAAAATGATTAGCATTGGCTCTTGGCAGTTTGCTGCTATTCCTTTAGTTGATTTATCTCTAAAATACTTTGTTGACACTTCAATTTGAATAATATCCCTGGTATTTGCGCCAGGATGGGGAACTTTAGGTTGACTATCTCATAAAACTCCTCCACAGTAAATATAGAAGCAAATAATGAGATTACATACTGCGTTATTTTTCTGTTCCAACTGTCCTTGTATCTCAGTGTCAGGCTTCATGTTCCAGTGTATTTATTAGTTTTTATCCTTCTGTGAGGCACTAAATCATCTTTAGCATACTTCTAATGTTTAACTTTCTGGGGTTTTTATTTTCTGCATTTAAATACAATTCAGTTTTCTCAAGGACATCTTCTTACTTTAATCAGCTTCTTTTACTGCCTTATGTATGTGTGATCTTTCTAAAGTCTGTCTTGAACAGGTTCTGTGGTGCCCAAGAATAATTATTTGGTGTCCCCCTCCTAACATGTTTAGCTATTCCTTTATGTTTCATATTTTCACTCTGAAATTAGGCATTACTGTAGTAGATGGTTTGACTTTTACCAGTCTTGCAATTATACCGTATCAATTATCACCCTTTCAGAATTTCTGATAGACCTATTATACTATGTCAGTACCTTCATTAAAAGCCAGGAATTCTATCCCTTATCCCATCTTGCTACTTAGACCACCACTTGTTTAGAAGAATGGATGCATTTGATCTGACTTGCAGGTTTTTATGGCTTTTTTTTATATGGGAATCTGAAGTAGGCCTCAGCCCTGAGTCTGTAAACATTCTTCTCAGAGAAAAGCTTTGACCGTGACTGATTATTCTTAGGGGTGTGCTCTGGTTAGGAAATATTTCTAGAGTAAAATTTACAACACTTCAGACACATAATTATTTTTAATTTTTTTACTTGTCTTTGCCCTATGCTAACATAAAAGGTAAATAATAGATAAGAAAAAAATAAATATTTCATTCATTTTCAAATTTTTTTACAGCATGTAATTACCTAATGAAATGCAATGGGTTGATTAATCTATATTGCCTGTTTTATATTGCCATGACAGTGTTGTTGAGGAAATACAAACGTTTCTTTTCCATATTCTGTATCTCAGTTTTCATTTTATAGAACTGTTCTGTAAATTTTTTCTGAGACATACATCAAAATCATCTACTTTCTATAGGGGAACTCATGATGAACTCATCAGGAAAGGAAAAATTTTGCTGAAATAGAAGAAAATCTGAAGGGCTTGCAAAAAAAGTTGAGAATGTGTTAACAAGCCATCTAATCACAGAGGGATTCATTGGTAATTACAAAGCAAATAACTCAGTAAAAGGGTACAAAAGCAAACGCGTAGATGGAGGAGCGTGGGTGGCTTCAGGAAAATGGGTGGATTTCCCTTTCTTTCAGTGTGCTGGTTACTCCTTCCTGTACCTCCCCTTCTGCCCCTGTGGGCTGCTCCCCTACATCGGGCATTCTCCTGATCACTCGCCTTCACTCCTCGCTCTAAGACTTGGCTTCTCGACATTCACCCCATTACAAGCACTGGCCAACACACCTTGCTGCCAGCAGGGCCGAGTCCTAGCGCCATCCCCTCCTTTGGTACATCCTGTACTGGGGAAGCAGAGAGCAAAGGAAAAAAGCAAGTTTTGGTCAATAGATGTATTAGAGGCTGATCCACAATACCTACTCTATATGAAGAATAATTTCTACTTTTCATCTGCAGCGCTGGCTTGTTTTTCACAGTGAGATATCTTTAGCTGGTAATGAGCGTTTTGATAATAAGATGCAGTTTGGAAGATGAAAGTTTGGAACTACCAAATAGCAAGGAAAAAATATCACATATGTAAAAGAATAGTCAGTAGTTTGCAGTGCAAGACATGGGTAACAGAATTCTTTTTCTTTAAAGCGCTTACCAGTGAGTTCAAATTTGAAGTGTGTATTAATGTCTGCTTTGGCAATCCTAATTGTGTTTGTAAAATTAGGCATGGAACCAAGATATAGCAGAGAATCTGCTATATAGTATTTTGAAATCTCTTGTAGATAAACATACTTGTTTTATGTTTTGTGTAATGCAGAGTTAAAGCAAGGTGTGACAGTTCATGTAACTATCCTGTGAAGAATAAACAAATACAGTATTTTGGATCATTTTCCATTGACAGAATATTTGAGACTTTATCTTTTTATTTCTCTGTATTTCAGAAGCTATTTCTTACATTGATCTGTGTGAAACTCTGGTTTATTGTCAATATGTTCTTTTTAAAAAACCTGCCTTCAAAATTAATTTAATGTTAATATTTAACCCAAATATTCTCAAGTTATTTAAAATTATGGCCTATAACGTTTTGGGTTTTTTTTTTATGAGTGCAATTTATTCATTTTATCCCAATGATTATCATTAATCATTGGGATTAATGTATTTACTATCATTAATGAACATACACTTGAATTATTTCGCAGCTCTCTGTGTTCTGGTACTTGTATTCACAGTTGCTTATAAATATTTTCTTTCTGTGAGAACTGCTTTGGCAGCAATTCTATTTTTTTAAAAAGAAAACCAGAAATGGTTGGACAACACCCTCTAAACAGTAGAACTTTGTAGCTAGAGCTTACCCTTTCACTGATTCTACTTGATCAATGCCAAAGCTTCAGTAAATAAGAGTTTTACTTTAAAAAGTAGCAGCTTGTGGGTTTTTCTTTTTTCTATTAATATTCTGTGCTCCTCTGAGAATGGATTTGTATTTCTTATGAAAAAGAAAAAATGTTCATATTGTAGAGTGGGGCAATTGTGCAGAAAAGGAAAGAAAATCAGCAGAATCCCAAAGGAAGTCTGTATTTCTCAGTCTAGATTTTGTCATGTGTGGGTGCTCAGGACTGCGCCAAGAGGCTGTTTCAGTTTGTGCTCTATCCTTGTCTTCAAGCAGTGCAGAGGCAGTTTAAAGCAAGAGCCTTGATGTACTCTGGCAAAGTTAGTTCATGGATGTTACTTAATAAACTATGTGACTACAGAGAATTATTTTCTTTAGCTGCCTTGTATTTTTGCTGTTTCAAGCCGGGATCAGAGATTTTGTTTTTATTAAAAACAGCCATAAAGCAATTCTGGCTTAACTTTGGTTACTGGACAGGAGTTGGGGAAATTGATGGATTCGTGATAGTTAGATGATGGTTATACTAACTGTAATTCTTTTAAAACAGATATACTGCTGGGATCTTACACCTGGCTTGTGTGGGATAAGAGTCTTTTGAGTCTATGCAACTCTTGGTACTTCAGCAAGACTTCACTACTTCACCAACTTGCAGAATTCAGGGTAAGTAGCTGAGGTTGGTATTTATAAGCAAGGAAGGATTCACAACTACTTCTGTTTCCCAGCACTGAAATTTTACCATATTTGAAGTACAGTATTTCTCTTAGCTAGAACATCTAATCCTGCTTTACAGCAAATCATACATTCTGAGACACTTATAATATCTTGAATGTGATACTGTGGGATGGCAGCTGTTCCCTTTCATTTCAGCAACTGTTCACTTGGAGATATTAAGCAGCTTCCATCTGGCTGGAAGTGGCTACTAGAAACCCAGTTTAAACAGGCATTTTAAAAATGCTCTCCTTAACAGGCCACTCAAATGCAAAGCTTTCAGGAGCTTTTCTCTGTGAGAAACTCATCTACCAATCCACTAATGCATGATGAAACAAGACTTGTTAAGGAAATGGCAGAACATGTAACATAGATGAGTGGACAGAACTAGGTAAATGCAAGCGTAATTAAAAATTTGATTAATTTAAGAGGATTGGTAACGCTGTCTAGGGATCAGGGGTCCTAAAGGTCAGCATTCCACTACCCCTATGACATCAATTCCGGTTTGTTCAGAATGCCAGTGCAATACAGATACACCAACAGTGCCCATCCCTCCCCTGCCTGGGTTTAGGTGCTCAGTCCATCCAGCAGCTGCCCCCTGCATCTCTGCTCTCCCCTCTGCACCTACGCTGTTCCAGCTGCAAACCTCCCCCCTTGCGTGCACCAACATCCACCCACCCCATTCCACCATAGATCCCTCCAGTAACCAGCCTCAGACAAACCAGTCTACCTCATAATCGGCCCTTGGATCCTCTTGTCTCCAGTTGCTTCCCTCATGGAGACATGGAACAGACACAAACACAGGCCAACCTCTCTGCTGGTGACCCCCCTCCCAATTCATGGAAACCAGGTTCTTCCTGCCCTCAGGTGGAGGCTAAAGGTTAGCTACATCCCCAGGATAACCTGAAGTAGCAGCAGTTATAAAAAAAAAAAGACTCATACAGATTCTATGGATATGCTTTAGGGATGTATTTCATTACAAAGTGGTTTTGATAATCTATCTAGAACATTATACCCTTAAAAAATTTGGAAGACTTTCTTTTACTATAAAATGCAGTAAACTTTTGACATTTGTCATGTGTTGTGAAACAATACTAACCAGATAGACAATTTGCTGGAACGGACTGGGGCCTTACATCAGCTGCCACCCTATGGAACACAGAGCACTGTGCTGCTCCCTGGCATTTCTGCATTTTATACCCCAGCCAGCATCTGTCACCCATGGTCACTTCTGCTGAACTTGTCTCAGATTTGCTCTAAATGACATATTTTGTATTAGTACAATGCCTATTACCTCTTACCCAAACAGACAGGGTTCTCAGGTTTTTTTAATACTATGAACTTCTACAAGAAAAAGAGACGAGAGTTAAGTATTTTAAGGTACTTTTATTTAATAAATAACTTCAGTAATAGCACTGTAAAAAGTGAACATCTGTTAAAATAAAAAGGCACTTAAAACAAGAATATGACTATGATGCAGTTTGAATGGTCAAAGGCAAATATACATGGCACATGTCAAGAATGATGTGTGACTCATGTCACATGACAAACTACGCAATCTTAGCTACAGGGTAAAGGCAAATTTACAGCTAAGACTGCCCCTAAAAAGAGGGGGGGAGAAAAAAAAAAAAGAAAAAGAAAAAGCTTGTGTTGATACAAAAATATTACAAAAATAATTGCAACCAAATACGTTAAAAAGATTAGAAGGGTGACAAAGCACCAGGCTTTAAACCAAGGAAACATTACAGAATAAAGACACAGTATGAAGAAGTAAGGCCCTTATGTGTTTTGAGGATGTCTTGGTAAGGTTCTTCATGATACTGCCACCCAGGGCTTGAATTTACAAAGAAAAACTAAGCAAGTTACCAGTCAGCAACTTTTTCAGTAATGGCACGTGTTTTAAAGCTATTTTTTCCCTCTTTACATTCTTCTCAAACTCTTTCATTTTAACCATAACCTGGCAATAAGCAATTTAAAAATTAAAAATAAGTATTCACACACTTTTCAGTCTTTTACGCTGCTCCCTTCCAACTTACTCAACTTACCATATACTTAATCATATGTCTAGCAAATAGAAGACCAATCAACCAGCAGCTCCATGCTACATAAGTTTAATTGTATCTGCAAACTCAAGCCCTGATTTCCCTGTAAAGCTAAAAAAGTTTAATAATACTAAATGGCTAGGCAGAGCCCTCATGCTGATTGCTTTAACCATTTCCCTCCCAGTCATGCCATAGCAGTATCGCACCCTGCAGAAGACCTGGATTCACAGCACGGGAGTGGGAAAAGGTCAAAAAGGCACCATGTGACCTTAGCTGAGTAGGCTACACAGTCTCAAGTTTTTTGTCAGACCCCTGGCACTGATTACTTTTATTTGCAAAAACAAAATAAAAATAAAAAAAAATTACATATGGTACATTTTCAAAACCTGCACAGGAAAACAAACCTATATGTAATGAATTAGTAAAATCACTGCAGTTTGCGCTAAATCTATCTTACTGTGACTACAAAAATTGCTATGCTGCATACAGTGTTGTGAAGTTACACAAGCAGTGTTCATTTTCCCTCATATTTAGGATTGACCACAGTTGTCACTGCACTCTTGTAAATAGGATTTTCACCCTAGAAAAAGAAAAATATTTATATTAACATTTAAAGAGATGAACAAAACACTGTGTTTGTGAGAAGTGTAAAAATTAGCCCAAGAAATTAGCCCCAAAAATTATCCATTAATGTTTTGTTGGTACACACAAACAGCTTAAGTCAAACTAGTTTTCCCTCTAGCGATTTGGACAAAGGCATGCTCAGCTACAACGCAACGGGTTAGGGCACAATCCGCTTCAGTTTACACCACAGAGTTCCTTCAAAGCAGCTGAACCTGGCGTGGTCCCCTCAGGGCTGAGCCATCAACTCGGGAGGCTGCTGCCCATGATGGTTTTTTTGAACAGAAACAGAATTACAAACAAACATTGTTTGAAATCATGGCTGACCACAGTCTACCACGTTCTATAATAAACATTTAAATAGCTTATCTTGCATTATAATTCTAGAAACAAAGTGGAAAGGCTTTTAATAATTTGATAATACACATTCAATATTTACATAGAAAATTCAGTAATTGTCACTGTTGTTTTATTCCTGCAGGTCCCCCCCGATGCCCCTGTGCACAAAATGCAGTTAAAAACTAAGAAACTTCTGTACTGGTGCAAATGCTACAATAAAAACATTATTTTTACTGATACAAGAAATGCCTGCAGAACACTCCCCCTTGCTGAGATTTGAGAACCTCTAAATTAAGGTTGTTTTAAGCTTCCTTTGTTCCCAGGTTTCCTTTTATCTCAGTACATCTCCCTCCATTTATGATGTCCTTGCACACCTGAGATGAACAGTTTGAACTTAAAATTAATAGATAAATCTTAGTAGGAGCAAGTGCTACCACGGGGACTCTACTGATCTCTGCTGGATCTGCAGTTCTGTGCTCTTACCACAACCTGAACTTGAACCTCAGTAAATGCTGCTCCCCGCTGGGAAGCCCTTCTGCGCGCACACAGACAGAGCGCAGTCTGGCCAGAACCCTATCTGGCCTTCAGCAGCAGTAAGGGAACTTCTCTCCCGTTGAAGTTCCCCCCCCAACCTGAGATGGCCTACATAACCATAATTAATTTAATTCTGTTCTATTAAATTACATCACATTTTAAATATTTTAGGTTAAAACAACTTTTCCTACAGGCAATTAAAGGAAATCCTCCCCCTAGACACAAACACCAGGTGTGTGTTTTTTCAGAGTCATAAACCTGGAAAATCAGCTGGGAATACTGCAGGATGTGCTAAAAGGTGACAAGGCAAGCAAGGAACCGACTCGGTGTGAAACTTTTGTATCACAATTCCTGGAAGTTTGTTGCCTTCTATTTGCAAGACCTGGTGCAGAGCAAGTAACTGGTCTACCCCAACAACAGTAGCCACTGCTAAGGAAGACCATGTAGCTGCTTGTACTGCCTTCTGTACCGGCTCCTTTCAGAGGAAAAGAGTGTTTCTCCT
Organism: Gallinago jamesoni; assembly: GCA_025769975.1. NCBI lineage: Eukaryota > Metazoa > Chordata > Aves > Charadriiformes > Scolopacidae > Gallinago > Gallinago jamesoni. The sequence goes on along the minus strand of JAOQGH010000012.1, from coordinate 14,514,995 downwards.
TAAAGCTGGCTTCTCTGCACCTGGGAGATGAGGCACATCCAATCCCCCCTAGCCCTGAGTGACTCTCTGGCTCTCCCAAGTCCAGCCAGAATTGGGACTGCTGGACAATGGAAGTCAAGGTTCTCTGTTCACTCTTCTCAAGATCTGAGTCGATGTCATCTGACTTGAGGTGAAGGAGGAACTAGGTGTCCAGTGCTGACTACACTTATAAATTCATAGTAACAGCCAAAAGACCCTTCAACCAGTTCCCAGGCCAGCTCTGTCTGGATTAAAGGTGTATCAGCTACTGGTTTGGAAAGGGATGGGGAGTTAAGGTGGGTTTTTTAATTTATTTTTAATCATGGAAATACAGTGTTGTATTCAACACTTATGTTGTTCTTAAAGTTCTCAGTGAAAAATTACCCCCTTTCCCAATGTTTTTAATGAAAAAGCCTTGCAATAGTAAGATGGAAATTAATCTGGAAAAACAGCCAGGGATGAGGGATTTAAACTGTAACTGAAATATCTCATTATGTCGGTTTCTTACAGCCTGGAAGTTCTTGGCAATGTACGTTGTTTGTTTCCTTGACAATTTCTAATGGAGAATTCTTACAAATATAAATCAGTGAAGTTTATGATGCAGAGGAAAATCTGTAAGCTTCCTAGGCTGATCACATGCAGACTAGTGGACGCTGGACAGCTTTTCAATGGCAAGGCACTGTGTAATACTTCTTCCACTGTGCTTTTAACCGTCCACATTTTGCAGAAGAGACTACCCCCAGCACAAACAGGGAAGCACGTGTTTACATTTTCTGGTTTAAAAGAGAGATAACTTCTATCAGATAGTGTAGGAATCTGTCTAAAGGTTAGGACTAAAACTTGGAAATTTCCAGAGTGCTGTTCAAACAATGCATCTGAATTTGCAATCAAGGTTTAAAATGCAATTTGCATAATGTTGTAATTTTTTTACTATAACCCTTTTTAAGAGAAATCAGAATTTGACATTTACATGCTCTTTATTTAGCATAAGCCCTATTCACAAAGGAACTGAAACACTGCCCTTGTACTTGCACTTTGTTTCCAAGAACTCTGAGAACTGTGAGAAGCGCACAGCAAGATTTAGGTCGCTGAGTAAGGCACTGAAATAGGTGTCTCCCCAAGTCAGGTGAGAGTCTCAGTTCCCATTACAAATAACGGAGATTCAGTCAACAGAGAGAACTATTGAGCTTAACCCAACCTTGCGTTTCACCAGCTAAATGGCTCTTGAGGCTCTACTGCCTACAAATGTAGAGGCCCAATGGATGGTCAGTTCTTCCCCTGCTGTCTCCTGATGGAGAGGCGGCAACAGCCCTCCCAGCCACACTTCATCACCGGGTCTCAGCCCTGGCTCGGCAAGGGCTGCTACACACACCTTATCGTTAAAACTAACATGGAAGTGGTAAATAAATGTCCACTAGTCCAACATGACTCTCGCCCCCTTAAGGCCCCTCTCAGCTGGCACGTGGTATGTGCTCTCAGAGATCAGCAGAACTGGCCACTGAAACATGGTATTCTAAACCTGCTGTCTTAGGCAAATACTGCCGTTTTTAAATAAACCCGTTTTCTTTATGCCACTGCAGAGAATACACTGGTTTAAGCATGCAAAGTTAGGGAACACACGTTTGCCACATGACCCTATAAATGAAACTACCATGCACACTTAAACCAAAATAAAACTCAATAGCTACATACAAGGTTGAGTGAAATACATAAAAATAAAGCTGGAGATTTATTTAAAAATACCTTCAGCAGAGAATGAAGAGCTATGTTCTTACAACAGTACTCTCAACTAGACTGGGCTGTTCAGAAAATAACAGTTCAGTCTACTGTTGCCTAAAGATGAACCTGTGATATGGGATGTTTGATTAACCTTCTTATTCCTTTTTTTCTCCATGGACTTACTGTTTCAACAGTCACTTAAGCTACCTTTATATTGGGTTTAAGTCCTAAGTCACTGCAAGAAACTACACTCTAGAATATTTAAACTCATCCCCACAGACTGTTCAAGAGCTGGTTCTTACTATTTTAATCTCTCAATGTTTTATATTACTATAAAATAACGATCTGTCAACCCATAACAGAGGAGGAAGCAACGGCTAAGGTTAAGAGCAACACGGACAACAGAGGGCATCATCTACCATGACCAAGAAGACTAGAGGAAAGCAGCTCACCTACTATTAAATAAATACTTTCTTAATGGCACAAATTTAAACCAGGAGGACAGCAAGGCCTGACAGCGGTGAAAGGACACCGAGACAGCAGCACCTTGGCTGCAGGCCAAGGACAAATGGCACTCGGTTCATCCCAGCTGGCCTGAGCAGGGATACTGTGGCAACAAGTCATTCACAACATCACGGACCAAGACTGGTGGAATATTTTGGGCACCTGGCCCACGTTGAGCTTCGTGGTGCTGCAGTTTACTCCCTGCAGTAACCAAGGCCCCGTGTGTGCATGACCACTGTGGAAGCAAGTGGGCAAGGTCACACACACTGCGGGAGGTTTGTGTCACTGCACAGGGACACACCAGGAGGGAACCCACTGCAGCGTAGTTTTCCTGTACTGGCATTTCAGATGACATTCTTGCCTTGGACAATTCTTTCTTCACCTAAATGAAAGGTCACTCCAACAATCTAAAGACTCCTGAAAACCTTAGTTATAGGAGAAAAGATGATTTTCTTTTACTTCTTAGAGGTCATTTATTCTGCCAATACTGATCTCCTTTTTGGTGGCAAGCTAAACCCACCTCCCTCTCTCCACAAAGTTCGGATATTTCTATGAATACCAAAAATGATAGCAGTGTTTTAAAAAACCCACACTTTCATACTTTTAATCTTCGCAGTGCGTGAAACAAAAAGGCAGAAGTCAATCCCTCCATTTACACAAGAGGGAACCTTTCTGCAAGAAGTACATTTTGAGGAGAAAGGGTAGCACTGAGGACATCAGACCCCGAAAGAATGATGGGGTAGGGAAGGAGAGCACAGAATGGAAGTTACACACCATAGGGTTTGTCAGATGCTTGTCCTGCATGCAACACAAAGTACACAAGTGAACAGCAGAGGAGAAGCTAACAGATGTAACCAGATGGATTACGTGAAATGTTAGAAAGGAACAGGAACTCCCATTTCCTCCCCAGAATAATCAACTCTGAGAAGAAAAATGGGAAGGAGGTGAATGTGGTCGGTGTGGCAAGCAAAATGAACATTTTTACAACCAACTTTGGACACACTGGAAAGTGAAACGATTGCAAAGAGCAAAGGAAAGTCTATTTCATCAAGGAAGGGCTCAGAACACTAGACAATATTTGAAAGTGTTGTCACAGTGAGGACAGACAACAGCTTAATTACCCTTAATTCCTGCTTTCTCCCCTCATTTTTCCTTTACAAAAATCTTTTGAGTGCAACACTGAGGAAGGGAGGCATTAGGCAGAGTACCATTAGAGATACAGATCCTTCCCTTCCACTGGCTCCTGAAAAGAGCCCCTTGGATATTTAAAGGGATGTGCTGTCTTCCCAACTTCTTCATTCCCCTCCCTCTAATCTGATCTCTCAACACTCTTCTAACATCCATTCCCCATCTCATCCTCCCTTTTTTACTCCTTCCCCAGCAGCTGAGAATCCCAGGGAAGGAGAACACCACCTAAAACATTCAAAAAAGTGCAACCTCAAAGTCTACAGAAGATGCCAATCACTTACGGTTTACTGACTTACTCTTCCGGACACTGCTGTTTCTGAAGTCAGCATTTCCAAACAGAAGTGAGGTGTCCAGGCAGAGTTTAGGAGAGACTAAGAAACTGGGGAAAAATGCATCTGGAGGAGACAAGAACACTTCCTCCTCTCTTAGTAAAGGTTTTTCTATGGAGACCCTCCCTGGGCTACAAGGACTGTGATATTCCCAGTTTCAATAGAAATAGGGATGAAAAAAAAAAAATCAAGATGTATATTTAATTATCAAATCAGCAGAAATATGAATTTCACACTTTAAAACCAAGCCTGTTCTATACTAGGTTAATAAGCCAAAGCAGTTAAAAAGAACCATTTGTAAGGCTACTCCGAATGTCCCCAGTTATTCTAACAAAAACAGTGATATTTATAGGCTGGGAATATCTGAGGAATATCTCAGTTAGCTGTGCAAACATCAACTTTAAGCAAACTGCTGATTAGAGGAAAGAGAAGACAAACCTTCCCCTAAACACCATGTCTCTTCACGATCCAAAGAGCTTTTTCAGTCCTAACAGCTGTTCTACTCTATATCCTCCCCTGGCCCAAAATAAAGAATTTATTTAAAAAATAATAATAATAAAAAAAAAAATCACTTGTTGAATAGTTGAAGCCAGTACCAGTGGTATTAGTAAGCAAGCAATCTTGCTGTCAGAACAAGTTAAACATTTTCAAGCTGCATTCTTTAAAACCCCAGAATCAAAGCCGCACTAGATAAACTAGACAAGACTCAAACTGCGATTAACTGACTGTGACACACTAGTGAGTTTGAAATGACATGCAAAGGAAAAAAAACAAAGGGAGAAAATGAAAGAAGATACAAACTGAGACTTAGAGACCAGCTTTACGTCCATAGTTTGGATTCTTGAAATTGTTAATAGGGCTCTTGTATATTGGATTTTCTTGCTGAAGTGAAAGAAATGGTCAATGGCGAATAGTTCAACAGGAATAAAAAAAGAAGAGTAACATTCTCAACTATCAGTGAAAAAAATCATACTGTATGTAAAGGAAAGTGTTAGTAGTATTTTTTCCAGCATATAATTAATTCATTTTCTTAAATAAAACCAAAAGACTTCTTATGATATTATAAAAAAATTCTCTCATCAAGCATAGGTGGGTGTTGACTTCTACAAAACTGTAGCAGAGGGGTTTTGAGTAGCAGATTCCTACAATTTCCCAGAGGCAGTGACCCTATAGCCCACCGAAGCCTATGGACCATAGGCTTGTTTCTCTTGCACTTTTCCGGTGACAAGGTTGGGAAGATTTCAACAAACCAGAAACAGCCATGATTTTGTGACCAGTTATTGAAATCTCCCAACTTAACCAGTATTTACAATATCTCTTTCATAAATTTAAAATTTTCTTTTTCATGTTATACAAGTGACTCTCATCTTCTATGAAACATTTAATCATGTGTTGTAAAGTGTGGCAAAAGCGCAAAGGTGAACTATTCTGTCACCATCACATTTTCTCTCTGAAATTTTATTTTAGCTGAAGTTACTAGCTGTTCTTACCCAAGAGCTGGGTTTTTTAGCTGTTTTCTTTTTGTTTCTTTGGGGTTTTTTGCCAGTGGTGACCCGTAACATGTTTTAAAGTCAGCTTAAAACAAGGATAATTCTGTTCCTCTCTGTAGACCAAAAAGCAGTAATAAAAATCTGAAATATTTAAGACGTGAACAAAAATCTTCTATATTCCTCACCTACTGTAGCTTCTATATAGATAAAAGCCTCTTAACATACCGTATCCCACTTGGCATTCATCTTCTCCTTTTCAAATTTAGCAAATTCTCTTCTGTCATGAATGATCATTAGTAGTTTCCAAATCAATAATAATGCAAGTCCAATAAGAACGATTCCAGCAACCACGCCAGCCACAATGGGAATGATGTCAGGGCCGCTGGGGCATTCTAGGGAACAAAGCAAGGGAAGCATGATTTTACAGAATGCTAAAGGGAACGCATATCCAGATGCTTTTAAAATTTTATTTTGTACTAAAGCCAGCATTTTGAATATCAGAGATATGCCAATACTATTTTCCCTTCAAAGAATGGAAGTTTTGGAATGTGTACATCCTGTAACATTCCACCTTATTTTTATCCTCCTAATTTGTATTTAATCTTAGCAGTAGGACAAATCATGTTCTGATGATAAAGTCTACACGCTGTTAACCCCCCTTAAGCTATTCACCTGGAGTACTGGAGTAAAATAACTAGCAGTTGTATTTTAAACATGCAAGAGCTCCAAGTGAGTGTGGTGCTGGAGGGATAAACCAGCCAGAGCACAGAGATCAGTAAAACAGTCCCCACATACTCCATCAACAGCGTAACAGAAAAAGGGTGTCCCTCACTTTGTTACTCTTACTAGCTAATATATAGACATATGTAACGACTTTGCTTCCAAGACTGATATTTTTTTTAGGGTATTTCCTCAACTTGGGAATTGATCTCTGCTGGAATAAAATTTAAAAAAATAAATAAAGGCACATCTTCAGGTAAAAATATCATGTACTTTCAAAATAAGTGAAATACATGTTTGAAAATAGTAATACAGATGCAAAATGATCTAAGGTGACTGACATAATAATAATCCTCCAAAATAATACCCAACTCTTCTATTAATATAAAATTCTCAATAAACACAAACTGAACAAGGGCTTTTGCAAAGCTCAACGCACAAAATGAGAGAGTCAGAAGCAAATAAATGCAGCTCCTGTGCTGTCAACAGAATACTGCTTCCCCCCAAATGCAGGCTCCTCATCTTGGCAGCTGCCCCTGCAGGAGGGAGGGAAGTGGGAAGGGACAAAACAGGAATTCCTTGGGAACCAGTAAGGAACAAGTGCCTGCTCCACCGAGTACAGCTCTGCTGAACAGGGTTTGTTCCTACGGCACTTGTATGGCACAACTTTTAAGGTGCCTCCTGGTGTGTGGAGGCTTGATTCAGCTCTTAACTAGGGCAACAGAAGATCATCATGAAGAGAAGGTCGGACCCCCAAAAGTGTCAGGCACGTGTTAACTTATCCTAAAAGAAGATGGGGCTCGAG
>JAOQGH010000012.1:14490910-14508122 GCA_025769975.1 Gallinago jamesoni | reverse complement strand
TCATCATGAAGAGAAGGTCGGACCCCCAAAAGTGTCAGGCACGTGTTAACTTATCCTAAAAGAAGATGGGGCTCGAGGTCCTCCCTCTATACTTTGGACCACATTTTTAGAGAATGTAAAGCATTCCGAATGGAAGTAATATTGATTTCTAAGAGCCACTAAGCACTGACATGTATTACGTGATCACCCAAATTCTGAAAATTCCCCAAGTAGAAACTGCACTAAACCTTCCAACACACAAAATACACACTTTACTTTTCTCAGGCTTATAAAAACCAGGAGACCAGGCACTGCTAATGTACAAACCCAGAATTTTTTCACTGTTAAATGCAACTGGACCTACTTTGCTGTACAAGACAACTGCACGAATTAACAAGGCAGACAAAGGGGGAGTAAGCAACATCGTGTTCGTACCTGGGGTCTCCACCACGTGGACATTGGCTTCACCGTTTGAGTTGACAGAATACGTGAAGTAGAACCAGCAGTCGTCGACGTCCTTCTCTTTGCAATGGGACAGCGGATCTGGCTGCCCGGGCTGCGGCAACTTGTCTCGACTTTCCACCCGCGTCATGTTGAAATGCATACACTCCTGAGAACATGTTTCCTTCTTCTCGCCCTTATCGAAAGCTCTGCACTGAACGCAGTCCCTGGGGAAGTACAAGTGGGAAGCAATGCTTTTTAGTATGTCCATAAAAGATCTCTAGTATTTAATCTAAAAAAAAATAAATAAAAGAACTCCAACAAAACCAATCCTTTTGCCATAAAGACCAGGATAAAATAAAGCAAGACACAGCTTTTTACCGCTCAGAACATTTATGTACTTGCAATTAACGAAAGCCCCCTTGAATAAATTCCTTTTTCGCTGCATGACCTAAAAGATTCAAGGGCAGAAACAAAACAAACAAAACCAACCTAAGTCTCCAAAAGGAAATAAACCTAAAACAACTTCTTCAACACCTCCACCTGGAAGACAAATACTCTCAGAGAAGGCAATGTAGGAACAGAGTATTTACAGTGAAACAACACATGAGACACAGGTTAAAAAGAACAAACCGAGTGACAAGCTTTATAGTGTATCCCTCCGAATACATCACTGAAAAAAGCAGACCAAACAGGCTAAGAGGACTGTGCCGAGAGGAAACCTTCAAGTCAGCTGCACAGAGCCAGGAATCAGCCCCACACTGATCATATACTTATTTCAAAGTTTCCGTGCAGAAAAGGCAGGGATAAAAATTTCATTGGCCCCCACAAATCTAGGTTTAGTTTTCCACTGTCAGGAGAATTTGACTTTTTCAACAGTGTTTCAGATAAAAATTTTAAGCAAAAAGCTTAGCTGAAGTTTTAGATATTCTGGGAATGGCACAGTATCTGTAGTCTTTTGTTACATGAATTTCAAAAGGGCGAGATGGTGGGGCTTTACAGCCCATCACATTATAGACCCATGTTCCCTGCAGGAGGCTGGCTGCCCATAACCACACACGAAATAGGGGAAGCTGTAACCTGCCCAAGTCCATCTGAATGGTTAAAACTGATTTAACATAATGTATGCATTTCTACGCCTAAGAAAAATGGGGAGGGAAAGAATTTAAGAAATAATTAGCCTGCCTGGAAGCAATCAAAATACTGCATTACTATTTTGTTTGTAATTACTGATTCTCACCCAAGAACTTCTACTGTTAAGTATCATCTAAAGGGATGGTACGATACCATACCCCTACATTTCAGGGTAGAATAAAGCACAGCATCAAAAGCCTAATTTGAAACATTCTGCACACGTAAATACCACAGACTCCAATACACAGAACGTGGGACTTGGTGTTGCAGGTACTTACTTGTGCTCTGCACAGACACCGAGGCAGGTCTGACACATTTCACACGTGGGGCCTTGGAACTTGGGGTCTGTACAGTTGCAGGTCCCGCATTCGCAGGTTCCTCTTCCGTTGCAGATCTGCCCGTTGGACGCCATACACGGTAAGGTATCCAGAGAGCAATCGCACGCGCTGCCAGTGAAGTTGGGGAAACACTCGCACACTCTGCATTTGCAGATCCCGTTTCCTGTGCATTGAAAGGATATTACAGTGAAATGGTGTCTAATATAAAACATAACATTTGCAACAGTAGGAAATAAGTGTTCACCATCTCGGGATAAATACAGAGGAAAGCAAACCCTGGTGGTGAGATAATGAAAACACTCCTCCTTGAAATACTACCTACAGTTGTTTCTGCCCTTTCCCCATTCTCCTAGATTTGGACTTCCTTTCATAAACAAAAAAACAAAACTAGGGAAAGCTGATCAAGTGCAGTGTAACGTGATGGCCATCTCTGCTGGGTGGAGAGCATTACAGCAATGCTTTGGTTCACAATTTTCTGTGTATACAGATGCATTAATCACTACAGTCTTCATACCTATCACTATGTAAATTTATAAAGCAAGACCTAAAAAGATGAGGAATTTACTATCTTAGACTTCACCACACAGAAAATCGAAACACCTTTGGCTCCCTACAACATTCAGCTGCTGTACTGACCTCACCCAACTAAACTTCATGCTCCTTACGCTCCCTATGCAGGAAACAAGACGCCTGTATCTCCAGAAGGGTGATCTGGATGAAATGGAAAGATCCTTGGCAACACCCCTCCTTCTCCACTGAGAATGAAGTGTTTAGGTCAATCCTTCTCTGTCACTGCCACCGTTGCTCCTATCCTTTGTGGAGCTGCTGAGCAATCACGTATTCTGAGCAGATCAGATGATGAGGTGTTCTCATAATTCAGTTTAAGCTTAGGGGCTCCTTTGTTTTAATTTTGTATCAGTCAAAATTGAGGTAGTAGTTACAATCCTACCAGGTATTTCCATGTGCAAATCAGCACAGGGAAGTTACAGGGCAAAAACAAATACAGCAAAATAAGATGCTGGCTGATGGAGGAGTTTCTAAATTGCTTTTGATTTCAGCAATTAACTGCCATCAGTCTTGTTTCAAGCACTTAAGGTGTTTTTCTGGATCTTGGATATTCTAATCTTCACTTACCTTTCAGAATAGCCTCAGGATAGCATCTCACTGGTATCTCGGCACGCACTGAGGCAAGCACTCACTATTACAAGTGAGCTGAGGTCATCTCCTCTTTTTATTGACGCAGTGGTTACACTGAGCCAGTATAACATTACAGTCTCAGGCCACGTTGTCTCAGCACTCTGTACAATAACACCTGGGGGCAATTCCATATTAAACAGCAGAAGTCAAGTTCACTTGACATCCTTCTTGCAGCCGGGGTTCAAGGAAGGTGTAATGTGTATTAACACCATATATATGTTCAGAAATTCTTTCCTGTGAGGGTGGTGAGACACTGGAACAGGTTGCCCAGAGAAGCTGTGGCTGCCCCATCCCTGGAGGTGTTCAAGGCCAGGCTGGATGGGGCTTTGAGCAACCTGCTCTAGTGGGGAGTGGGGTTGGAACTTGATGATCTTTAAGGTCCCTTCCAACTCAAACGATTCTATGATTCATGGTCAGAGAGCTGTTTTATTAAGAGACATTTTTCAACGTAACCACTAATTTTGTGGTTACTCTCATGTCTCATCAAGTAGCTATGATCTGTAAGCCAAGTATCACTGCTCTACAGGGCACAGTTGACAGACTCGTGAACTGCTGGCCAGTTCTGCCTGCAGAAAGCTCTGCAGTAGTTTCTCACCTCCACAAATCAAACCATTTGATCGGTCACAGTTGAAGTTGTCACATTCACAGTATTTGCCAGAATACACTTCATTGGTGTTTTCTCTTTTCTTGCACACACATTGTCCACAAATGCACTCTCCATTGTTACTGCATATTTCGGTGCTGTTCTCCCTCCGGCAGTAAGCGTCCATATCCTCACTGTTTACTTCATCCGTACTGCATTCACATAGTCTTCCAATACGTCCTTCATTACATCTGCAAGGTAAAAATACAACTGAAAATACAGACTTAAAAGTCATACAATAAAAAGATCACAAAAATAGCACAAAGAACAGGAGTAAAAGTGACTATTCTCTCAAGGAATATCCACAGTTAAACTTTAAATGAGATTTCCAGCTGACATCTATGTAGCCATTTCTTGAAGCCACTGGAGCAAACTGGACTAAGTTGCTCCTATTCCAATTACTCGTTCCAGGCGAGAAACTGTCACCACCTCTAACTAAACTGCCACATAACCACTATTAATTCCTCTCTCATGTGACAGAACAATAATTAATTTTAAGTGACAGTTACTGCTCACTGTAGCTGCTGTTATGTTTCAATAAAAAGATTTTCCATAAACAGCAATTAGGCAGGAGAGTAGATGATCTTCAGAGCTGCTGAGCCAAAATCTTGGGGGTCAGCACTTCTCATGTATTGATGAGCAAATGGAGATTGTTCTTGTTCCCAGCAATGATTGACAAACCACTGTGAGGCATCACTCAAAGGCAGCGGTTCCGTCAGGCAACTGCTATTGTTGCAAAAGCCAAGGACTGTTCTTCTCCATGTGAAATCATGAGGTTACCAGTGACGGCGATACCAAATAAGAAGACTTTCTACACAAAAGTGGGAAAATCTGTTCTAATTTAAAGGGAACATCAAAAACTGACTGCAAAATGGGGCAATGGACCATAAATCCTGGATCTAAAGTGGCTTATTCCTCAACTTACAGAATACCGAGCAGTTAGGGGGCCATACCTCTCAGTCTTTCAAACACCCCATTAACCATCAACAACTTCAAGAGGCAGATGTTAGTCCACCCTATGCCAAAAGTCCTCTAAGAGTGAAGTCAGTATCTTTTGCTTTATTTTTAATGAGTCACATATCAAACCACAAAGAATGACAATTCTACATTTTATTTCAGTTCACTGAGCGGGAACCAATATTGTTTTCCAAAGCCCTGGATCTTGTTTTCCTAGAGAAGATCCTAATTCTTCTCTCACCACTCTTGTCTCAAGGGTTTCCAAGAGGAAATGGTTTTCATTTTTGCTGTAGGTTTCTTGAACCTTGACTTACTAGACTGATCTTGAACCAGACTCCAGACACTCTAAGATTTTGCTCTGTGTTCACTGTGTGTAATTCCAGAAAGCCCAGTATCATTTTATTTAACTTTCAAATGTGTAGTGAGTAATGTAATCTAATCCCTGTGAAGTGCAGTAACGGATGTTTCAGAGGCAAAAATACACAAAAAGTTATATATACTCTGAAAGATTTATGGGTTATATGAAACATTTTAACAAGACCTAAGAAGGTTAGAAGTAAAGCAGGAAGAAGGGACTAGGATGACATCCGAAATAAAAGGTGGTTCTTTTCTGACTTTTTACTCTTTCCTGCTATGAAACAGCTGGTGCTAATCTGGGTAGAAGTTCCTACCAAAACACTAGGAAGTCTTTGATTTTCTCTAAATCAACAGACCTCACGTTAGAAGGATACAGTTAGATCAGTATGAATACTTGCAAAAACTTCACAAAGTAATAACACTCATTTTGTCCCATAAATCCATAGTTTTGCTGTATCACATGGACCTCAAAATTAAATAACAGGACAGAAAAAGCAGTAAGACCTATACCCTTTAAAAGGACTGACTCAAGGAATTCTGACTTGTATGATAGTGCCAATCTAATGAGCAATAATATGAATTCCCGCATAGGGACTATTTGCAGAGATCAGGCAGTATGTAAAAATATCATAAAAGGAATACATTTGTAACAGTAATTCTTGTCCTTTCACTGAAAAAATAGTTAACCTAAATAAGGAAATAAAAGTCTTGGTCGTATTTCTCTTTTTCAAAAATAAACAAAATGTCTTTTTATTTACCTGCATGCACCACATTCAAATGTTCCATTTCCTTCATGGCAGGCTGGACTATTGGGTTCTCCTTCACTTTGACACTGACACTCACAGATGAACTGGAGATTAATTTCCACTTCTTCAGTGAATCCCAGTGGTTTAATTTTAATTGTTTCATTTTGTCCTTTCTTTGGGCACTCATTAGCTGTTACATTAATCTCAAATCTAACCTGCAAAGAAAAATAAATGGAGTCCACATTACTAGGAGTTTTGTGTATATTATAAAAAAAACACCTGAGTGTTGGATGTTTTAAGTGAATTTTAAATTTTATTAGAAGCAGATAAATTGCAAGTTACCTCATCTCCGATTGAGATGTTAGAACATTTCCTTCCATCTTCTTGTGTGTCATTCACTCCGTTTTTGCAGAAAGACTTATAACTGATGGTCACTCCTTTTGGTAGCTTAGTGTTTTCCAGGATGACCTCTGAAGAAAGGGACTAAAACAATGGTTGTTAGCTAACTATTAATTGAGCTGCATAAGCATTTTCCTGAAGAGAAGATGTTATACAACTACACACAGTCTAAGCGCCAACCCCATGGGCACACGTGTAAGTTCCAATGTGTTGAGAAACACCAGCCCAGGGGTGCCCATCCCATGCTGTGGTGACCCCTTCTCATGGCTGAGCCCTCTTAGGCAGGGCCAGGACAGGTCTCTACGGACGTTGGAGGCAACTGTTTGCCCCACGTACTCCAAAGGAGAAATGGGGCTCATTTACACAACAGAGCTATGAAGAAAATATTTTGGGGCTAAACCCAGGAGACACTGAAGTTGATGGAGACATTTTCTTTGGGGTTAAGAAGTTACAAAATGGGCCGAAAAGGCGGCAAGAACTGAAGGTGCTGAAGAAACGGCAGGGTTTTGGTTGTGGGTCTTATTTTTTTGAAGAGAAGACACGGATGATGTCTTTTCTTTGTAGTTCTGTTTCAAGTGGCTTTGCAAGTACATCTTTCTAGTCATCTAACCTCTTATTGCCAGTGTCTGTATGTCTAATGTGGTTTCACTACTATGGTGGTATAGTTGTAGTTTAGTGTACTAACTTCCTATTTCGTAGAAAAAAACTAAAATCCACATTGGAGTATCTGCCTGAAAAACTCATAAGAACTTAAAAGCAAGAAAAATAAATAAAACCCAAATAAAATCTGAACTTACATTGTATGCATCAACGATCAACTGAATCACATTGCTGGAGTTTGAAGACAATGTTCCCACTGCTGACTTGGGTATCAGATTTTTCAATTCCTTTCAATATTTACAAAAGTAAAAGGAAAATCACAATCTTACTAACAAACAAAGTATAATTTATACTACATCTGTGTGGTGACATAATGCTTTGGTAGATTAACGAGACAAGATCAAGTACTTAAAAAACATGGCTAAAGTGCTGACAGTGATCTTGACGGTCTTTGAAGTTACACACAGCACTACTAAAATAAAGAAATATCCAGCCTTTTCTTTTCCTCTGCATTTTCATGTTAAATTTGGTAACAGAATACTAAGACCTTCTTTTGCACAAGTTGACCACATACAATATATCTTCAAAATCTTAAAGAACGAGCACACTTCTAGTGCATTAAAGATAGGCAGATACAAGATGATTTCCAATGAAAAAGAAAAAAGCTACAATTTGAATATTGCTAAAAAGGGAAAAATATGCATCTCCTTTACACAGTCGTTTCCCGTTTCACAATCACATCCAGCAGTTCAGTTAATTTTAAACATCAGGAATATAAACAGATTACAAAGGACAAAATATGCTCTTTCATAACTGTGTTTCTTGATTCAGTGTCCACACCTCACTCAGCTATTTTGCTGTAAAAATGTTCATAGAAAGTAGCACTGCAAATATGTTCTCCAGTCCCTCCTACCTATAAAGAGGGGCAAGGAGGAGGGGCACTTGGAATAAGCACTTCCAGTTTCCTTGGAAATTACAGACACAGTCCGTATCCATTTGAACAAATGAAAAAGGCTTAATAAAAACGTGAATAGTAAAATATTACTTCCATGATCACTTAATTCCATACTCATTTTAATTTCAAATCAAGCAATTTTAATGATTTCAGAGCAAATCTGAGACAGTCTTTGTGTTTGAGGGAAAAACGTACAGAGACCAGAAGTACGTGTTCTTTATCTTTACCTTATAAACTGCCTGAAACTCTTCAGTAACAGCAAAGATTGTCTGAATATTGTTCTCACTGAGCTTCTGAACCAGATGAGCAATAGAGGGATAATCCTATAAAAATCAAGCATAAAATGGAATTCATATTTGGGACACATGCTAGAAAATAATCAGAAAGACTTCGACATCATAAAGACAAATTACCTTTAGAAACAAATTACCTTTAGAAACATAGCTAAGGCTTTTAACTAGCCAGTTCTAATTCAAAACAGTTCTAAATCAAAACAATCCCTGAAAACAAACACACATTGAAGATTCCATGTATGCCCCATGAAGTTAGGTGTTTTTTTTCCACAATAACATCATTGTATTCCCTGCCATTTGAAGTCTCCAGGTTAAATCCCTCATCTCAATCTTCTCAGAAAATTACCTTTGGTAGTTTTCCGTATGACTTATCTCAGTGAAAACCACCACATTCTGCACTGTTTCATAAAGAAAACATGAAATAAAACTGAATTAATTTTAGGTTTTTATTGAGCAATACTCTGTTTTAGGAATATATGAACACAAAATTTGTAAAGCTTATTGTGTTTGCCCCATCCAGTAAATGTTTTTCACCTTTTGTCTGATCTACCTATCAATAAACCATGAAGTCAGTGTTGTTAAACATAATTTTATCATAAATTTTGCATCATAAGATTTCAAGTAATACTAAAAACCAGACAAGGAGCTCTCTATCTTACATTATTTTTTAACAGTAGTAAAATACTTCTGAACACAAAGACTAGCAAAATGGTAAAAAATGGGACACAGCCACCACAGTTTGCCAGTGTGCACGCAGGATTATTATTAAAAAGGCTGAAGTCCAACAACACAAATCATAGTGCAAAAGCTGTCATTTCTCAAAATTTTTCCAATCAAGACTGGATTAATGCTTTCACATTTGCTTTAGTTAAGCTGAAATTACTTGATGTAAAACAGAGGTAAATGGGGGACTTTGAAAAGATGACCTAATGAGGTTGGTTGGGTTTTTTTGAGCTTAAGCATCACAAAATACTATTTTCTCCAGAAGATGATGTAAAGACTTACGTAATAGTGGCTCATAGTATACATATTATTTTCCAGGTGACATTTCCCATCATTTGGTAAAACAATTCCACCAAGTTTACCATCTCCCGCAAAGTGAAATCCGGCATCCGTGGAAAACACTAATAGTCTCGTAACATTTCTCCAGCCAATTTGTTCCTGGGGAAACAAACAAATGCATATTTGGTATTTTGCACCACTTTATTCTATAGCAATGGGACCACCGCTAATAAATACAGGGAGGGATAAATACAGGAAAAAGTAGACAGACTTTAGAGAAGCCATACTGCAAAGTGTCGCCCTGGAAATCGTATAATTCACTCAAATGTTAAAAGCACTTGCATTTAATTAAATGTCTGCTCTAAAACATCTGCTGTAGGACTTTCACTGAAGGCAAGAAACTTTCTTTTTGAGATGTACTTTGGTTTGTTCGGCTCTCAGAGCACCTGAAGAGCGATAGAGTTTTAGAAATCGGGCCTGCCAGTCCAGCTCTTTAATGCTCCCAAGTCCACTTCTATGTCACCACCACACAGCCTGAGCACAGAGGACAACTTTAGCCTGTGGAGTGCCACTGCAATACTGAAGATTAAAGCTTGCCTGGTGGTGGGCTCTGCAGAATCATAGGGCTTTGCCAATCTAGTCTGATTCGTCCTCAGCATAGAGCTTGCCAGAGGACCGCCTTTTTTTTGCTGTACCATGAGCATCCCCACCCACAACCGCAGGACATAATTCCATAATCTCCCCTACCCTATTTTTTTATTTTTTTTTTATTTTTTTTTTTTAAGTTCTTCCAGAGCTGAAGGGAAGCACCATATATGAAGGTCACATGAATACCAGATAAGACAAAAAACAAAAAACAAACAAAAAACCCTCAGAAGGCTTATGCTTACACTGTAGTTTTAAACTGACTCTAGATTGTTTCCTAAAGTCCTGACTCCATTGATCAACAGGATAATAACATGGTAGCAAACTACTGAACTTTTGGGGAATCCATGTTGTACAAGTGCACAGAATGGTCCATCAGACTATGGAAACAAAGAAGAATGCAGTATCTAGATCAGATCTCCAAAAATAAGCAAAAATCAGGTTTCCATCTACTTTGTTTGAGAAGCTAGCAGAAGCTATAATTCACCAAACTACTCTGAAACAACAACTAGAAGCAGTATATAAAGCTTTGAAATAATTTGAGAGCAGCTGCTTAGTTGGGATTTCATTCACCTGTGAGCAGAATTTGATTCTTCTTTTGTAGCAGCCCTTAGAAACATTGCCTTTGGAATGTATCTATCTGCTGTGAACATGACCTTCACGCTTCCCAGTTTCATTTGCTCACTAGAGGTCTCTACAAAAGACAAATGCCTATATCCATGCAGTCTGCCCAGTCCACCCTGTCGTGCTAGCATGAGGTGACATGTTCAAATGTCAGCCACCGTGAAACACTAAAGCTCTATTCAAACAATTTCATCGAATAGCAAAGAAAATCAATACACACTCACCCCACAAACTGCAACCTGCATTATTGCATCAAATCCACCTTCAGGAGAATCTAAATTCCCAGAAATGTGCTGTTTACCTACAAGTTCATTGAATTTATTTCCTTCACTGGTAAGGCTGAGCACATTTTTATAGCTAAATGGACTTGTACAGTTCTGGTCCCCTGTACAAGGGTTTCTGAGTTTGGCTGGTGTTGTACTTATATATGGCATCACAGTTTTCTCCACAAAAGAGCCAAAGCCTAAGACAGAACAATAAAAAACCTGTAAGTTGAAGAACGGAATTCTCTTATTTATATCACGATACAATAGAATACAAATGTATTGCAGCTGAACTGACACCAGAAATAGCTCTCATACCAGTTCACATTCCACCTTCTTCATCAACACCAAGTTCCTCAACAGGTTCTATGTATAAGAATATCTGCCATTAATACTGCTAGTTTAAAAGAATTACTCTTTGTATGTAATCATATGAAAAATGTAAGAAGGAAACTTGTTTTTTAGAACAGGCAAATCTTTCTTACCAATTCGAAAGTCTGAAGTTATTTTTCCCATTTCCACCATCAAAGCTGTTCCGAGACTTTTCACATTCTCTAAATCATCTTTCATAGAATAGGAGAGGTCCATAAGATAATAAAGGTCAATGGGGTAGTCTTCAGCTCTCTTAAATTTTAATGAAAATGTTTGGGGTTCTCCTGTTTTAGAGATTAAACAACAAACAGAAGCCATTAAAAATTCTGTAACTACACTTACAAGAAAAACGCCTTTTTAAGGGAAGTCTTTGAAATACTGATGGAGGTTTTGAACTAAAGGTGAGTGATCTTTTTCTCTTGTTAAGTGAAACGCTTAACATCAAAGTATGATGAAAACCAATTTCAAGTAGTATTTCTTTCAGATGTCCAACTCCATACTTCCAAGCCATTTTATCTCCCCACTGAAAATACTACTTTGCCAAAAATCAAGCCTCTCGGTTTCTGCAATTTCAAATCTTGATACTTGCAATAATTTTAACAAGGTTCCTATAAGATGGAATCGCATAAGTTTTCCATATCTATTTGCATCCAAGATGACTCTCAAAATTATCAGGATTTAGTTTTTAAAAAAACCCACCACATTGTTTAAATGGGTTTATAAACAGAAAATCAGTTCTGAACAGATTATTTCAAGATACTTTGCATCAAATACAGGCTGACAGCACAGAAAAGGCAGGGAGATAATGGCAAGTTACTATTTATTGCAACTGTAAGCCCAAACCCTGAGTTTTGCCAACAGAAGAATGAAGTCTCACTCGGATGTTGTAGGACACTGCAGAAGTATTACCCATTGCATAAAATGGAGAAGTAATCTTTTGCCTATTATATATTAAATAGGGAATAGAATTAGAAGGGTTTTCCCCCACCCCCTTCAGCAATATTGCTGCTGCTTAAATCTGCTTAATAATTCACAAACATTCGCTTAATATGAGAAAAACTAGCAACTAGGGAAACCATTAGATGGGCAAAGTCAATAATATCTGGATCATGCAGTCAAGCAGCATGGTTTCCACAAAAAAACAACAACCAACCAAACAAAAAACTCCAAAACTAAAAGCTCCAGGTTTTCCTGAGCTACAGTTTCAAAGAGCCTGCCCAGTGCCCAGAAAGCAAATATTTCCCCCCCTGCAAGCACACTGTGCCTTATCAGAGAACTTGTATCCAAGAGAAGTGCTTATAAACAGAGTAATAATCTTTTGGGTAGCTCGGCCCTCATTGCCCGGGTCCCTTGAATGTTCTGGTGAACAAAATTCTGTGCTGACAGAGGGACAATAATTGGGTTTGAAACTGAAAGGTTCATATTAGAAACAAATAGGGGCAATACCAAAATTGCAAAATAACTTATTTTCTGTTTCTTTCCTTCCCTTTCGTTACTGTGCTAAGCTTCTTCGGATCATCTTGCATTTAAGGCAATCATCACCAAATAGCTGATTCCCAAGTACAGGCTCTTATTCCAGGTAAATACAAGGTAGCTGTTGAATGCATCTGCAATATCTGGGAACTCTCTTTAAGGACAGTCTCTATTATCCTCAAGCACTGTATGGGATGCTGGGCCTGTTTTCTTCTCCTCGTTTGAATTAATTAAAATTCTCTTTAGGGGCTGGAAATGACACACAACTACTTTATTCTCATTACTGTAGTCCTGTATCCACATTTTTAGCCCCTGGAAACTAAGTATTTTGCATAGCAATCCAAAAACCTTGCCACATAACTACAAAACCACTCAGTTCAGACATGCAGACTTTAGGTGACAGCAGTGCTTCACGGAAAAGGAAATGCTCTAACTTCTTCTGCACACTCCTCTACTTTCATTCTAAGAAGTCACACTATAAAAAAAAAATCAACTGGAAACAAAACAATTTTACCTTTCTGATATGAGTCCATGCTGTATCTATTTTGTCAGAAGTTAGAATATTTTTATAACTTGTTCCAAATATATCTAACCTCTCATAAAAATAAAACAATATTTGAAGTATCTAAACTGGGGCTGACTTGAACCTGAATGATAGTGAAGCCGTTATCCGAACAATAGGAGTTCCTGTAACAAAATGGTTACACACTCAAAAAAAAAAAGGATATCAGAAGACTAGAATGAAACTAGCCTTACCAACTCTTAGTTTCAGTACTAATTTTTGCGGCTGGATCTGTGTAATGGCCTCTGGTTTCAGCTTCTCTGCAGCACCCTTCTTACGATTCGTTACTTCCCTATCTTCAAGCACCTGTTTGCTACCTCTGGGATTTTCTATATCTTCCATAGGACATCCTTTACTCTTCAGTGCTGCCAAGTCATCACATCGGGCAGATGTTGGTTCTCCTTCTTGCAAAAAGTCCTAGAAAGCAGGCAAAAGAGTATCAAGTTTACAGTTCTGCGATTTGTTATACTCTTCCCACAATAACACTTTTTACAATGACTCCATCTTCTTTTGCTGTTTTGTTTTAAAGTTGACTAACAAAACACACCATCCTGAAATATGTTAAACTGTACTAAATAAATCACTGCTATTTAGTCCAGGAGTTTGCATCTACTTAACTCATCTGTATGTAAGATGTAAGCAAGATGAAATAAACAAACAAAAAAATGCCCAATGTCACCTCTGACAGAAGCAGGATACCCTTTTAAATCAGCTACTCTAGAAGTGACAGCAGATGGAAAATGCTCTCATCTTCATGGTGCTGTCAATAATGTGAACCTATTTGTACAGCCTACTTGGCAACCACCTTCCTTTTTTTTTTCTTTTCCTTTTTTTGTTTGTTTGAAAGGCTTTAATTAAAGATTATGTAAGCGTCCCCTAGTATTCCATGACAAAATAACGGCAATTTGCTGACAGAGCAGGGGAAGAACAGATGACAACTCTTATTTTGGGGAAATTCAATGCTGAAAGTAAGATCCATAAGCAAGACACATATTGGTAACTTTGTTCTCAACAACAAATTACTATTACCTCAAACCTGAAAGACTTCTACCATCAAATGAATAAATAAGGTTTCTAACTGAGAAATTTGGCAATTCTGTTACCTGCCTGAAAATATGAGTATAAAGAAATGTATCTTAAAGCTTGTCCGTTCTTGATAACTAGGATCTACAATGAATCTGAGAGCTCAAGGCCAAATCTTGAAGTTAGTCAGTTTAATTAAATGTTTGAAGTTTATAAGCTGGTTTGGGGGATAATAAGTAGGTACTATATGGAAATAAATATACGTTATCATCTTCTAGCAAGAAACGGGAAAATTTCAGAGTTTTCATTAACAAACCAAAGAAGAGCTGTGGCATATGCTGGTTAAGTCACACAATTTAAGATCATCTTACATTTTGTATTTCCTGAATTTAATTTTTAATTACATACGAAATGACTATGTTTCATACTGAAACAAACCACCCACCCACACAAACCAATCTCCTACACCCCAAGTCTACCAACAACAGAAAACTAAAATTTGAACATCTTTCTTTTATAAAAGAAAACCTTCAATCTCTTTCCCTACTCCACCTATGTCTAAAATTACCTCTTACTCTAATGTCATTGGAAGAATATAATTAAGCATACCCAGAGAGATTCCATGCTGGAATGATTTTAAATAACTGTAAGAGAGCCTGTAGGGTCTGTATACACTTAAGATTTAGAAAAGGAGAAGTAAACACACAAAAAGCCATTCTACTCAGACCAGGACATCAGGAAAATCATAGTATCTGAATTTTTGAGTAAGTATTAACCTGAAGAGCTACAGGAAACTACTACTAAAACAGACATTTCTGTAAAGTTTAAGTATTTACTAAAGTTTGAAACCAAAGAGGAAAAAACAAACCACAAAAGGAATTTTGCAACACTTACTGTTTTTTTACACCAACCACAGTTTGGTCCTGCTTGTATACATTCACCACATGATTTTGCATTAGCTTTTATGCAGTCGCTTCCAGCTAGCAAAGAACACAGATCAGTCACTTCATTTATAAAAACGTGCTAACTGCAGAATTTTAGTTTTTTTTCATTCTAGTTTTGTATACTAAATTCTAACTACAAACAGATTATTAACATTATATAATTGACATATTGCCATTAGTAGTTGTCTAACAATTAAATATGTATCTACATGAATAACTGCTAAATACATATATAGTCTCATAGCAACATTAAACTACTGCAATGAAATCAAGTGATTTACCTTGCTGAGCAAATCCGTTCCATATCAAGCAAGAGAGGACGCCAGCCCATACGAGCAACTTTAAATTAGTCTGAAATACACAAGCAGAGAAGACCAGATTGTATGATTCATCATGAGTAAACAAACAAAAAAGTTGCAGGAAACTGCAGACACCTAACTGTGTTTCAGAGACAAGAAACACGGAGCAGATGCAAATCAAATGATCTTAGCTGTACCAGCCAGAGAGATCTGCTCTGCTACAACCATGTTGTGGGCAAGCTTTGTGTTTGGAAGATATTGAGCAGGGTGCCGCCGCCTTAAATTATGAGAATTTAAGCAAGCTATGAGAAATTGGGAAATGCTGCTCAATTGGGGAAGCAGGGGGAAAAAACCCAAACGTTCTGTTAACATCTTATAAAAAAAAATATAAAAATTTATGCTCTGAATGTTATCAGAGAGACTTCTAAATAAAGATACCACAGAACTACAAGACGGAAATGGAGCTTCTCTATTCAAGTCTCTGTTTTAAACTCTGTTTTAAGCTAAACTCCAAGGCCCTTTCCAAAATACTTTCCTCAGAATCTTCAAAGGGCATTTTACAGTCTTACTTTGCACCTTTTATTCCAAACTAGAAATTTTGTCTCAAAATACGTAGCATAAAGCATCCTTGATATCAACTCAGCCCTTTATTTCTTCTTTAGGCAACAGAAAATTGATGGGTATCATTCTTATTAAAGCAAAAAAAACCCAAAAAACACTCTATCCTTTTTTCAGTGCTATAAATCTTAATAAAAGCCTGGCAAAAAAATAATTACATACAAACTATATAATCTATATGTTTTATGAGACAAGATTTGAATGCTTAGAGACCACAATTTAGGCTTACTGACTTGTTTTTTACCCTAATTAGTGGTGAGACTTCACTTAGTATTCCACCGTTAGGATTATATTCTAAAAGTAGTTTTCAAATAGACCATTTTCTTCTAAATTTTCTTCCTCTCTAATAGCAGGTAGTCAGCCAGAGTCAGTTGTCATGTCTCTGAAATTTTGATACTATTTTAAATTCCATTTCTCTCTCATTCATTGTAAGAATTCTGAGAACTTGGACCCTGGCTGCCAATTTCCTTGGTCACCCTAAAATGTTATTGCTAATTAAAGCCTTTCTAGTCATCCTGGAAACATCAATATTCTTAATATCTTTTTCTTTTAAAAAATATCTTGCAATATAGCCAAGGAAAAGCGAATTTGGCAGAGTCTTAAAACCAACCTGTCATTTTCTAGAGTATGTGCTATTATTCATATATATCAGCAGCAAAGTGAGCGACGCTTAAATTAGCACAGCAGTTTTCTTTTTCCCACGCTGATTTAGGGTCATTCATAATTGTTACTTTGCGCATCCAGCCAGATCTAACAAAGGAGGGAGAACTGCTCTAAAATCCGGTGGAGAAGGCTTCAAACAGAAGCCAACCGTCTGCTAACAAATTGTATCCACCAACAGTACTAGATGGTTTATATTTTTCTGATAAATCATTTTGGCCCACTATTCTCTGCAATGGAAGCTGTAGCCAGAAGGTAAGGGGAGTTTAGACATAGGAGAATTAAGAGAATTTGCTGTGGAACGACTTTGCTAGATGTTGGGTATATGCACATAAGAAATCACTGATGAAAAAAAAAATAAATAAAGAAAAATTGAACCGTGAATTATACCTTATTTAACTTTTGAGTGTTAGTTATTGCACATAACTTACTCCAATTTTTCCCTCTGCCCACGTCTGCAGAGGTGATCAGTCCTTCATTCACAAAACTCTCTCTTTTGTGAGCACTCATTTATCAAGTCCCCTCTGCAGGCAAGCACTTAAACCAAACTCCTGCCAACCATGAACCTCGATCAGAGGGGAGCCATGACCCAACAAGCGTGAGCAGGTGGAAGACAGGCAAAGGGACCGAATCCAGGCTAGAGAAAGAGAGTGGTTACATGGCATAGGAGCACACCTTCTGGAGCAGG
>JAOQGH010000012.1:14464346-14479602 GCA_025769975.1 Gallinago jamesoni | reverse complement strand
CAGTCAATTTTGAGGTAGCACCAGACAGTGAGCACGTTAACATATGCTAAATACAACCTTGCAAACATACATAAGGAGACTTCATCCTATGCCCACCAAAAATGAAAAACAAAACTTCAGTACGATAAGAAAAAAATCCATCCACAGCAGCAGCACATAATCAACCTTGCTTACCCTCATCAATCTTTTGGATGATGCTACCAAAGTTCTCCTCATTTCTCCTTTTTATTATTGGAAGAGGAAGCACTTCATTTGCTGACTGGACAAGCACAATGTCTTCAGCCACTCCACTGTCACAGACATAGTAATAATATAAGAAGTCATCCCAATGCAAAATTTAATTCCAATTGAATGATAACCAACTACTAACACATGTCATCTTCTGATCTCTGGGAGAGTGCTTTTTATTCAACATCAAAAAGCTTATTCTTCTGTATTTATCTCCACTTCAGAAACAGGTTTTCTTTTCAGCAGCACTCATTTTCACACAAAACCTTTTTACCTAAGATCTGGAAAACCAGACAACTGAGGGTCTTAGGCAGAGCTTGGATGTTGGCCAATTTAGTACTTGAGTGACTGAATCTACAGAGGACGCCGGCCGAGCTACTAGAATGCCAGGTCCTTCAAACGATCTCCTCTGGCCTCCGATATGCTCCTGTCACTCAGGTTACTCCAGAGCATCTTGTGATCTTCTGCTTTACAGCAGTGCAAGGCCACAGGTGATTCCCAGTGGTGACTACAAAGATGCAGAGCAGCTGAGGACATCAGAGCAGACCGGCTCCATGCAGCAAAGGGGCAGAAACCACCCCTCAGTGCCAAGGCCCAAGGTTAGCACTGTGTTAAAACACACTGTATTACTATTCCACCAAAGAAAACGAACAAACCCTACAATGACAGCTTATCCTCCTTTTTCCTTTGCAAGAGGGAATGGCCCTTGCATCCTTATCTCAATACTTACTTCAAGGTCAAGTTTTGGCAAAACCAGACATCACAGGTTTGTTTTCAAAACCATGACCTCAGGGACAAAGTATGAGTTAATATCTCAGATACTACCTTTGACTCACAATATCACCATTTTCTAAGTGAAATATTGACTCTAATCTAATACAATTATTTTTCTTATTTTTTAAATAACCACAAATCAGTTATCTTTGCATGAGGGTAAGTTCAATGTTTCAGTTTGGCCCAATATATAATTATTGTTTTTCATTCTACCACAAAGGATGAAAAAAGAAGAAGAAAGCTTTCACTTTTTCCATTCAGCTTCCACATCAAAAGTGCATTTTGTTGACCAGCTCTACGTGTAAAAACATTTAATGGCCATAACAGAAAAATTAACTACATGTGAGTACTTGTACGTCGCGTGTACTCTACATAGATATTTATAGCTTAATCTAATAAGAATCCATATAAACAATGGCTCTCCTTCCTGCTTATGTACTAGAATGTACCACGAGGAGAACTTAAAACTAAGCTAAGTCAAAACTAGTGTAAGCATTCTTGTGCAAAACATAAATCAGAAATAAATGAACTGCAAATATCATGTTGATCTTTTTGAAGAAGAAAATACTGGCACCGGATATTGAATATATTATAATTTATGAGCATTTTGAGAAGAATCTGCATTTAAACATAGCCTTACAAATTAGAAGTTTAGAGAAAACAACTATAAACAAAAAATTAATGATTTGTTGGCAGAATGCGAGAACAGCATTAATTTATCAAAAATACACAAGACATTTTTCTGTGGGAGAAAGAAAAGAATGGTGAGAAAACACCAGGATCTTCTTAGCTCTTACTAGCAATAAGAAAGTTAAGATTCCAGACTCAATTTTGTTACCCAAAACTTCCCCCTCTAATAAAACCCACAAGTATACTAATGATATTTTGCTGCTGCTGTTGGAAAAGAAACAAAGCACATTAAACTGCTTTTAAGACAGAAAGCATATTTCATAATCCTTTTGCAGAGACTGCTAAGAGAATTTGAGAAAGATATAGACAAAAATACCACTCTAATATATTAAAGAGCCTTTACTCAATGACATCCCGAAGAGACTTACAAGTCAGGTAGGAATACTATGACCTTTCCCAAAAGTAAACATTAATATTATAGTCTCATCAGGCTACTTTCCCTACCGTGTGCTTGGTTATGTGCAAGTTATGTACTAATGTAGTGACTTTACCACCTCCGTAAACATTTTCAATATGCCAATGGAAGAATATGATTAGCCTAGGAAGTCCACTAACCACTCTGATTACTCTAAGAATAAAAAAAAGTAAAAGAAGGTGGTTACTACACCAGGTTGTTTAACAACAACAATCTGCTAAAGAGAATACCCTTAGTACTGAAAAAGACAACTGTATTATTTAACGATGCATAACAACGTGCCCAGTGTCTCATTTTTCACTCAGAAAGGTTAGAATTTTCATTTTCTCTGCGTGACATTCCCAATACTAACTAATCAGCAAGACTACACCAATCTTAAATCAGGTTAGAAACTCATACAGCCTGTTCTGAACACAACTAAAGCACATGACGATTTCTTACAATAAAGCTCTATATACTTTTTAGTGGTGCTTACACTACTAATCCATGTGGTGGGAGAGAAGAAAGTTTAAAGACAGATCCCATCATAGATTTAACCTGATTTATAGTTTTAATAATTTAGGTTACTGGGCCACACCTATGCAGGATAAATTTAAAAAAAAAAAAAAAGGTGGAGTTTGTGTTCCCATTTGTGGGTAAACAGAAAAATGACTTTGTAGGCCACCCCAGAAACTCTATAACCATGACAGCTGACAGACACTGGTCAATATTGTGGTCCACTGTGGTTACTGCACAGCAAGTAACACCAGCCTTCTCGGAAAGCTGGCAACAGAATGCACAACAGAACAGAGCAACACAGAGCGAGGAGAAACTACACGGAAAAAAGGAGATGGTATCGACCACCATACATGTCAACATTATTCAGCATTAGAACTAACCAAAGAATTTCAACTTTTTGACACAAAAGGAGCCTTAAATCAGACTGAGAAACTGCCAGTGTCTGTCCAGGAGACAGAGCCGCAAAATTTGTTCATCTCTTCATTTGTTCATGATTCTGTGACACTCCCTCTTGAAAAACAAACATCCTCTTCAGAAACAACAGCTAACTCTCCCCTACACGAAAAACTCATTTTCCTGTAAAGCCTTGAGATGCATGTGTTTGTATAAAAAACACCCATGCGCACACACACACCAGAACAGAAGCCTGAAAAAACTCAAGTTGTGTAACAAGGACTGAACATTTGTATGTAATGTGCACATAATGCACAAAAAACTGCTACTGAGAACACTACTACTAGCAAGTGCCTTCAAATCAAGGCAAGCAGAGCAGGCGGGAACAATTTGTAGAACCAGCAATATAAAGACAGGCAGCAGATGAGAGGTAGGAAAACATGAGCTTAACTCTGAGTTTTCTGCTGCTGGGAGACAGAAAATTTTCTACAGGGCACAGGATGTAGCAGATTACTTAAAAAAAAGAATCTAGTCATAAGGGAATAGCACAAACACTGACAAGTACTTTTTAATGACACTTCCAAAATAAATCTAACTACATATTGCCTTAATTACATTTTTAAGAATTATTTAATTTATGTAATTGCTTTATGAGCTCTACCAATAGATCCCAAGAAGCTTAAAAAAGAAAAGGAAAAAAAAAGGCACTCCCAACAAGGATTCCCTCTGAGACGGCTGACTACAGCTCCTAAGAATTAAAAGGATGCCAAGGGACTGACCATCCTAAAAACAAGTTGGAAAAAATAAATCACTTGAAGTCCTAGAAAAGCAAATGAGGGCAGAATAGGCTCTGCTACTGCCAAGCCTAAATTCCCTCTTTTCTGGATCTAACCAATTTCTCTTCCAAGATCCATGTGAGGAGGCATGAGCAATCCTAAAGCTAGCTAGCTTGCCACAGTTAACACTGATTAAGAAAATCCCTGCCTATTTTAACTTCAGTTTCACAATGTATGACTGATTATAATAGTCTGTCTCACACAGAAGGGGTACAAAGTATACTTGTAAAGGGGGGAGGCAGAGGAGTTCGGGTACACCAATTGCCAGCAAAGCTCCATCCAGCCTCAAGTCTTTCCCCTGAGAAACCCACTACCCAAGCCATGTGGTGAGGGAAACGCTTCCTCTGAACTAAGAGGGAACGGAAGGCAGGGCAGTTCATGCCTCTGCTCCTTCCCTGCAACGGTGACATGAGCAAAGGCTGTACCAGCCACCACAAGCAGGTCTGCGCTGAAGAAGACCAGGCTCCCTGGCCCACAGGCAGGAGAGGAACAGCAGGGACTCTGCGTGTGTGTCCACTAGAAGGAAAAGGAGTGGGGATGGAGCCTGTTCCAGAGCTATAGCCTTTGATGGCGGCTTACAGAAAGGGTCCCATCAAGACGAGGTACTTCAACATCCTGTTTGACAGCAGTTCATCGCAATCAGAACCATTTCTGAAGGCTGCATTACCAAGAGCCACAGACAGCCAGGAATCCCTCAGCAGGCTGAGCAGAGGGCTGGGAAAACCACCAGCTAAGTGTGCATCACATCACTCGACTAAATCAAGACTGGGTGGAAAGGTAGGCATGACAACTATTTACAAACAACTGAAGAGCACTCATACCAGTGGCAGCGAGGGAATTATATTAAGGGCAATGGAGAACATGGCACATGTCCACCCCGTGTTGCATCGCTGTCCCCAAGCTTGCCTTTCTGCTACCTGAGCTACCTACTTTCTGGGCCACTCGCTGTAGCAAATGAGCTCTTTTCAAAACTGCACCATAGCAGAGCTCCCCTGAGAGGGCTATAGGGAAGATGGTTAAGAACAGAGGAATGAAATAATGAATCCGGAAGAGAGAACAGCAGGAAAAGTTTCCGGACAGTTTGTTTTCAGCTGTGGGAATCACTTCCCAAAGGAAGTGGTAGATGATTACCCACTTGAGTCACTTAAAACTCAAAACACCACACTAAAATTCTGCACTCACATCAGAAATTGATGCATATTCTAGAGAAACTTGCATCCCTCCGAATCAGTCCTTCACAAGGGTGGGCATTATTAGGAACTTGACATGGGTCAGATGCCCAAATGTACAGAGCAGAACGAGCTCCTTGGCTGCACATACAAAGAACACCAGATTTTTAACTGCTGACATTTCATTTTGAAATAAGTCTGATTCATTAATCACATGGCTGACAAACTGATACAGCGTTTACCAGCTCTCACTTTGATTAAGGCAAGATTTCATTCTGCACGCCTGTCAGGTTTGTACCTTTCAGCTGAAACATCTTCGAAAAGGACAAAAGTTGAAGGTGCTCACATCCTAAACTTGCCTCATCTTGCCTACCTACTGCCAATGGCTCACTGTTTTTGCAACCCTTATAAATATAGCCTCAGGCAGCCTTGCAAAATGCTACTTAATCATTTGCCAGAGGCAAGTGATATTTTTTGTGACAGGAGAATGAATCATCAGTTTCATCACCAGGATGGATGTGGACAATAAGTCTCTCTACTACCTTTAAAGCCTTGTTTAATTTAGTCTAATTTACATCTTTCAGGTAGTAAATTTTTTTTTTTTAAAAAAAAGCACCTACCAAGTAATCTCATTTCCTAATAAAAAAATAATAATAATTTTTCTCGCCCTATGACCATCACCTACTGAGTCATTAATGCATGAGGAGAACAGATTATCTAAATCCGTACATAAAGTCCTGCTTCATTTCAACACTTAAGCACACCCGCAGCATCAGCCATGAGTGGTTCCGCTAAGAATGGAGACCATCTTTACTTCTAAAGGTTTGTGTGTCTTGGCATGAACAGGACAATGGCAAATGTAGCAGAAAAACCTACATTTTCACCCAACAGGTATGTTCATGTGTGTCAGCATGAATGAACCGTTGTACTACACCAAGGACAAATGCAGAAAGAACCAAGAACACTTTTCATCTTTTTTTTTTTTCAAGAAAAACAATCACAAAGACTACCTGATGAGTCTTAACAGGCAGACACTTATTCCACAAGATAAAGACATCTGACACAGGCTACACAGCGAGTGAGAAAGAATTTCCTATCACTTCATGTTTCCTTCCAACCATGGGCAAAGGAAGGCAACAACGCAGGACAAAACACTGCGCTCCTATTGCTGTAAGTTATTTCAGGAACCCCCACGTGAAGCAGATCTCACACGGAGGCCTCACATCCCCCCCGACACAAGCTTACAGCAAGCTATAAAGGTTCAGAGCAAAAACCGCACGAATTTGAACGCATCCAGCAGTCAAAACCCGGCACTACGATCGTCCCATCATTCAAACCGTGCCCGTGCCCCCCTCTTAACAGTCACTTTTAGCAGAAATCTGCAAGTCAAAAATACAGATATGCAAGTCCTTGCACTGCCTCATCCCCGTAACTCCCTTCTCCCCAGCGACCGCTTCCCGCGGGAGACGAGCCTTCCCCCGTCTCCCCCCGGCTCGGCCGCCGCCGGCCCGGGCGCTGAGGAGCAGGCCCGCCCTCCCGGGGAAGCCGCCTCAAACTTCACCCAGCGCTACCCCTTCCCCGGTCACCGCCGGGCGAGAGGCCGCGGAGGGCACAGGGCAGCTCCGAGCGGGGCGCGGGCTCCCACCGCCGCTGAGAGGGAAGGGTAGGGGCGGCCCGGCCGCAGGCGCTGCCCGGGCAGGGCCGGGCCCCGGGCGGACAAAGGCCTGGCCGGCCCCCACCGGCACGGGAGGCCCGAGGCCGCCGTCCCGCCGCCACAGGAAGCCACAGGAAGCCGCAGGCTGGGGCCGACACCTTCCCTGCCGCCCGCCCGCCCGGGACGAGCGCACCGCCGTGGGCAAGGCGCGACGTGAGGCGAGGCGAGGCGAGGCGCCCGCTCCTCCGCCCGGGACGGGCGCTGAGGGACCCGTGCCCCGGGGCGGCGGCGGCTCCCGTGTGCCGTCGGGCGGGCGGCGGGAAGCCGCGCTCGCCGCCCTCTGGGCGCGCCCGAGACAGGGCCCCGCGGGCACCCCTCAGCCCGCTCCCCACCGCCTCCAACCCCCGCCCCGTCCTCCCCGCTACCTCGGCCATGGCCGCGGGGCGGCTGGCTCCGGGCAGGGGGCGCGCTCCGGCCCGCCTGACTGACTGAAGCTCCCCGGCGTCCCGGGAGCGGGCTGGGCTGGGCGCGGCGGGACGCCCGGCCTCGCTCCCCGTCTGTCCGTCCGTCTGTCGGTCTGCCCGCCGCCGCCTACGCCTCGGAGCTGCTGCGGGGGAGCCCGGCGCGGCGGGGGAGGGGAAGGTCCGCGCTCGGCCGCGCTTTCCCCGCCCCGGAAACACATTCCTCCCCGCTGCCGTCAAGCCCGGGCGGCGGGGGAGGGCGGGCTCGGCCGCGGCGGGGCAGGGAAGGAGAGGGGGAAGAGCTCTCCCTGCCTGGGATGGGGGGGCTCGTCCCCCCACCTCCCTTCGGTGCGACCGCCAGTGCCTTATTTGGTGGGGTTTATTAGCGCCCCGGCAGCCCCCGCGGGGCCGGGACACGCGTGGAAAGCGGAGGGGTGGCCGGGGGGTGAACGGGTACCGCCCGCTCCTCCTGCTCGGGGATGGTTCTGAAAGTGGTGGGAATGGGTAAGCGGTGGGTGAGCTCGGCGTGAGTCTGGTAGCCCAAGCTAAAAATTGATCCCCCCAAGTCCCTGCTGCTGCCCTGCCACATGCCCTTGGCCTTTCAAGTGCTCCTTAAAGTAGGTTCTTGGAGGATCTACTGGTTAAAAAAAAAAATGGTGCTATTTGACACTTTTTTGGAGGTAAGGAGTGATGGGAACACAAGCTAGGAATGCACAGCTCGCTGTCATACAAGTGGCTGCTTCTGTGTGGCCACTGGAATTTTTATTTTGCCAGTATTATTTGCCAGTTCTTATTTTGGTATGATTAACCAAATGGGTGGTGCTGCAAATTGGGAACGATTTTTATCCTGCTTTGTTCCCAGCTGCACTTCAAAATAAAAAATTAATGATGTTTCTGCCTCAACTCGAGCACATCCCATGATTAAACTCTGTGTCCGTGTGGACAGTGCAGTTCTTTAGGATATAGTCTATTAAACATCACTGCATTAGCAGAAGTTTCGAAGGCTAGTACGACTATAATTGTAAAACTGTTTCAGTGGTGTTAGAAAATAAGATTTAAATGATAGACTGCCTGCTCCAAGCAGCTTCATCAAAAGCGAGCACTGGACAAATGAAGTGGAAAAGAAAGAACTACGACAATCAGAGATAAGGAAGCCAGAGACCATATGTTGCAACAGGTAAATTAGTATATAATATTAATACTGCAAGGAACGGGGATCTTTCTGCTATAAAACCAGAGTTTTAAAACAGTAGAAATGTGTGCCATGCAAAATAAAAGCAAATGCTGGAAGGGTAGTCATCTACCAAAAATATAAGAAACTTAAGTGCTGGGGGAGAAAAATTACTTTTCGCCAAGGTATTCTTCCCTGCTTCCTTACTACATGGAAAAAAAGCACATTTTGCCAGAATATGCAAACAGTGAGCAGAAGTCCACTATGGTCTATTGCAAACAAGTGGTGGCAAAAATGTGCCTCGGATTTCTGGGGCTATGAGGAGTAAATAAAACTGCTTAATAAACTGCTGCTTCAAGTACTACCCAACGCTTAGTTCAGACATTTGTGTGTCAAGTTGCCAGTGGCTGGCTGTGCTGTGCAATGGGAAATTGTCAGGAAAAAATCTCCCAAACGGCTGAAAAAAACGTTATGATTCCAAATGGAATTATTTGGCTGCTTTCTGGACTCCTCTGGAGAGTACAGATGTGCATGAATGCCATTTGCTATTTTCCAGAACTTCTGAAGTACTAAAAATGTCAGAAAAAAAGTACTGGAGGTGTCTGCGCCAGCAGACAATATTGCAGATATTGTCAAAATGTTTGATGTAGCATCTCCATACTGTGGTATACATGGCATCTGGCAGAGTGAGTGAACATTTTTTGCATAAAAGGGCTCAAGAAAAGACAGGTTTTCATGGCTTGAGCAGGCGGCTAGGAAGTGTGTGGGTCACTGTTAGGCTTGGTACCATCTCTGGGAATCCACATCCTTGTGTCTTACAGAAAATAGGTGGGAAAATGTGACACTGGACACAGGAGTGTGAATGATATATATTCACTTACTACATATAGTGGTTTGTTTGATAGTGCTGGATTTGCTGTTGTGTTCACTATTGTTTTTTTCCTGTGATTTTGAGAGATTGTGGTTCTTTGTTACAAGATTTGTATATGTTTTCAACTCTTCGTCCCCTAAGTGCTTGTATGTGTCACACCTATATAATAAATGGAAAATATCAGGATTATAATACTTCAGTTAATTTAACTTAATTTTAATTAATAGGCTTAATTATATTAAATTAACACATGATTTGTGTATTTAATGCTTGGATTACATTTGGAAGACAATAAGGATTGTCATTTGGTAGTGATGCCTTTTGTTTTATGTGTAACATATGTTCATTTTCTGTGAACAATAAAATAAAGTAGTTTCTGTGCTGTGAGCTGTGATGTCTACAGATATTAGCAGAAGTAGTAAAGTACTTTGTTTTATGATTATTTGCGTATCATATTATTGAGATATTCACACAAGAAAGCAGAATAAAGGAAATATTTTAGTATTTTGTATTGCTTTCAAAGTGTTACAGTATATTTTGCAAATTATATTACTTAGTAGGTACAGCTGATTTAATTACATGGCATTATCTTATATACTCCCTAGAGTTTTGCTTTAAAAGCCCATTGAAGAATATATTTTCATTCTGTCTAGCTATCTTTTAATCTAAGCCATTGGCAAAAGACGGCCCCAGTGTCACAGAAGAGAAGTGGTTGGTGGAGCACCAGTGGTCACAGTCTGAGAATATTTGGCCTGTTGTCAGTAAGAAAATTTATACATATATTTATATATATAAAGCATGCATTATTGGCATGACTGGTTGTGTTGTGGAGGAATCAATCCGTAGCTTGCCTTGCAGATACAGGTTTTATTATAACTTTTATTATAACTTATTATAACTTTTACAGAAACACCCAGGGATCCCAGACCAGGCTTTGGTGTGTCTGGTGCTGGGTGTGTGAAGAGGCCAGCCATGTAAGCCAGGGGTGCTCAGCTGCAGCTCGAGGGCTGGGGTGAGCATCCCTGCGCCCAGCAGCCGTGCTGTCATCCCTCCCAGTGCCTCGGTGGGTGAGTGGTCATTCCTGTGCCTCGGGGACCACTGCCTACTGGGAAGCAGGAGCCAGTTGGTAGGAGAAGCTGCAGCAGCTCCTGCCCGGTTATCAGGGTATTTCCTTGTTTCCCAGTCGCCGCATGTTGCTGCCAAGCCCCCGAGCTCTGGGTTACTAAAGCCCACACAGCCAGGGGGCTGTCACCCAGAGGGAGGAGATGTTCCCCACTATCTCCTCCTCCACTCCTGATGCTTGCAAAGGGTTTAAGGGGAGATACTTTTCAACTGGAGCCACAGTGAGGATTGCACATCAGCCCCTGAGTGCCTCCCATCAGAACACTCCACTGGGCCACCTCATAACCTCATCACCCCCTAACACAGGTCTTTTCCTCTTCTTCATACTGTACTAGATACCTCTCCCACCTCTGCCACAGGCAGTGTTAATTCATCTGTACGGCTTCTCTTTCCCAACACACTTTGTTACTAAAAGCAGAGTCTTTCTCTTCTTCCCCTCCCTCTTCAAAATGCTCCTACCCTACCTATGGTTTTTCATTCCAAGCTAAAGAAAACCAAATCATAAACCCAAGGTGGAAAATGATAATCTAAATAAAAAAGACTGATAAAGGGTGGGAGAGAAAACAGCCGGTCATTTTCCCAAGGTTAGCAGTGGAGCCAGAAACAGCAGGCAGGTCTCCTGGGACCACACCAGGTTGTGACTGCCTGGGTTGCGCCGGCTGTGGCAGCTCCTGGGTTCTCCGGGGTTCTCCTGGCCCAGCCTCCGATCAGAGCAGCAGCAGCTGCTGCCACTATTTTATTCCAGCAGTGGCTGTGAGGTTGCCGAGGAGCACAGCGAGTGCTGCTGGCAGCTTGTCAGCACAGGGCTATGCCTTGCAGCGTAGAGGATGAAGGAAGGAGGTGTTAGATGTAGACACAAGATTAATACAGAAAGTACTGTTAGAAGATAGGGTCAGTCAGTACAGGAAGCAGTGGTGCAAAATGGTTGTGGTAATTGCTTTTGATAGCAGCCTCTGGTTGTCTCCTCTTCTCATGAACAATAAAGAGCAGTTCTGTGGAGGCAGGCAGTGAGCAAACCTGGCAGCTTGTCAGCCGCGTACAATGTGCCCATTATGGAGTGGTACGTTTACACTGGAGTGAGGTTATCCTGCCCCGCACAAGAGCTGGAGCGAAGTAAGTCACAGGTATGTCCAGCTGGGAGATTGTGGTAGATTGTAGTTTGTTGGCCAAAGTTTGCTGTCCAAGATTGCCTGCCTGCATGGCACTGAATGTCCTGCTGGACGTGCCTCCTGTTCACGGGAGCAATGTTCAGCGCTTAGCTGCAATCAGCCGGGTACATTAACACCTGGTTTATGATCAAACACTTACATCTCTACTTGGTTCAGCAGTCCTGTGTCTAGCGTGAGTCTAAAGAGGTCAGAGTCCACCAAGCCCTTCCTTCAGCTCACCAGTGTTTAAAAACCCTTTGGCTGTCAGGCAAGGAAGAACGAAGAGGTCAGCTGGAGCCTGGGGCTTCCCCAGTGGGACCTGCCCATGCCATCCACCACAGGGGCATGGAGCAGGCTGTTAGGGTGGAGGGGCTGAAGGGCAGCTTTCGTTACGGCTGCACTGTGCCTTGTGGTCCTTCTGTTGTCCTATGACTCTTTTTCTGCATTTACTTCACCTGCAAAGCTGCCCTCTCCTCTTTTTGTGTGTATGTTTGGGTAAGCTAAACTTAGGTTTTCCCTGCTGCCATTAGCATGCATATCTTGTTTGTCACATGAATGTATTTCTTTCAAAGCTGTTTTGTGGGACTTCTGTGTCATTGTGAAGGTCATTGATTCATGCAGAAATTCTGCAAGATATTTTCACTCTCCGTAAGCAAGGCAGGAATCCTTTTTCATCCTTAGGCATGAAGTACAGGTTCCTCCTGTGTTCCGAAGTAAGGAAGTAAGCAGAAGTTAAGGGAGGAGAACAAGGTCTTTGAGATTTATGTACAGAGAAAACACTTATGATCGTGATAACATAGGGCAGAGAACTGAACTTCTGCACCAGCTTCTTATGTTGCTTGAACTAAACCATGTTTTCTAGAGAACTTGATTTTAAAACTTCAGTCTTGAAGACATTGTAGTGTTTAATTACCCAAGAAAAGATGCTTATGAGAGATTAGAAATATCCCCACAGGATAATAATTTTGAATGTACAATAACTTTCTGAGATTCAGCAGTTAGTTAATTCTTACCATGTGCTGCTTTTATTCTGTGAAGCTCTGAGATCAAATGCCTACATATTCCATTCCCTCCTCCTCAGGGGATTCCCACTGCTTGGAGAAGCAACTTGAGCTCATTTGGGGAAAAAATGAATTCCACTGCCCCCAACGAAGTGTGCAAGGAGGGTTGAGAGAATTTTCCTTTGCAGAATTCTTCTGCCTCAATTTTGCTGTGAGGGACATGCTGCAACATTTTAAGCTTAATGCAGTAGTTATTGATGCATACAATTACTGAAATTTAGATTTTATAGAGGAGAGGAGGGATAGGAATGAGAGAGGAGGATTTTGATATCATCTGCTGCAGAAAAAGAAGGACAGGGGAACAACCTACTAGCAGTGAGAGTCTTTGTATCATGAGAGTAGGAGTAAGGACAGATTTTATGTTCAGTGGTATATAGGGGAAAGAGAAGCTCTCTGGAAAAAGAAAGGTTTAAAACAAGACCAGAAGGCAAGAAACAGGACAAATATGGTCTGAAGGAAATAAATAGAAATGCTACCTCTGGGAAAGGAGATTTGGGCAAATATAATCACTATTGTATAAGGTGATGGGCTGTTCTAATAGAAGACAATGGCAAAAAAGGCAGAACACAATATTTTTATAATACTATTTATGTCAATCAGAAGACAGAATCCTATATTGAGAATGTTCTGGAACCCTCAATTTATCTGCCCCATTTCTACACACCCAGACTTATTCTCATTGTTGTATCTCTTTAAATAATTTATTTTACTTACTAGTTTTTTTTTTATTTCCTAGACTTACATCTAAAGTGTTTTGGCAGTAATGTTTGAATGAAGATGCCAGTGATTTACAGGCAAAGTCTCTCACTTGAGCACTATCAATGATCTTCATATATTTTCTAGCACAAGTGTCATAAATTTTCCTGTTCTTATGAGGTTACGTCTGGACGTTAATAGCAGTTTTACTGAGTATTGATTTATCCCACTACCTCGTCATCTCTACAGAGGCTAATACAAAGCAATTCTGACTTTCTCTTGTGCTGTTCACCCAGCTTTTCTTCTCTTCTTTATGACTCTGCCAGCAGTTGCAGTATTTTGCAACAGTAAACTGTATAACTTAGAGGACTCATCAAGAAAATTCAGTTTCTCAGTCTGCGGGTGCAGGCTCTTAAATGAAATACATCATTAATTAAATATTAGGTGTGAAACTACAGTGAAAAGTATTGTAGTTCGCTAGTACAGCAGGATATTCTGGCCACAGCTGACATTGTAACTGTTACAAACACAAAGGTCCATTCTGATTTCAGCTGGGTGTAATGAACCAACAAGGGAGGAAAGTGAAAAGATAGTTGTCAATGAACTAATGTATAATGGAAAGATCCACAAGCAATACTTAGAAAAGCTCAAAAAGAATGAGGCAGGACATCACCAGGAGGTGAATTTATCAGTCTAGTTCATGTTAAAAAAGTATCTAAAAGTTGCTGTGAGGATAATGCACATGTAAGGCCATGCTGGATGTCCCATTGCTCAGACCATGGAAAAGTGTTTCAGCCTTTTGCCTCACAGCTTCCTCAGGATCTGTGGCATTTTCTGTAACCACATACTTGAATATGGGGCATTGCCTTTCTGCTGTAGCTGAGGTTTAGCTAAAATTAAACTGTCTTCAAACTACTAAATGTGAATCTTAATTCTCTTTGCTCGGCTAGTACAAACATCACAGAAAAACTTGTTCCCCTTATGACCCATCTTCCTTCTTACCCTGTCTTTCCTTTTCCACCTCTCTGTTTTCCTCTGTGACCCTCCAGATTTCCTCATCTGCTTTGAATAACCCCCTTGCCCCCCCCTCCCTCTCACCAGCCGCACTTACGCCTTCGTGCTTACCCATTCTAGCTGCTCTATCTGTTCCCTGTTCCCCTCCAGGAAGGAGGAATTTCAGGGGCAGTTGTCCTCTGAAGATGGACTGGCAGGTTCCAAGAAAACCCTACCCATCTGCTGCCTTTCCAGACTGCAGTGTGCTTGCTATAGACAAAGCTTTGGAAAATGTGAAATGCAAAGAAGTTTCGATCAAATGTGTGTGAACTGAGATAATCCAGTTTCATAAAGTAGCCTGATTTACTAAACTGTGATAAGAAAGGCCACACATACCACAAATGGCTCAAAGACCAGCTGACTGCAGAACATTGCAACTTCTCCCCAAGAATGGGAGGCTGCAAGAATTATTTTACCGTATATTTTTGTGTTTTAGTTTTACGCTATTGGTTATGGCAGGTCCATTTTTGCTTTCTAAAGTAAAACATACAACTTCAGAAAGATGATTTTCTTAGATGTCTTCAGCCCGATGCATAAATACAGCAAAATTATATAATAGATAAAAGAGGGTTATAAAGAGAAATTTGACCTTGATTGAAGGCAGTAATACTTACACGTTAGTTTTGTAGGTTTACAGGGGCATTGCTGTGGTGACATTAATATATTTCCTAGTACCTTAAAATAAAGTACTGCAACTGTAATATTATAAAAAGCTGTAAACCAAAGATACTATTCAATTTAAATAATTCTCTCAGATGCCATAGCACTGGGATAATAACATGAACTCTAAATTAAAATTGGCCCCTGTCATTTCATTGTCTAAGCAGATCCAACATAATAAGTTTAAAAGCCATGATTAATAGTAAATATTAACCTAGCTTTGAAACATACCCGTGTTGATTATTTAACATCTTCTGACATTATTGAAACGATCAGAGACTGGAGCACCTCTCCTATGAGGACAGGCTGAGAGAGTTGGGGTTGTTCAGCCTGGAGAAGAGAAGGCTCTGGGGAGA
>JAOQGH010000012.1:14430503-14464246 GCA_025769975.1 Gallinago jamesoni | reverse complement strand
CTGGAACAGGTTGCCCAGAGAAGCTGTGGCTGCCCCATCCCTGGAAGGGTTCAAGGCCAGGCTGGATGGGGCTTTGACCAACCTGCTCTAGTGGGAGGTGTCCCTGCCCATGGCAGGGGAGTTGGAACTCAATGATCTTTAAGCTTCCTTCCAACTCTAACCATTCTATGATTTTATGAATCTATGATACTGGCAACACAGGTCCTTTAAAAAATAGTGTAGCCTTTTTGTCCCAACTCCCCCTTCTTTTAAGCTTTTCTTTATGAGAACATCCTAAAAGACTAACACTTTGTTTTAAATTCAATCACTTTCTTTCGTTATTTTTCAAATATCAAAGGAGAAATGTTTTGCTGGTGTCAATATTAATTTGTGCATTATAAAACTGTTCTGCAAGGAGTCCTCGAGAGCAGACTGGTTGCACTCAGGCCACTGGGTTGCAAACTTGGCAAAGACATAGGAGCAGATCTTGCCTCTGCTGGTTTCCGTAGTTCCACTGGACCCATAGCTACTGGCAGTTTGACAAAGAACATCAGCTGATGGTCCATCCTACAAGCAGACAGCACCAAACTTTCAGTGGGATCTGTCTCACCCAAAGGCAGCTAATTAGTTTCTAGGCTGATACCATAGTCAGTGGCCAGAGTGATTCATGCTGCCTGAAGATAAGTGCATGAAAAGTCTATCTCTCTCCGTTGACTGCAATAATCAGTTTGTACTTGGTAGCTAACTTTTCATTGGCAAAGTTAAGTGCATCGGACCCTCCTTACCTTTTATGTTCTGAAATGACTAATACTGGGACTCAGTTCTGAGTACTGGGAGAAGTGTGTGTGTGCCCAGTTTAAGCAGTTACAGGAAGTTGCTTGCTGTCTGCTGAGTAGATTAGAGACTGTTGGCCACGTCCTGAAGTTTTATAAACTTCTTACTCAGTTCTTATTCGGCCGTGCTCTCTTAGTGAGCACTTAGTCACTGGCTATTCAGCATGAATGATTGATCAGAGACATTCCTCTAATATAAATCAGTCTTATCATGTTTAAACACAAATATAACTTCTACCAGCCAGGATGTTATGCATACTGGGAGCGGGAGGGACGCAAACAGCTGGAAGCATTCCCTGTTTGCTGAATTCATATTGCTGTAGTGTGTCTTTGCACAGTCAGAGAATTGCTGTGCAGAAGGAACTGTTCACAAAGAGTTTCAAACTGTTTGGCCCTAAGAGCACGTGATTTTATGCCTTGATTTCAGTGCCCTGTTTGTGCTAAAAATAAAGAGACAGAAATGTTAACTATGCTGGCATTTTATTTATTCCACTAATTTCATTGCCAGCTTACAGTAGAGAATGCCTTCCCACCAAATACTTGTTCCATATTTCAGAGACTTCTTTTGTGCTGCCGAGAGCTGTATTTTCGGACTATGATAGTACCATAAAAGTACACTGAACTGACTCAAGCTGACTCATGGTTGGGGCAGACGATGCCTACAGCTCAGCTGATTCTGGATAGCATCACAGGTTATTTATACAAAATGTTTAAGGCTTTTAAGTGACTTGTTTATTCTCCCTTATTTAAAATCTAATTTTATACGAGGCAGTGCTTGGGTATTTCTGTAACTGTTTAATCTGTTACACCTTGTCCTTTCTAGTAGCATTAAACTGTATACAAGTAGTGTATTGTTTGTGTGCAGGTTTTTTCATTTATTGTTGGGAAAGGACAAGACTGAAGTGAAAATGATGGTTGTCATTCCTGTTAGGACATTTTCTTTTCAGTCATACTCTTAGGAACAGCCTTGACTTCCAAGTGCAAACAGGAACTTGATTCACCTGTGGGAAAAGGTCCAGATTTCCTTGTGACTCTTCACCTGCAACAGAAAGTTTGTCCTTTGCTCTGATTCAGTTGCTGGAGTACAACCAAACGACACAGCACTGATAAATCCATATACTGAGCTGCTTGTATCACCTTACTCTCTTTTTTCTTACTGGACTTACTACCTTAAGAGCGCTGTGGTATTTCTGGAAATAAGTTTTTTTCCTTGAATACAGAAAAATTACCTAATTTAACAGATATTATTTTTTTCACTGGATCATTTTTATAATTTTCAGTTTTTGCAGAAATTATTGAATCACCTAGTAAAAGAAATGCTCAATTATGAGAGAATGCCATATTTTTGGCACTCAAAACAGTTTGACTCTACAGTCCTCTGAAATCTGATTTAGTCTTTTAATCCCTGGAGGAGGAAGTATGATGCATAGACTGGTGCAAGAAACAAAATAGCGCTTAGGCACCTATTTAGACATAATTTATGTCTAAAAGAAAATCCCAAGACTGTTGTATTAAATGATCTGCTATACGACAGAGGAGGTTTCGTCCACCACACAACACAATATGCAGTTAATTTCATATTGGAGTCCATTGACTGGCTTCTGACAGCATGTGGTATTTAAAATTTAATATCCCAAGCTTATATCCAGTGACAGAGTGTCCCCCCAGTGGCACAGAGTGCTGTCCTGGGTGAGGAAGGAATGTGAATTCTTGCATCTGGCTCCTTAAATTTTAACCCCCTGTCAGCTACCTTTCTTCCCTGTACTGATAAATAAAAGACAAAATTTTCTGGTTTTACATTTTTTGAAGTGAGGGAAAAGAGGTGGATTAATTGTTGTGTGAATGGAATCTAAACCTTGATCTGTTTATGTTTGTACATATACATAGATGCATAGGTGTGTGTATATGTATATGATTTATAAAGATTTTCATGTTTTCTGCTCTCATCCTCTTCTAGGAAGCAACCAATTTCTCTTTTGTATTAAAAAACTTTATCTTTTAAACCGTATCAGAGGGGTAACTGTCTATATTATCTGCTTTTAGTATTGATTCAGAACACTAAAATAACTCATCTAAATGAAGTAGCTATTTAATGATTTCTTAAAACTGTATAGGCTAAACCTTATGGGCTAAATTCAGGACAAAAATAGTTCTCCTTTTCATTTCTTTAGCAGTGTTATTACAACATTCTTTGAGAAGAATGACATCTCATATCAGTGTTTAAGTTCCCGTGTGTCATACCCCACTGGTGTTCCTTCTAGAAATAAGTAAGATTTGTCACACTGGATTTTGGGTAGATAATTGCTCTAACTGCTACCATATGGCCCTTGTCACCATTTCTCATGACTTTTCTACAGAAAACATGAACTTTAGTGAGCGTGTGAGTTTGTGAGAAATTAGTGACGGCTATTTGCAGTGTTTGCATCCTCATGGTTTCCTTGCTTTTTAAATGAGCTATGGTAAGATTTCAATTTGATATCAACATATATTGAGCAACTACATTGTTTTTCCCTTCTCCCATGGGGTCTTTGGTCAGCAGCATGCAGACTGATATATTTATGGTTGCAGCACCCTATTTCTGACAGCACGAAGGATGACGTGCTGCCACTGGCATAGTGCAGCAGTCCTCTGCTTACGCTCTTTCCCTCATATTAGCCCCCTGGGTTTGGGTTGTCTCAGCAAGGAAATGTCCCACGATGACTGTTTGTTGTTTCACAATCCTTTTTCTACCCCTAGTGCTCCATATCCCCACACCCAAACCTCTCCCCACCCCAGGTAAGCCTCCACACAAACCCTTGTCCCCAGCTGGTGGTCATCAAGCCTTGGTCCATCTCAGGTGGCCCAAAGGATCACGCCTCTGCTACTGTGCTTTCCCAGCCTCGCAGTTACCACCATCTTTTTGGCTACTGGTGTTGCTGGCCAAATCTTGTGTCTCCTGGATGTCTGCTCTTGTGCTGCCCCTTTCCCCGTTCAACTTCTGGCTTTGGGCAAGGCTTTCACAACTGCTGGCAGGAAGCAGTTCTAACTAAAAATCACTTGGTAGTTGAAGGTACGTTTTCTGTAACAAGTATTCCTCAGGCAACCAAAATTATTCATGTCTCGTCTCTTTCGGAATTCGCTGGAAATGCACTAAAGGGTCCAAACACAATGGGGCACACATACACACACCTGTTTCTAATGATGGGGTGAAAAATCTTCCACGTTTCCATATTAAACTGGGCTAAAATTTGAGCAAATAGTGTGGAAATATATTTTGGACATACAAAGTAGAAATATTGCATATATCCTATTTTTTAATGGACTACCAACAGCTTGAAATTATTGAATCACAGAAATTGGGTAACCCTGGCTACCTGATATCTGTGGACTGCTTATTCTGTTGTTCCACCATCCTTAGAAAAATATTTTCTTGAAAACACTTTTGCAGGCTAGCTGGCTGTTTTCCCAGAAAATAGCTTCTGAATAAATAATAGGATTTGGTGGAAATTCCATGGAAACTGAGGGGGTGTCTGCTCTGTTTCCAGCTGTTGTCCTCATCCACATCTCTATTGTAACCACTGGATCTATTAAAGTGTAAATCCAGCGGTTTCCTCCCTGACAGACTTCCAAGTCTTTCCCTTCACATTTCTACTGTGCAGAGCATTTTTTTAGGTCCTTTACAAGGCCATGAACTTTAACCAGAATGGGTGACTATCAGAAACTGACAGTTAGTTATAATAGTTGAGTAAACCCATATAGTTTGAAGTCCTTTGACCTCATAGACTGACTTAAATTGCAGTACTGAAAAGGGAAATTAGTAGAAAACAAGCATGGTTTTGGTTTTGCAAGATATCCTGAGCAGCTGTTTTTGCAAATACTGGGCTCATTTTCTTCTGTGCTCCTAAATCTAGAGTTCCCTGCAAAGTTTGGTATCTTTGCCAGAGTATATTTTTAGTGTAATAGTGGTATAAAGAACAAAAATGGAAAAGGCAGAGACTACAGAACAATTATATTTCACATGACAGAACTGATTTTTTTTTCCTAATGCCTTAAATAACTATTTTGTGTTCTATTTTGTTCCATTTTTCTATTTTAATAACACAGACCTAGTTTCTT
Organism: Gallinago jamesoni; assembly: GCA_025769975.1. NCBI lineage: Eukaryota > Metazoa > Chordata > Aves > Charadriiformes > Scolopacidae > Gallinago > Gallinago jamesoni. The sequence continues at coordinate 14,459,339 of JAOQGH010000012.1, read as the reverse complement.
ATTTTTTATGTTACTCACTTGTGTAGGTAGTGAAAGAAGACAGCACCCTAGAGGTCCTGGCGGAGGCTTCTGCAGATAGAAACTGTACAATAGGTGTGGGGTGCTTTTCCTCTGGGTAATAATTCTGCAAGGCAGGGCAGCATTGGTTCATGTGGGATTGTTTCATTTCAACACTGTTAAGCAAGTGGTTACGCTATGATTTTTTTTCCCCACAAAATGTTGCCAAAATAGTTTCAAAATTTGATTTCATTAAAACAAGTCAGAATTCTTCATGCACAAATAATTAGAGAAAAGGAGGTAGCAACTTTTTAAAGAGAATTAAAAATACCTACATTTAGTATACACAGACACTAATCCTCTACTGGAGAGCAGAGAAAAGGCACGGGTGGCAGTAGGTTCTCCTCCTGACTTTTGTTTTCTTGGGCAGGATGAAAGGAAAAATGTTCCTCCCATAGTTTTCTGAAAATTGAAATAGTGCCAACAGACCTGAAACTCTAGTATTCTTCTTTGTACTGCACTAAATTGAGTCCAGCAGCAGAGAGATGTACATCAGCACTCAGATAGCATCAACTGAGTTTACTGCAACTGATTCAAAAGACTTTCATTTGCACCCATCTATTAAAAAAAATACAGTTTCTTTTACAGCTTAGTTTGAAAACATCTTGGTGAGCCAGAAGCTGCTGGAGCTGCCTGTCTGCGGGCTCAGAGCTGTACCTGACAGCAGGGCTGTAAAGCTCCGCTGCCTCTGGTGCTGTCCAGCCCACATCCGCTGGGCTTCCTCAGAGACACTGGCTTTGGCAAAGGCCTGCCAATTAAAACCTGTTCCAGATAGACATTTTCACATGCAGATTTTTTTGATAAAACTTGGTTGCAGAAGTAATCTAATTGGCTTTAGCTGAAAGTCCTTTGCTTTCGCTATCGCACCACACTTGGAGATAGGAGATACTATCTTTTCGCGTGACCTTGGGCTAATTTTAGCTTAAATGACATTTTAAATAGAGCTTGTAAGCAGAGTTTTACTTTTATGTCCCTACATAAAAATTGTGGTGCAGGTATTGGCTCACTGGATCTTGCCAGCATCCTTTCCCTGGCAGTGCTAGGAACGGGAACTGGGACCCTGGGCCACACGGCTCCAGAGCAAGACTTCTGGGGAAGTAACAGTGTCTGCTCACTCTGGTTCTTCCCGAAGCTGGAGACACAGCAATAGATTAAGTGGCTGTGCTGTAATCATTCTTACATTTTTGGGTGTACAATGACAAAGCCTTGTTGAAGCCTCTTCTGCTGTCGAGCAATAATACCTTCCCTCTTCCTGTAGATTTGCTTCCAAATACATTTTCTGCTGCCTACCAGGACATCAGCTGGTCTGGCAGCCTTTGCCTCTCTGAGATTTGACAGATTTCTCCTCTCTGTCTGTTTTTGTAAAATTTGTAGGCACCTATTTTTCTGAAGATGCTTATGTTCCTCTGATGAATTTTTGTTACAAACTATAAAGAAAATTAAACAATCTAAATATGCAGAATTTGCCTAGAAAATGGAGGGAGGAGGATTAAATGCCTACAAGTATTTGAAGGGCACTGACATCGAGGAGGGAAAGGAAATTTCTAGGAGTATTCAAGAGCTTATACTAAAATCAAGAATAAAAAAAAATACAGCAAAAAAAATCTTTGGACAAGGAAAAAATTTCCCAGGTTTACTGCTTTGTAGAAGAGACTCCAGAAATAAAACCTATATGCCTCATCATTTACAGTGTCTTCTGGAATACTCCAGGTGGAAGTGTGCAGTAGAAGGATGGAAAAGATGACCCAAGAGCCATCACTGAAATTCTCTAGGAAGAAATGAATTTATTATTGGTGTCATTTATGTGATGGCAGTCTACAGACAGAAAATAAGACTAAAAGGAAGGCACCATCCATGCCCTGAGAGAATTGTAGCCTAAGGCTCTGATCCTGCAGCTGTATCTGCAGGGATGGACCCTGGAGGCACAGCGTGGTGGAAATCCAGAGCCTGGAGGGCTCTGTAGAGCTGCAGATCTGTCTGCAGACTAAAACCTGAGTGAAGAGAGCCAGCTTCAGCTTGTACTCACTGAGTAAGCATGTAGGTAGCACAGCCCTGGTCTTCAGATGGTTTATCTGAAGCTCTGGGAGGCTTAACTGCTGATGGAAACCACCCATCAGCTTCAACTGTCCCAGTCGATGCCTTTCTCCTCTTCTAAAAAGTGGCAGAGATATTACCTTGTACTTTTCTTTAAATACTGGTGAAAAAGAGAGGCATGGCACAGTTTTGAAGAGTGCTTACCAGCCCAGGATTCTAGTGCATGTTCAGGCATCCTTACCTGCTACTAGAATGGACTTGTCTGCCTGACTAACCTGATCTGTGAGTAGAGGAGGAACTGCCCTTCCCCTTAATTTTTTTTGAGTAACTTGCCTGAAAAGGGTTGACTCTTGAAAATGTTTGTGGCTTGGCCTCCTAGTCCCTTTCTAGGAAAATGAGAAGCCTTCTCCAACCGGATGATTACAGGACAGCACAAAACAAGCCCCAAACCCATGTTTGCTGTCTTGTTATGGGAGTTACGTACCAAAGCTGTAGAGAAAACTGCTTGGGGGCATATTATTTTAGTTTTGGACATTTACTTTCTCATGTACAGAAAGTGTGGGTTTTCTATTTTTAAAAAATCTAACTGGAATATCTCCACCTCATAATTTATTCAGGGAACATCTTCAGTGGAAGATGTATAAAGACTGCCCTGTTGAGATGAAGATGTGAGATCAGTAGCAATTTCTGTCCTGCTTTCTAAGACAGTCTTACATGAATTGTGGTACAGGTAACCATTCAGTTTTTTCATTGAGGGATCAGAAATGTACACTATAAAATTATCTATTTTTAAGACATGAAATGGTATAGTATGAGGCTTTCTTAAGACCTGTGCTTTCAGCTGCACTCCTTAGTTACTCATTAAATCCACCTTAGAACCTTTGCATGCAGAGGAACAGTTTTTCTTGCTTAGCTGCCAATGTAGCATCAGGGTTTGGAAGATTTGTCTGCATCATATAACACTGCCAGCTCAAGCTAGATTTTGGAGAAGTTACCTCTTTTAATTTTCTTACCAATAATGGATATTAGAATGTTTTATTTTTTTCATTCCAGCACTCAGAAATGATGGGAAGCTGTAGAGCCTATCTTTTGCTTCTACTTTGCTGTTCACTACTCTGCTTTTTCTTTTGTTTATTTATGTCCTTTCTTCCTGTTTTCTTAATTTCATTTATACCTGCCCTTTCAATTTCTGTATCTCCTCATCCTCTCTTCCTTTTCTATTTCTTCTTCCACGTCGTCTCACCATCTGTTTAGTTCAATGCTTTCTCCCAGTCTGAGTGGAAAAATACTTTGAAAATCCTGAAGGAGGCTTACAGGATAGAAGCAGCAGGAAATGAGGGTATAGTAACAAAGTGGAATCTCTTACTCATGAAATGGTGTGGCACCGTTGGCAAGAGGGAAAAAAAATGGTGAAGAGAGAAAGAATATGCATGCTTTAAATCCAGCCTGAACTGGGACCATTCCTATTCTGCTTCTCCCTAGCTTTTGCCTTGCTGAACTGAGGACTTTGGCCTTTATCCTTAATGCTAATGAACAGAAGAAAACCAAACACTCATAAAACTAAGCTACACCAAGTAGGACATACCTAATATGCTTATTTTTGAAGCACATCAAGAAGTAACCTTTGAACTGAAGCTTACTCCAGTAAACTTGACAAGAATTAGGGTTTTGCGAATGGATTGTGAGAGTAAATGTTTCTGTTTGAAATATTTTTTTACATTCCAGAAATAACCGGTGATTTATCTGAGCTGTAGATATGCAACCCGTTCTAAATTAGTATAATTTTAATTTCTAAATGTACTGTTTATCTCTCTTCTAAATCTCTAGTAAGTATTTTAAACAAGACTTACAACATTTTTCCTGTTGGACATGTACTTTTCTCTCTTCCAGCTCAGATTTATTTTGTTCAGAATTTTGTATTTCATCCTCAGCCACTTTGAGTTTGCCTGTGTTTCAGTGACTGCTGTAACTAGTGTTAAATGAAATATGATCTGAGCTGGCTTCAAATGGAAATTAGCTTGGTTACTGATAGCTCTATAGAAATGGCCAAATTAAACTTAGAAAGGTTTGCAGTACACACCTAGGAAGGCTCTGTGGTTAGATGGAGTTGAGGTCTGTGGTGTCATGGTTATGTTCCTTGTAATATCTGAAGTAGATGGGCAAGAGCTAGTTTACGCATATCTGCATTTTAGCCAAAAATACTGCAGAAGCTACAGTCAAGCCGTACCTGGGGTTTCTTCAAGCCAACTTGCATTCACCATTTAAGGTATCATAGTTGCTATTACAAGTGCTTCCTAAGATCGAGTTGCTGCAAATTACATCTAGGAAATTGTTTTTATAATGAGAAACCAAGTGTCTTTTTTTGCTGGATATGATCTCTTTTTCATAACTCAGCTCTTCTATTGTCTACATCCCAATACCTGTTAGCTTGTATTAGTGGAGGGATTTTTCTCTCATTTGGAATTCAAAGAGGACAACCTGTCCATATTTCTCTTTTACCCTTTAAAAAACAAATCACTTTTCTGCTCAACTTTTGAGTCTGAAAGATTCTCTTGTAAACCAAGTTCAACTCTGTTCTGAATTCCCCCTTTGTCCCCCAAACAGTAATGATGACATGAAATGGCAAAACAGAAGACCTATATAACTCTCAGCAATCTTGGAAGACTTCATGTTTGTGCAGCCATAATATCACATTTAATGGGTCCGCGGGCATGTCAATGAAAGGGATTCATAATATGAGAACAGAACAAAGGTACTGTAATTCTTTACTCAGCACTGCTTTGTGCTCCAACAACTGACCTGATGGGGCACTGAAAGAACTTCTTTCACACACTTGTCCCCCATTGTGTTCTGCAGGGGCCTTTGCGGCATTAGAAGTCTTTGACACAATTCCTGCTTTGTAGCAGTCTCCCTAACACCACGTTGGGTCCGGAGTAGCTGAAATACTGAGTCTGTTACAGTGAAAGAGGCTCTTTATTTATAGGCTGTAAAGCCATAAGGGATCCTTGAGATCATCTAGTTTATCTCCTGCATAACACAAGCCTTGCATAAATGCCTGTTTGAGTAAAGCATATCTTTCAGAGACCTTTTCATTCTTTGCTTGAAGGCCTCAACTGATGGGGAATCCACCCCAGCCCTTGCTTGTTCATTTAGTGTTTGCAATTTACAGCTTGAAGCCTGTTGCCAGTTTACAGCCTAGATCATACTGCTCCTGTTTCCAATCTGCTCTTGTTTCCTCTGGGCTGTGACCAAATCACATTTTTTTACTTTTTCTTGTACAGTAGATAGAACACAAAACAAAACATAGAGTAGAATAATATGATATGTTTAGAAAAAATGGTAGTAAAAATATTAACATTTCATTTTTGCATAGGTTTATTAAAGTATATGTTACTAGGGTCCTAAGATGAATTTTCAAGAATTATTGTAGAATGTTAGTGAAAAGTATTTAGGGGTGTACATGATAAGGATGCAGGTAGACCCCAAGGATATTTTCAGACGGGCTGGTCTCAGACTGACTCTGAGACCCCGATGCCTTTGTAAAGGAATGTCTCTTTGTTATTTCACTTATTTCCTATCAGTCCAGTACAACTGGAACAGGTCAACATCATGTGGAGTTATGAGTGTAGCTCTGAAAGTGGTAGAGCTGGATTGTCATTCAACTGGTCCCAATCGCAGGATCCGGGCCCCTGAGGTTGCTTCTTGCTCTGTCCTTGTGCTTGGGACAGGTGTGTGCAGTTGTTCCCATACTGGTAGGAAGCTTGCAATCACTCAGTGATTTTCTGATATTACGTTGCCATGTGATGCCATTAAAAATCTGTTTCTGAAGAACTGAGGATTTTATGAAATGAATTTGTAATGTGTGGAGGTGAAAGAAATACAGAAGTGGATATGTAGATGGCTTAACTTTTCCTAATATCTTGCACAAAATCTTTTTCATAAATAACAAATCCAATAAAAATGCCATTCATTTCAAGCAGCAAACATAGAATTAGCAACTACAGTTCCAAGTAACATAAAAATTTATTATTCTTTACAAAAGATGGGACAACTGTTTATATATACTTAGTTCCTTTCCATGCCATAATTATATGCAGCTGTTACAGCAAATTGTCGACACACACAACTTTGTGATGGTATTTTTGGAAGTGTATTTCCTGTAAGCCAGAACATGGATTTACACAGTACTAAAAATTTTTCATCAGTTTTCTTACCACAGGATCCTTGAAACAGATATTACTTAACTCAAACTGACAGGAATGTTTGGTAGGAAAGGAGTTTAATTTAAAACTGAAAAATAAGATATCAGTAATTACTATTACATGTCCTTTAAAAATCTCATGAATTTTTCTGTGCTCCCTCCCTCTCTTTTTTACCTAATGCTGGAGAACTTTCTAGGTTAATGATACTTGCAGGCATAAATTCTTCTCCCAAGGCATCTACTTTTCCATCTCAGACTGGTCCCTGTAACTATGTGGAAAATGCATTATTATATGAGGCAAAGAGCAAAAGCAAGGGAGAGATGTCCAGGACCCTGTTTTTGTAGGATTACTATTCTGGAGGACTGAATACTGTAAGGTTCAGCCAGTCACTCAGAAGTTATGCTTGATACAAACCAGAGTAAGTTGAAACCAAATAAAACTACTTATTTACACACTTGAAAACAGGTAACATGAAATGCAAATGAATGGAAATGAAAGTTAAAATCAAAAAAACAACACTCATTTCTGCCAGAGACTCTGGTTTACACTGAAGGTCCTTTCTCCCTGCATGAGTCATCTCTCAACCTGGTGGGTGCTTTATACTGGTCTTGACTCTACAGCTTGAGGTTGCTTTTGCAGAGTGCCCTCCTAGGAGTCCACTAGGTCTCTTTCTAGCCCAGTTTTGAGGAGGAGAGGAATCTCCATGCCTACATCAGCTGTTTTTTATTAATACAAGCAAGGAAGGAGGTACACCTTTCTGCCCGTAAATTGGTGTTTACAGCTTCCTGCTTTGGTGAGTTTAGAATTGGACCTCTATCAGGTAGTCATGGACATGATTCTGTTTTTCAAAGAAGCCGTGCCAATTACTAGCAGTTCACAGGAAGTTGAAAGTTCACATCTTTTCAGTTAAATCCTAACCTGAGCCATGCGCAGAAGTTGTACCACTTTATGCTGATGGGGTGAATCTAGGAAGTGGCACCAGGAACCGATTGATTCAATGTTCCAGAGATGAAGTGTGAAGAGTCCTGTAAATGCTTTTCCTTCTTATATGTTTTTGTGAACGGCAGAATGTAAAGGATTCTTTTGACCAAAAGAATGCTTATTGGGTATTCCCCCCCTCCCCAAATTAAAACAGATCCATGCTAAACACTGATACGATAAAGCGTAAGAGCTTGGAATAGCAAAATGTATGTTTCCCTGGGCTTTTAGATCTCTTAGGACAAGCAAAAAATACTTATTGATATAGAAAGCATGGAAGCGAGTACTTTATTCTACTTATAAAGTGAAGCACAGGTCCTTTAACAGAATCCATGTGGTTGGTTATTATATCACTTGAATCTTGTCCCAGCAGTTGTCTTTTGAATTGTAGAGGTTGCTGAGCCAAGTGGGCTTTACTTTACATGCCACTCTATTATCTTATATCGTACTGAAATGACAGTATTCCCTTGCTTCCCAACAAGCCTCTAAATAAAATCTGTGTTTACTTTCTGAAGCTGCCAGCTTAGGCAGTTATAAATAGAAAAATAATTCTGATGGAGGAAGCGGGGTGAGGTTTTATTGGAAAGGTTATCTTCCCAGTGGGTTTTTATAGTGTACTTAGACTCATGTTTTGCTCTCAGTCCTTCAGTCACATTCCAAGCTGATGCTTTAAAACCAATTTTTGGTTTCTGAACCAAACAAGAAGTAATACAGCGGTTGTTGTGTGCCATCTAGTGTTCCTCGTATGAAGCAGACTTTCTGAGGAGGATTGCCTAGGTTCCCATGGGACGGATGTCCCAAGTCCTGCACTTGTAAGACCCTCAACGGAGCTTTGGTGCCCTTTGTGCTGCTGGCACCGCGGCTGGGAAAGGGAAGGAAGAACAAGAATAGTGGGAGGGGAGAGCACTAAATCAGTTCTTTCAGATTACAGATAGATACCATGATTTAAATATCACCTGTGGGTTACTTTAGAATATAACAAGGATCACATCAATGCTGTGACGGTCCCTGAACTTGAAGAACAGAAATTTGGCTTAAAGCAAATGAACGGAATGTCCCTGTGCTGCAGCTGGATATGTTGTAAGTCTGAATATAGATTCAACGTGGTTCAGATCCTGTTTTGGTACTGCATGGGCCTCATGTCCGGGGGCCCTGCAGGAGATACCACCCTCACAAGAAGGGTGGTGTATGTACTTCATCTTTATAAACCTCTCTGGTTTAGTATGTCTCACTTCCAGTACGTCTGTTTTTATTGATCCAAAAATAACTAAACTGAATACCTTCAGATGGGTGTCACAGTTAGTAAGAGACTAATTTTAAATGGTGTAAACAAAATATGGCTGGAGAGCTGAGAAACTCACAGGGAATGCAGTAACACCAAGGTAGTTTGAACTTTGCCAAGGCTATAATGAAAAATCTGTGAAAATTCAGAAAATTAAATCCGCACGGCCTAAGTCTCAGACCACTAAGCCTTAGAGATCGTCATTTAGCTCTGGTGTTGCTTATGTGAGTTTTGTGGATGACCACAGGGCAAATATTTGAAACCGTACATTGTTCTGTGCATTAATGAGGAACTGAGGTGTTGAGAAAGGGAACATTAAATGGAACTGAAAATATTTGAATTAGAGAAAGAAAATACTACTGGGCATGGGGAGGGAAGGAAGCAGATCTGAGCAGCAAGTCTAAGTTCAGGCTGGATTTTGGCAGGCTGTATTTTTATCAGGCCCCTTTGTTCCAGTTTAGGTAAATGTAAATTATTTTGGAGAAATGATTCTTTCCAAAGGAAGATTAGTATAAGCAAATGTAGGTAAACAATGTACAAAGAAAGACTGAACTGATAAGTAATTTTCTGGGTATTCTATGGTTGTGATTAAAGTTCAGATTGAAAATGCTTATTATTATTAAAATGCTTATTATAAGAAAAGTGATTCAAGAACAGCAGTTGATAGAATCACCAAGAAATAATTGAACTGCCTGACATTAAGTGTGTATGATTACTGTATTTTTGGGATCCTTTGGAAATCCAGGGCAATCCACTATGTGCATGCAATAAATCCATTATTCTTGATAACAACAGCAACTGAAAATAATTGTGGTGAATACCATGTGTGAGAATGTTTCAGATTTAGAAGCTATCCTCATGGGTAGCACACAGCCCAAACCAGGCAATTTTACATCTCCACAGCAATGACATCTTTTAATTTATTTGATTTTCATCCCTACAACTTCTGCTGATCCTCTTTCTGATAGTGTAGTACCTTTTTCTCACAGTACTTACCTCTTTCAGTAGTTAAAGCAAAAAGTTAAACAGGCTTTGCAAAAATTGATTTAAAAAAAAATCAATGCACGTGAAGTAGCCCAAGAGATATCTCTTTCAGACAAAAGAATAAATATCTGCCTCCTTTTCCTAACCACTTGTGCATTCTTTGGATTTAAAACAAAATCCTATCGGAAATTCAGGATTCTTTTTCTCTTAAATATAGCTTCTTCATAAATCATGGACTATGTCTCTGACTTTTCCAATTAGTTTGTTATTGACCAGAAGCTAGTCAAAGATTCATGTGTAACCCACAGCCCCCTTTTCTGCTTTCGTGACCCATCGGATGAGTCACTGTTTAGAAATTTCTCCCCTGGAATTCAGAAAACCCGAGGAGGAGTTATTCCTCTCTAAGAGGACTCCAGATGAATAGGTGATCATCATTAGGTCTGTGCAAAGAGCAGGAGTTTTCCTTGTCACATCCTGTGGATTTTGATTGAAAAATAGAAGTGAAAGACTGCAGAGAATACCAGCAAACCCCACAGTCATTATAGTGTGTGAAGAACATAGCTGTACATTGACACTGTTACCCAGAGGCTGCCCCCAATATCACAGGGAATTTGTGAACTGTGTGTGTAGATTTCCTTAAACTATTACACTATATGCATTACTTTTTTTTTTTTTTTTTTTTTTTTTGGGGTGTTTGTGTATGGTTTGCACAATAAAACTAACAGCTGATGGGGCTGGGCACATCCTCCTATACAATGTTAATAATGGGGAAAAAATAAACATTGCACACAGCAGCATTAAATGATAAAGCAGCCAGTTTCCTAAATGAAAGATGAGATAAAGCTTGGGTCTGTAACTCAGGAAACACATCAGCATTTTCATCACACGCAGCCTGGAATGCTGGCTATAAACAATAGGCTGGCAACACAAGGGGAGGAAAGGAGAGAATTACTTAGTCTAAACAATTTATCTAAGAAAATTTAATGAGCTACTTCTGTGTTTCAGTACAAACACGGAATTTTAGCTCAAATAAAGTTCTTTAAGGCAGAATCTAGAGGATTGTTAGCAGTGGTGGAAGGGAGAAAGCCGAGAGAGAGGGGGTTGTACAGAGGAGTTTTGTCACTTTGAAGAGAGGGGCTGCTCCATCCTGGGACAGGAGGGGAAGGGTAAACATCTGTGAGGTTATCTACCCTTTCCTCTGACCTTCTGCATTGTTCATTCTCAGTGATCCTTTGTTTCCTATCTGATTCTGTCCAGCTCTGAAGATGCTTCCACAGAAGAGAATGCAGGATGTTAAAATGAAGGACATTTCTAAGGAAAAGAGCACTAAATCTCTCAGGATGAGTTTCTATGGCTGGACACATTTGTGTGAGAAGTAAGTTTCTCTCTTGGACAAACATATATAGAAGAAACCATATGACAAAGATCTTCTGAGCTCTGTAATCTGAGGCAGGATAAAGGCTGCCCAGGGTCTCATTTGTTTATTTTTATTATGTTAGAGCTTTGCAGCCTCCATCTTGGAGCGGGACCCCATCATAACAGCTCCACTATGAAATGAGAGGCTCTGCCCCAAAGTCTGCGGAATCAGACTGCAGAAGCAGTGGTAGGACACAGTAAAGGGATATACAACCAACCAGTGAGTAGAGAACACCAGCTGAGATGACAACTAGTGCCCTTTGCCCATCAGCAGTCACCCTGCTGGGATGGTGGAGGTGGCAGCAAGGAGGTGTTTGAAGGAAAGGATTTAATTTGGAGAGATGTAATAGGCCTGGAGCAGACAGGAAGATCTATGAAGGGATGGTGAAAAAGATAAACTGGGGCTCTCAGGTGAATCCCTTAAGGATTGCCACTCTTTCCTGGGCTTCCACGTCCCTTGACGTTGAGCCTTCACAGTGAGGAAGAAGAGGCAGAAATCCACAGTAAGCACAGTAAGCACTATGGCAATCTTGGGGGCCTAGCAGAGGCACCGTGACCACCCTCCTTGTTACAAAAGCTGGGTCTGCAAGGCTCCTGTCCATCTGATTCTATAAGAATCTGCTTCCTTCAGGCAGCAGAGGGTGGAGGGAGGTACTTAATCCCTGGTGTGAACTGAGGGCATCCACATGCCCAAACCAAAGCCAAGTACAGCTCTTTGCTTTCAGGATATATAAATGGAGAAGTCTTGATTCCAGCTGTCTTTCCCCCTTGGAAAGCTGGTCTCGTTTCTGAGGGCCTATCAGAGGAGCTGGTGAAAAATCAGAACTGTGACAAAATTTAATAGCTGGCAACCTTCCCATGCTTTCAAATGGCTTTTAAAATATAGTGCTTTTGATGCATGTATTGCTAGGTAACACTGAGGCTGAAACCTTAATTTCAAGGTGATTAAGTTATCTGTTCCTCATCATCAGGGTTTCACTGACAGGTGCTAAGGGCACCTGAGAACCAGAGATCACAGTAGAAGAGCTGAATTGCAATTTTGGAAATCTCTAGAGTTCTGTGCATGTTTTTACACTCACTGTACACCAACTATTTGTTTTAAGGAAGGGGAGTCTGGAATGGAAACAATGGATCTGAAGTCCTCTCTAAACTGACAGAAGGTCAGTGGCTTCGTGCCAATTCATGGGACCTTGCTGGCTATTTTGAAAAGAATTGGGAAATTTTGAGGAAGCTGAAGGAGTGAAGGGCTTTTCACTTGGCCTTTCACGGACCTCTGCAAAGCTGTGCGATGCCTCCACAGGCAGCAGCCTCTTGCCTGCAGGAAAAGTGTGTCTGTCCTTCTGCCACCCGGAGACTTCATGCAGACTCTGCTGGCTTCTTTGGGGGGGCACACAATGGTTGTACATACGCTTTTAAACTGACTTACTGCAGGATTCAAGCCTTTTCTTTAAGTATGTTAAGGGGAGATTGGAGAAAAAAAATATAGTTTTTTGGAGATGAAGTAATGGCAAATATCTTAGACATGGAAAAGAGAGGCCAAGATCTAGACTTCAGCAAGCTTGCCAGTGGAATAAGCTCTACTGTGTAGGATATGAATAAAAAGCCTCTGAATGCATAATGCTGTTTTACAACCCCTCAAAAGAAAAAAAAACATCTTGCTAGCACAAGAATTCTCATATCAACAATATTGAATGTTTCAGCCGAAAAGCCTTGATGAAGTGAAAGCCAAGAGCATTAAGGATGCTGAGGCCTATGTTTCCCTGCTTTTAGAAGCAGCACGAGTTGGTAAAGAGAGACACTTCGTACCAAAGTTTTTCTGGCTCTAAGTATCTTAGGTAATATTTTCTAGCTTGTAAGGAGAATTCATATTTTGGGACAAAAGCTTTGCCAAGGAAAAAAACAAGAAAGTATAGAATTATGTTCTAATTTGGAAGGTTGTGATTGCTCTGCCAGATGGCAGGACTTTTTACTGTGCCATAAGACAGGCTAAACAACAAATACAGGAACAGCAGAATATGGCTTACAAATTAAGTGTTATGGAAATCTATCAGCTCAAAACTTCTTAAAAGTTTTAATAAAAGTATGATTAACATCTCAAGAAGTAATTAATGACCTGATTTCGATTTTAATGTGTGCTGAATGTATAATTCTAACCAGATGACACTAAAGATGGAAATGCTTTTAGCATATGTGGCATAGAGAAATATTTCACCAAGACTATTTTCCTTAAAAAAACCCCAAAGAGTGGTTCCGCCTTCCCTTACCTCTCTGTCAGCCCTCTCCAGGCCCCATTCCCACCACACACATTCCCACGTAAGGATTTGTAGCAAGATGTCACAACCAGTCTGTTACTCTGCTGAGGTGTGAGTTTTCTATGAAAAAATAATTAAAGCCATATATTGTCAACATGGTCTAATGGAGCTTCTGATTGTTCTCAGTTGAGCCTAATGAGATAGTAAACAATACTTTTGCCTAAATGCAAAGGGAGAAAAAGCGATAGAAAGACTTAAAAAAAATCAAGACAAAACAGTGCCTTTCTAGTCGTCTGATCAATTATTGCCATAGTGTCTGAATGTCTAATGTGAATTTATTGCAATGGTTGTATATTTGTGGTTGAGTTTATTATTTAACGGGCTCATTTTAAGAGGCCTTACACTGTCATTAATATGAGATGTGTATGAATAAAGCCAGCAGGATTTGTCTAGTAACGGTGTGTGGTAGTAAAGGGCTGAGAAAAAGAAAACTAACTGTAATGATTTGTTTTTCATGTGCCAGCTTTAACAGAGAAAAGTTGGAATGATTTGGGAGAAAGGACAAAGGCAATGACAATAAGTTAAAGACAGTATTCAACAGATTAAATTTACATTGAGCGTTTTAGAGATTTTTGCAATTTGTATTGTGAGGAGAAAGAGTCTGTGTCTGTGTCAGACTCCTCCTACATCTCCACAATCTCTGGTCCTGTCTGTCTGCCTGTGGATACTTAATTGTATGTCAATATTTTAACAGGAAAACACAGTGTATGACTAAATCTGGTCAAAGAAGATTTATGCAGCTGTCCCATAGCATTTACAGGAAAAGTCTGTGAAAAGAAATGCTTTCTTGCAATACCTGCTTCAGTCTAAGTGGCTGAAATGCATGTCTGTCTTGCCCCTGTTTTATTCAGAATATTTATGGATATGTTTACTTATTAATGAAATTTCTTAAAAGCAGACTTAAGACCTACTTCCATTCTCCAAGCCCCTTGCAGTAACTATACCAACTTTCTGGATCTGTTGTGGAGATTATGAATTCCAGGAAAAGAAGTGTGGGTGTTAGCAGGGAGAAATGTTTATTTAATTTGCATAAGGCAATGCTTTTTCCAAAATGTTCTGGGCTTGAAAGATGGACACTGCAGCTCTCCATATGCTCCCGGGACTCTCCAGGACCTCTTTCTGCAGTATGGGAGGTAGTAGTGTGTCAGACGGTGTGACATGGGATGCCCGGGGGAAACGGAGCGGGGGGAGCTCTGTGTCAGCCAGCAGGGACCCTTGCAGGACAGGGCTCTCCTGATCTGCTCATCACGTCCTACACAAATCCACAGCCATCCACATGTGGCTCGTGTGGTCATGGGGCTGGAGAGGGAATGTGAGATTGTCCTGAATGACCCATGAAAGAAATGTCTAAGCATAGTGTTTCTGCTTTGTGCTAAGCAGAAGAGGTATGTGTGCTGTGAAACTGAGGGTGTAGGGAGTGCTGGTTCACAAGCTACTGCGTATGTGAGAGGCCACAATCATACGGGCTTTGGTATTTGTGAATTAATGCTGAAATTTTCAGAATATTCTAGGCAATTTGAATAACTCAGGAGCACTCAGGAGAGAGTTTCCTATGCTTTTCCTCCCAGAATGAAATAGAAGATGATCTTCTTTTCTATGTTCTCATTATACACAGAAGCAAACCTCTTCCGAGCTGGTGAGTATGGTGATGAGCTTTCCTTCCAGGAAAGCACAAACTATAGATGAGGTCCTTTGGGGCACTAGATAAGTGAAACATATCAACAGTGCACAGGCATATATATTGAATGAAAACTGAACTTTGTGGCTTGAACAATTTTCACGGGAGTGAGCATGGAGGCTAGGGCTTTAGTGGGAGAGAAAACATCATGGAAATATGGAGAGGGGAAAAAGCCACAGAGGAAAAACAGATTATGGTATAGGAAAAAGGTTGATGAAGAGCTTTGCAAGCAGAGAGTTGGCTGAAAGGAGATTTGGAGCTGTGACAGAAGAACGTAATTCCTCTTTGACTCCTTTTCAGGAAGACAGAAAGTGATATATTATTTCTAAATGAGAAGGTTTGCATCATAGGAATACTTTATTTCCTCCTCAGAAAAAAAAATATCTATACAAGACTCCAGTTCGGCTCAAATAGTTTAGGTCAAATAGATAAAAAATATTTATCAAGACTTTGCTACTTGTGTCTTTACAGTGTGCCCTTCCTGGGGTTTATCAATGCCAAGAGCATGTTATAATTCTAGAAGAAGGGAGGCAAGGGAGCCCTAATAAATAAGTTACAGGGAAATTTATGCTTCCAGCCACCTGCTACCCAGTCAACTGTGTTAATGCCTGGCAAAATCGAAGTCCCTGTGAGATTTCCTGTCTCCTGAATATTAGTTTCCCCTGTAGTAGGTAGATACCTCTCTAATGGGTTTCTGGCCACCTGCAGACCTGTCCAGCTGGGTAAATTGCATTGCATTGTAATGAACCTTCTTAAGAAACCAGGAGGAAAGTTGCTTCAAAATTATTTCCATAATGGGAAAAAACCACCCTTAATTAAAATATTATGCTCTTGAGCATCAAATAGCACAGTTAGAAAACTGAAAACAATAGTAGCTTGCCTTTTTGTCCTATCTTAAATGGTAATGACTGTAGTGGTGATACATATTGCAGGTCATATTACCAGGACACGCTAAGTTGTGTGATCTGTGTAGTGAGACATATGGGGACATTGCAGGCATTATCTGGACATGCTGTTTGGATATTTTATTAAAATATGTTTTCTGGACACTTTGTTATGCACCTGGAGCCTAACGTATTCATAGTTAATAAATTCTAATGGTTATATATATGTGCAAATGAGGCAAGGTCAGTGAGAAGGTAGATGTGTCCCATAAATAGCGCACTCCAGAGACTTTTGTCTACGAGATGACAAATTTCACGCTCCTTTCCTATTCACCTTCCTCCCCCTAAAAATACCCCTCATGGGACAAGTAGCGGAGGGATCCAGTGGATATGTGACTCATGGAAACATCAAGGAGGAATAGAAAGGATAATAACCTAGTTTTTCACATTGCCATGTGACTTGTCACAGAAAATGAAATGGCAAACCCTGATAGAAAAGAAGGAGCATTTTCCAGCATGGCAAAGGTGACAGGCAGGGACACCCATCTCTAACCACAACAGCTAAGGCGGTGTCCTTTCCGGAAAAACCCCAGCCCTTAGGGTGAGGAGGTGAATAGCCCAGCCTTGCAAGCTAAATCCTGTGCACAAGTAACTAGGGGCATCTTGATCAATAAGTATAACATAAAAGGATATATTCCTACCTTGTATTTTTCTATTGCAATTTTTATTATCGCAGATCTCTTTTTTAATCTTTGTATTACAAAATGAAATGGCCCTTATCTTTTATCCCTGTCTTGTATAGTAGTAAACTGATTCGCTATTACCACTGGGCACTGTAATTGCTATTATCACATTTGCTGGATTTCTCCCAGAGTACCACACACTGTAGGCATGGTTACAAGCCCCCCCAAAGGAGGAGAATTTTCCAGGGTCTGGATCTGGACATGACTCCATTTGCATTGTTATGGCTCAGCAGAGCTGGGATGCTCGCCTGATTTGGTGGCTCTCCTAGCAGCCAAGGTTATGGGGTGACTGTGGGTGGCAGAGATGCCCTGGGAGATAGAAAGCATCTTATGTTTGCAAAGAGGAAGCTATTTTGATGATTTTTTCGTAATCATAAGAAAGTAAGAAGAAAGGTTGGAACTATGAGCTCTCCTGACCCTTCTGTGTGGCAAAGTCACCTTATGACCATGGTAAATACCCGCTTCTTCTGTGTGTTATCTCAGTGCATTGGAGCTTTTGCTTTTGAATTTGGCTCTAATTGAGTAAATCTTATGATTCTGTCCAGGCTTGACTCCTCCTACCTTCTCTTGAGTTTTTAAATGAACTTCTGTGTGGAGGCAGTGCTCATTGGGCACATACTCCTGAATGCCAGAATGAAACAGCCAGCAGTTAGTGACAGCAATTGCAAACAAAATCCATGCCAATTCTGGCTTTGAAAGTTAAAATATAGCAGTTCTTCCTACCCTTTCTGAGTCTCTTCTCCTTTTGTGATCTTTCTGCAGCTACATGAAATGTGGTTAATTAACCTGCCATCACCTTTTCTGTGAATCAGTAGTCACGCTATCTACTTGGTATGCTGAAGTTTTTCAGTGGTGTATGTTCTTCCCTCTACTGACATTTTATTTAACCTCTTCGTAATCTACTAAGTTAATTCAGTTTTGCATAATTTTTTTTTCTTGTATGCTGGTATTTCTAGTGCTCCTGGTCTTTCTATTAATTTTGAAGTAGATAACCCACATTACTGTAAGGTGACTGGGATCATCATTCTTCCAGTTTGATTCTTAGCTCTGGTCTGGGCTTGGCCATGCTCTTATGGAAGGTAAGGCTTCTCTCTCTGCAGAGTCTATACCTTGCAACGGGAGCTCACTAACTAGCATTATTTTTTCTTAGTTTATTTGTCTGTTATCCTAAGTGTTCAACGAAAAGGAAAACTACAAAAGGAGAAAATTTGCATTTAATAAAGAAGCTGTGAAAAACTGAAGCTTGAAAATGTCCTCCAGTTTGAGGCAGCCTTAGGATAGTGAAATTAATAAGTAAAATTTAGATAAAATGGAGAAAGATAGCTACCACTGCAATGCAGTGAAATGGAATTAAGGAGTCTGAGTGATTCTTTCTTGTAAAGGTCAACATCATCGACTGAATTTTTGTGAACCTAATAAATTCTAAGATATGCTATAAATAGGAGCATCTCAAGGGCAATACTTAAGTCATTCAATTGAAAAATGGTACAAAATAAATAGTAAAATGATAATGAGAAATGGCAAATCAAGTTAAAACGGTACGTTTAGACCTGGCTTCCTTGATAATACAATTTTAAAATGTTACCAAATCAATTCTTATTTATAATGCGTTTTGGAAAGACATTAACTGACTTTGGATACAAACACAGTTTCTCCACAGCTTTTCAATAATGCCGGCCCTATATGTATTTGAGTATTTTTAAAGGCTGCCACAACAATGAAAATCTCTATTTACATATTTACAATTTGATATGAATTTTAACCTACATATTCTATGTTTTATGAGAAAAGAAACCAGTTTTTTTCTGTGTTAAATTCACTATAGAACAACAAGATTTTATCACAATTTTCACTGATAAAAGTACAACTTATTAGTAAGGAGGATAAGTAGTCATAGACTTGTAATAAATTTTGTCAGACTAGTTTTTTAAATCAAGATTTCAGGGAATTCCAAGAATTAATGCCCTGTAGGAGGACAAATTAGATGATCGCAGTGGTCCATTACAACTTTATATTCATAGCTTTATAGCAAATACCCCCCCATTTGTATATTTGTGTATCATTTTTATTTTTATATAATGAATCAGACTGGTCTTTTCTCTTGAAGAAGGATGTCTGTAGTCAATGCTCAGCATCCAAAAATGTTCTGTTCCCAGCTTCATCCTGACTGTAAAAGCTCCTGTTGCGTCCTTCGTCTCTTGACTGTCAAAATTTCACTGTCCCAAGAGCATGTCATGTTTCAGAAATCAAGTTTGTCTTCGATGTAGAGGAGACAGCTGCCTCCTGGCCTGGCTGGCTCCTCTCTGTGTTCTGCCTCCTGCTGAGGGTGAGGCAGCTTCACCAGCCAGCCCCGTACACCCTACCCTCCCGTGAAACAAAAGCTTTGAGCTGGTGAGGAGGAGAGTGAAAAATTCAAACAAACAGTGGCACCCTAGGTCATTAGATGAATATTTTCTGAAGATGTCTCTAGCAACAATTTCTGTTGCATTTAGCCACTTTCCTGAGCTAATGCTCACTGAACAGAGTGAAGGACAGCATCCAGGTTGTCTCTGTAAGCTGAACTGGCACTACATCAGAAGAAAAACGGGAAGCTGTGCATATACTGTTTTACATCTAGTACCCTTTTTTGGTTTTGAGGTCTTTTCTCGTTCCCCTGTCCCTCAGATAGATATACTGTATTTCCAAATCAATGCATTTTGACTACAGCTTCAGCATTCTCCCACTTGCATTTTGTCTGCTGGGAGCGCACACAGCAGATCAAGGTAAAGCAATAACAGGAAAGCATCTGAGCATAGACGCAAAATAACCAGAGGCATTCACACAGAGCAAGTGGTAAGGTCATGGAGAAGTCACAGAGAGGGCAGAACCTAAAAGAAAAAGGGACAAAAACAGGATATGTACACAGAAATAATGCCGATAGCATCTTCATCTTGTGTTCAAGGCACTTTGCCCCCTAACAAACAAGAGCAGTGTGACTCGATGGGTAGGAACTAAAGGGTAAAAGAGTGGCAGGTAGTGCAGCACTGTTGCTCTGGGCATCTGTAATTCCTGCCTAGCAGAAGTCAAGGTGGTGATGGAGAGCTGCTCACCCAGACCAAAAGGATGCAAGATCCCCACAGATGTGCAGGGTGTAGCAAAATGCATGAGAGTGCTGTGGGGAATGGCTGGAGCAGCCGTGGGTGTTGCAGGGGTAGAGGACCAGGATGAGCACCTGGGAAGCAGTGAACCAAGTGACGAGCCGTCCCCACAGCAAATTGCACCAGTTAAACTGGCCCTTCTTCCTCATGCTGGAAAACTTTGGTCAAGCAAATGTCTTTGACCTAAGGCTGTGAGTGAATTAGGCTTTCTTTCCGTGTACTGAAGGTCATATGAGGTAAATCAATGAAGCTTTGGGATCTTAAGCTCTGTGAAAGGAAGTCAGCAGCAAAAAAAAGTAGGCATGGCAGGCAGCTGGGCCCTGCACGGGCACTCGCTGAACGCCCCTGCAGCAGGATGGGGGAGAGCTTCAGAAGGGCAAAAATGAGAAAACTCGTGGGTCAAGATAAAGAGTTTAATAGGTAAATCAAAGCTGCAGGCACAAGCAAAGCAAAATAAGGAATTCATTCACGGCTTCCCATCGGCATGCAGGTGTTTAGCTATTCCTAGGGAAGCAGGGCTCCATCATGTGTAATGGTTGGCTTGGAAAGACACATGTCATAACTGCAAATGTCCCCCACTTTCTCCTTCTTTCCCCCAGCTTTTACTGGTGAGCACAATGTTGTATGTTGTGGGATATACCTTTAGTCAGTTGGGGTCAGTTGTCCTGGCTGTGTCCCCTGCCAACGCCTTGTGCACCCCCAGCCTGCTCACTGGCAGGGCAGAGTGAGGAACAGTGAAAGCCTTGATGATGTGCAAGCACTGCTCTGCAAAGCTGAAACATCCCTGTGTTACCAACATTCTTTTGGTCAGAGATCCAAAACAGGGAACCATGCGGGCTTGTATGAAGAAAATTCACTCCATTCTAGCCAAAACCAGCACATAAGTGCATCCTGCTGATTCTATTGTATTCATTTGAGTTTCGGTTTTAGTTGTAGACATTTTCTTTTGAGAGCTGATGCAGCAGAAGTGAATTTCCTGCTACTCCAATGACTCGAACGAAGCAGCTCAGGTTTGTAGCAGAAATTAGCACATCGGCAGTGGTAGCTGTGTCATCCCAAGTTTGGGAGCCAGCAGCATCAACTGGCCCAGCACCTTCTGTGTCTTGTTTATTCATTTCACCATCGTACCTCCCAGGTGATTGCTGCATCAGTATGAAACAGACCTCAGACACCTCCGGACCCCAATGGAGCTTGCCTGTTACATACAACTTCTGGAATAGAAAAAATCCCCTAAGAAATTGACTTTTTCACTTTTGTAAACCGTTAGGCAAACTTGTGCATTTCTCTCAACATCTTTGGAGCAGTTTGCAATGGGATACTCTGAAGGAGAAAATAAATAGTCAAACTGCTGTGCTCTATAATTATGGTATCCAAGACAGATGAACCTAAATAGTTTTTGTATAGATTTCTGAAAGATCAATATTGCTGCTTCTTTTTTAAGCCTGTCCTGTGACATAGATAGATACATTGCTAGAAAAGGTGTGTATTTGGCTGCTGCAGATGGAGAATTTCTGACAGGTTCCCTGAAGATACTGAAAGAAACAATTAGAGCTTTCATTATACTCTCTGACATGTAGGAGTTTAAGACGCTACCTTTAAATGTAGCATTCTGGTTTCTTTTATAAAAGTGGTTTAGTTTTTGGAGGAAAAATAATCCTTTAAGTATTAAGTCTTTGGATACCTAAATTTGTAACAATTAATTTGATGGGGTATTGGTAATGGTGAGTGATTTATTTTCTTTCTCACAAACCCCAGGAACAATAGCAGTGAAGGTCATGGCTACAGTCAAGACCCTCTCTTATTTCTGTGTCTTGCTATTACTTACTATATTTTCTTGGGTTCTGAATTTTAACAACAAACTAAAATGCAGTTTGAATCCCACCGTTCTTTTTCCCTCATAAGGGGAATACAGAAGACCAGAAAACAATGTCAGGAAGCCCTCACATTTATTTTTAGACAGATTCGTTAACGGTTTTCCCTCTTCCCCTCCAGACAAACTCCTGTTGAAGTCGATGACTAAGGATGCAAGACCCGTCCGTTTCTTGTCGTGTGTTTTGCTTTTGGCTGAACTGAAGGCCTGGTGAGGTTCAACAGTTCAGTGAAGCAAATAGCAACCCCCTCCTCAAAAGGGTAATGCACTGCCCGCATAAAACTGTGATTATGATTAAAACAGAAAAGCAGTGTCTGGCAAGAATCTAAATGCACGTTTCTCCCTGTCACTCTGTGGTTTTTGCACTTACCAGATGGCAGTTT
This sequence comes from Gallinago jamesoni, assembly GCA_025769975.1. Taxonomy (NCBI): domain Eukaryota; kingdom Metazoa; phylum Chordata; class Aves; order Charadriiformes; family Scolopacidae; genus Gallinago; species Gallinago jamesoni. Next base: position 14,437,379 of record JAOQGH010000012.1, on the reverse strand, counting down.
CATGCATGCTGTAAACCCGTCCGTGTGCCCTGTGGCCAAAAGAGGCAGCCCTGCTTTGCTCTCTCTTGTAGCCCTGCTGTCTCCCTTGGGCAGGCGTTGGCTGATCTGTCAGAAAGTTTACCCCACCAAAAAAAAGCACAAAGAACTGAAAGAATAGTCATGGTTTGGCTGACTGTGTGTTTGCACAAGTGGGAATGCCAGTGCCAGCGATGCGATTGGAACACGTACTCAGGGATGTTGGGATGGTGGAATAGCTCCTTCTTGGTGGCGACATAGTCTTCAGGAGGCTTAAGCCATTTGTGAAAGTAAACTCTGAAATATAGTCATGTAGGGAGACATAGAAGTTGGTGAATTACTGGGGAGGTGAGTAGTAAAGGAGCATAGCCCCCCCCGGGAATCCAACAGTGGATGTCAATTAAAGGATCAAAGAGCAAAGATTCAAGTGCCAAAATTAGGTGATGATATTTGCGACAGAGAATGTCTAGAATAGTGAGGTGTTAATATATGCAGCTGGAAGACAACTTTAGAGAACTAATGGGTGACGGTGAAGTAAAAATAATTAAAATTATATTTAATGAGGGAAGCAGGAAAGCAAGCTAGGACTGTTTGTTCTCTGAGGAAATGAGAAGGAAGATAAATGAGAGTGAATAGAGAAGATGAAAAAGAAAAAAATAGTTAATGGAGGAAAAATGAAAATCACTAATTTGTTTCCTTTGTCTAATGGTATTATGAAAAGAACTGTGAAAAATATAATTGTGACATTAGGGGAGTTTCATATTCCTTGATGATACATGAGTCTCAGTTTCAACAGTATTTGATCATCTGGATAGCTATCAGTAGGTAAATCTTTTGTCAAAATTAATCAGCTTTAAGAAAGCAAGATTTAAAAATCAACTCTGTAGAGGCTCATCTGTAGCGGAGATAAAGTCTGCTTTCTCTGGCTGTATAGCACCATATTTCTGCCAATATGATGTGGAAAAGCATCTGGCTAATTCTTGCTCACAGAAAAGGACACAACAGTGCATTGTATTGTATGGTGAAACTACTGACTTGAGCATCTGTTGCAGTTACGGAGGAATTTATTGATATATTAATATCAATGCCATATGGCCTATAAAGAGCTCCTTGCTTTTAAAACTTCTGGTATTTATATGGGACTGGCCAAATGTAACCAGCCAGTTCCTCCCCTTACGATCTTCTGTACGCTCGGGGAGAGCTGAGAAGATGCCGATGTCATGGAGGGAGGCAATGCAGAACTGGGAACAGAAAAAAACCTCTTTATTTCCTGGCTATGGTGTTTTGTATTAACCAACTACCATACTTGGGAAAAAAATGACACTGGATAGTTCAAGTAGCAAAATCAGATCACCCTGATAGATTTAAATTATTAGCATGAGAAGCCAGTGGGAGAAATGTCAGGGGAACTCAGTGCTCACCCATTTGCCCAGCATTTCTCAGAGGTGCATAAAACCCTCTATGTAGACACACAAAGGTGGCCCACATGGCTACAGACATGCTTCCATAGCTCTTTCCTGTGCTCCCAACAGCTCCTCACACATCTCTGAATACTAAATGAAGAAGGTATCTTATTCATCAGAGGGTACCATGAGTTTCAAGTACTGTCTGGCAACATGCTTGGCCACAGATAGTATAATACAGTCATTGATGTGTGCACGTGATTGCTCAGTATAAATCCTTAGAACGTGCATCTTGTTTTTACCACAAGCTCTGTAGCTGTTCTTATCTCCAAAGCACCAGAAGGCTCTGCAGCTCAGACTTCCAGCAACACAGGCTGCCAGTTGCTGCCTGCCAGCTGGGGAGCCAAGTGGGAGTATGGCAGCCTTTGCAAGGACTTGTGCTTTCTCTTTTATTCCAGGAGTTCCTTTGGAAGTGGCTTTTTGTCTTCTTCACATACTTGTGGCAGCTGGCCGTGGAGCAGAGGCCCCTTTCAGGCTAAGTTTGATTCTTCAGAGGAGATCTTTGGTGCTTCTATGCAAACTACCTATGTATACCTGAAATGTGGTCATCCACATTGGTCCGTTTGTCCATTAAGAACCAGTGTGTGGGAGAAGGGGCAATAATTAACAGGAAACTCATGAGGCACTTTCCTTGAGCTCTGTGTGTGTATTTACCTCATGGTTTCTACTCAATGTGTTATCTCACATCTCCTAAGGAGGTCGGAGACGAGCGCAACATATCCTGGCCCTCTTAGCTTCAATAGCATTATAGAATTTATACTTCTCATGTTTTAAAAGACAATTAAAGATCCAATTTGCCTGTGTCCAATTTTGTCTGTGGTCTGTCTAGAGTTGCTCTGTCTGCCACAAAATATTCTTATTAATATATAATTAATATTAATTAAGGTAGGTTAACAAAGAACCAGGAAGGGTTTAATGGTGGTTAGGTGACTCTGAAGAAGCAGAATGCTTGTGAAGTGAAATTTTTTATTGTTTTTCCTGCTGAAGGGGCTTGTCAGGTGTGAAATACAGAAATACAAGTGTAAAAACCACAGGCTTTACCAACAACTACATACATGTCCATATGCATATATACGGATATGTACACATATGTGTGAACCTTATCAGAGATCTTAGAAGAAAAATCTACAGTGTAGTTTCCTGTGTAGTAAGAGAACTAAGGGGCTGCCAGGTACATATGATATATATGCACAAAGGTACTTTCAATTAAAAAAAAACCCAATAATCAGATGTTATCGAACTAGAATAAAATGTTTGCTAATTTCAGACAGAATTTGCAGGAAATATTAGACCATATTAGTAATGTGAGTTGGGCTGTTTACAATTACGTTAGAATGTTGGCACATTGATGGCTTTCTGTAGTTTTAGCCGAGATCCTAAATTTGGATTTTCTTGATTTTAAACCTACAAGAGCATTTCCTGTTTCTTATAACTCACAACTGATTTTACATTGCTAGATTAAATAACTTATCCTTTACTGTGTTCAGATAAAGGTAGCGAGAGAGAGGTGACAGTTTGGTGTAAGATGGTTGTCTCTGTGTACATTTCTACGGCTGTTAAAGTCCGTGATGCTGCAAGTGATAAAGCAAAGAGTTTTTGAGTTTTAGTGCGGATGAGCTGTAAATAGTATGCTATTATTGCATATGGAGCATTTGTTACACAGTTGAACTAGTTTGTCTTCAGTAATCTATCTTTTGCTGTTATGGATCTAAGTACTATTTTTATAGGGTAGACTGTGCCACCTGACTGTGAGAGGTTTCATCTCTTGTCCTCTGAAGCTGCTGGTGTTAGCATTTCCTGGAGACAGGATACTAGACTGCATGGAAACACAGGAACTGCCAGGTCAGATCAGCCTATAAACTTTACAAAATACGGTAGGAATATTTTTAATCAAGCCTCAGCACAGCTCTCACAACTGCACCCATACTACCGTGTGACAAAAATTGGTCTTGATTGCAGTTTCTGTTTATCATGATACAGTTTTTCATCTGCAATAGTAAATTTTTGTGAATGTGGAGAGCAATGAACACAGAATAATGTTCATTTCAAAATAGGTTTGCCAGTTAGAGAGAGAGAGAAAGATGTTGTTTCCAGGTCTGCACCCTTATGAAGCATAACTTCTCTTGTACTCCATTTGGGACTGCTAAGTTCATCCCATGAGCCCTAGCAGTTCTCTGCCTTTCCCATGTCTTTTTCCCTGCTCCTGCTGGTTCCCGTAAACACCCAGCAGATGCTAAACCATTCCTATTGAGTCTGGCTTCCAGGCACAACTCTTGCATATTCCTAATGATGCATTACTGGTGTTTGGAAGAAGTAGCACGTACAACTTTCAGAGATTAATTCCTCTATCTTGACTGTGTCTAGACCAGGGTTTAAATATGGGTTCACACTGAATCAACTTAGTGTTACTGGTATTAAAAAAAATCAAACAGTACCTCTAATGTAATTGGATTGAATCAATTTGTTTAAAAACTCAAGAGGCATGTTTATAACTAATACTTTTCTGGTGCTCCTCTGAGTCTTTGAGTGCAAAATCTGCAACTTCCCCAGGGTTTCTTCTCTGCCAGGAGAGCTGGAAATGTCCCTATGTAGTGTCCTGAGTCCAGCAGCTGAGCTCCTGGGAGCAATGCCAAATGTACAAGGCATGGTAAAATCATGAATTGAAAATACTACTAAGTAGGCCAATCTCATTAATACCTTCTAAAGCCAAAAGTTTACAACATGAAGCATGTAATTAGAAGTAATACCAAAGTAATACTTTAAAATCATGGCCTTGAGAGGCATGGATGTTATGTGGTATAACTAGAAAACTAGGATCATTAATAGGCATTAACAGGCAATGAATGGAAAGGACCAGGAGTCTCTGATGGTGGTGGGCAGAAGTGCCTAATGGTCAGGATCCTCGAGTCCTGGGACTGTGTTCAGCGAGTTGTGCAAATTGAGTGTGGGAGACAGCATGAGGCAGCAGTTTCCTTGTGTCTTGGGTTCCTCTTTTTCCATTTAAGCTATGAACCTTTATCCTGGAAAATACATGTCCCAGTTCACAGGGATCCTGTAGGCTTCAAGTTTCTTATCTGGAATGTGCAGCAGGTATTGCCAGCAGGAAGCTGTGGCATCTTTCATAGCTTCAGCCTGATTCCTTCTTGGGCTGCAGAGACTTAGGCTATGAGTGTTTGATTGACAGCAAACTGGGTAGAGAGTTTTATTTTGAGGGAGAAATCATGTTGGTGGGATAATTTGGAGTGGCAATCACCAGTGTGATATTTTCTTTTTGACTTCTCTCAGTGCATAGCCTACACTTGGGTTCAGTTTCCTTGAACTGAGACGGTAATAAACTATGCGCAGGAAAGCCCTGTTTTTGGCTGTCTCTGCTGCAGCATCCTCTGTTTCTAGGATGCATCAAAAATGCAAAATGATCCAAATGACCATGGGCTTTTTCTCCTCTCTCAGTCCTTGTCTTTTCCACACTGGATCACCTCAGTTCAAAGACCTCCTACCTGCCTGGTCTAAAAGGGAAGTTTTGCCATTAACTTTCCCCGTGCAGTTGCCTAGCAACACAAGGTAAAGATCTAAACAAAAAGACAAAGAAAAATGGTTTAATTCACAAGACAGCCTGAACAGCCTTGGAGATTGTTAACTTGGTAGTAATCTTTCTGTGGTTTGGCTCATGCTACAAAATTTTCCTCACAAAACAGTGTGACACCCCCAGTTATCACCAGTACGCTGAAAAAAACCCTTGTTGCAGACATACATATGGCTGCAGAAGAGAGTGTTTCCTGGCTTGGCTCTTGCTGTCTGGGGAGGAGATGTAAATAAATCAACAGGAAAATGCAGCTTGGTGGCATATGTTGCCCCCACCCAAGGGCTCTGACAGCAGAGTCCTCAGCTCCTCCGTGCAGAGTCTCACCCCAAGCATGTGTCTGCTGTGACCCCTCAGCTCCCTGCTCCTCTCATCTCCGGCCGAGAGAAAACATCGGGGCCGATTCATTCACGTCTCCTCGCTGTCCCCACTGCCGGGTGACACGTCTCATTATGTACTGCGGTGGCACTTGGCACTTCCACTCAGTGCTGGAATGAGATGCAAGTCCTCACAAGGCACGTAATGTATGCGCTATCGGTGCCAAAGTGGAGCCTATCTCTTGTAAAATGGCTTTGATACATCGATAAATGGAGCTAGCTGACAAAAATTCCTTAACAATGAAGTATCATTTCAAAGCCAATATTTTTTCAGAGCGCTGAAGGTACAAGGAGCCCTAATGACTAACAGAGGATCGTTATGTATGCAGGTGAAAAAGAAAGATGACAAGGATTTTAAATCAATCTATCACATTATGCATTTACCTGCCAGCAGTGAGTTTTTCACCCCTTTCATTTTCCACTGCCAAATACCACAGATTCAGGCTGGTAAGCAGAACATTTGGGGGCAGAATTTACATTAAAAATGAACCTTTTACATAAATTATGACCTCTTTTGTTTCCCTGCTGACTGATGCACTTTAGCTGTCACATGCCCATTGTAGAGGGACTATTCTTTCTCTGATGTGCATGTAATTCTCATTAACATCAAGGCGACTTACAAGTACTCATTTGGGAGAGACAGAACCCAAAGTGCCTCTAAATGCTTATGACAGAGGTGCCCAGAGTGCCAGGTCCTACAAGCCACAATCCAAAATTTCCATCTGGCTGAGAGCCTCTCCCTCCCCAGTCTCTTCCCTCAGCTGCCCCGTGAGTCCCACTGCCCTAACCCAGACCTCCCTCCTGCCACAATCCCCCTCTAGAGCCTCCCCAAATCCTCCCGGCAGCCTGAACCCCTCACTGTCTCTCCCAAACTCCCACCTAGCCCAACAGCCTGGACCATCACACCTTGCTGCTGCCAGCCCACCACCTCTGCTGTGGATCCCTGCTGATGCCTGCTTGGTCCAGCAGTGGCTGTGGCAGCAGGCAGCGCCTCCAGCACCCGCCGTGCCACACGCTGCCTCCCTCCGGGCGCTGCATGGCACAGGCATGTTTTGCAGTCTGTCTCCTTGCGTGTCTGCTGGAGCTCCCCGAGCTGGAGAGAGGCAAGCATGTGTGAATCATCTCTCCAGCTTCCAGCAGGACGCCATGAGCAAAGGGACCTCCTTACTAGCTGCAGCCTTCCCCATCCTGTGGTTTGGCCTGCTCTTCTCACAGAATCACAGAATCACCTAGGTTGGAAGAGACCTTTTAAGATCATCTAGTCCAACCAATGGAAAAAAATCCCACAAAAAATCCCCACCAAAAAAACCTCACCACACACTCCACACCACACCCAAAACCAGCACCAATCCACTACTAATTCGTATCCCCAAGCACCATGTCAACTCATCTCTTGAATACCTCCAGGGATGGTGCCTCAACCACCTCCCTGGGCAGCCCA